>JARHVA010006259.1:585000-959234 GCA_037957365.1 Torreya grandis | reverse complement strand
GTTAGATGAGTTTATTGAGCATTTTGAATACCATGGGATAAAGAGACATTATTTAGTAGCCAAAACTTGATAGGAAAATGGAGTATCTGAGTGGAAAGACATAATAGTTTAGGAGATGGCAAAGACAATGCTAAATGAATCCAAGATACTAGATAAATGTTGGAGAGAGGTAGTAGGTATAGAAATGCACATCTAGAATAGGGCATTTTTTAGAGTCAATAGTGATAAGACTCTCTATGAGATATAGAAATACAAACCAACTATAATTGATTATTTCAAAGTTTTTGGGAGCAAATTCTTCATAAAGAGAACTGATGAAAAATTGGGTATGTTTGAATCTAGAAAAAATGAAGGTATATTTATCGAATAATCTATAAAATTTAAAGCTTGTAAATGTTATAACAAAATAAATAAACAAGAATATTATTAAAAGTGCAAGTATCAGGGTAGATGAAGATGTAGCACAAAGAGCCAAGATGCTCCAAAAATCATTGAAGAAGAAGATTTTGAAGAGTCAGACGAAGATGAGAAGAAGAATAAAAAGGACACCAAGACCCCATAAAAATATGTTTAGAGAAATAAAAATAAGAGTGACATCATCAACAACATAAATAAAATATTTCACACTAGAGGGATGATGGTAAGTGAATTTGAGCAAGTAAGTTGCTCTTTGTTATCCAAAATTTTGCATAGAAACTTTTTAAAAGATAGACAAGATAAGATTTGGGTTAAGGAAATAGATGAAGAATTATATCAGATAGAAAATAATGATACTTAATAATTAGTGCCTAGACCAAAAGATTAAAATGTGATAGGAAAAAAATGGGTATAGATAAATAAGTTGAATGAATATGGTGAAGTTACCAGGAATAATGCAAGGCTAGTATGTAAAGAATATGTTGAGATTGAGGGTATAGATTTTGAACAAACTTTTGAACTAGTAGTAAGGCTAGAGTCTATTAGAATGTTTATTACATATACAGTGTTTAAAATTTTCAAAGTGTTTTAGATGGATGTCATGCCTACCTTCCTTAATTGGGATCTAGAAGGGGAGGTCTACATTGAGCTGCCTGAGGGACTTATTCTCTCAAATGATAGTATCTATGTATGTAGATTGAACACTGTATGAATTAAAATAAGCTCCTAGAGCTTGGTATGCAAGACTTGATAAATACCTATAAGATCAAGGTTTCAGGAGAGGTTTTGTTGATAGTAATATCTACATCAAAATAGAAGGTGAGCATCAATTGTTTTGTGTGGTATATGTTAATGAAATAATTTTTGGAGGAAACATTGAAGAGATAACAAAAGATTTTTTTGATAATATGTAAAAATAATTTGAGATGTCTATGCTTGGAGAATTTTCATCTTTCTTAGGGTTGTAAATATTTTAGTCTGATAAAGGAATTTTCATATTTCAAAGTAAGTAGGGCAAGGAAATGTTGAAAAAAATTAGTTTTGAGGATTGTGCACCAATTAGCACATCAATGAGTATAGGGAAACAATTGATTCATAATGAAGATTCACCTAATGTAGATAAATCTTTGTATAGATCTATGATTGGTAGTATTTTATATTGATAACATAAGGGCCAGACATCATGCATGCAATAGGGATGGTTGTGAGATATCAGGTAGCCCTAAAGGAGAGTCATGTTCAGTTGGTGAAGAGAATATTTAGATATGTAAAGGGGACATTGGATTATGTATTTTGGTATCCCATAGGTAGAGAACTCACTTTGGTTGCTTATATAGATTTAGATTGGGTAGGTTGATTAGATGATAGAAAGTGTACAAGTGGAGGATCTTCCTAGGTGATAACTTAGTATCATCGCTAACCAAAAAGTAGTATATAGTATCACTTTCTTAGCTATATCAGAATATATTACCATGGTATTTGTTTTACTCAAGTGCTTTGGATGAAGTAAAATTTGGAAGATATCAAGGTAAAATATGATGAACCTATTTCTATTTTTTGTGACAACACAAGTGTTATTAATATTTCTAAGAATTCAGTGATGCCTTCAAGAAAAAAATATGTTCTTATCAGATATCATTTTTTGAGAGAGCAAGTGGTAGATGAATAGGTTAAAATGGAATATATCAGTATTAAATAACAAATTGTAGATATTTTCACAAAGGCACTACCAAAATAGAAACTTTAGTATATATGGGACAAGTTGGGAGTAATTTATTTTAATTCCTACCATTGAGGATCAACATCAGTTGAGGGGGAGATAAGTGTTAGCTCTAAGATAGGCCATTTTCCATTGATGTCAAAGGGGGATAAGAATAGAAATAGGTACATGAATAGGTATAGGGAATAGGTGTAAAAAGATGTATAGAAATAGGTACAACAAACAAGTATAAGATGCTATAGTAAGGGGTGGTTATAGTATGTTTTTTAGATGGTAGTATGTGTAGATTGGCATGTGTAGTACATGTTCTAGGATGTGGAAATTTCATTTTGAGATTGACATCAGTGATAAAGGGGGAGATTGTTGGAAATATTGTCATTGATGTTAAAGGTATAGAATCGGTGATAAAGGCCCTATAGCATTTATTGTCTAAAGATGTTTTTAATTTTCATAGTTTGGTTAAAAGTTGTTGATATTTATTTAATATTAATTAATATATTTGTAGTTTCATAGAATTAAAAATAGGGCCCATGAAGAATTCAAAAAGTCACAGGGTAAAGACAAAAGAGGAATGGGATGCATTTTCCCATGAAGAGTCATCTTGAGGAATTTAAAGAGTCACCAAGTGAAGACAAAAGAGGGTATGGTGAATTTTTCCATGAAGATTCACCTTAAGTAATTAGAAAGGTCACCAAAATAAAGAAAAAATAGGAAAAAATACATTTGCTTATGAAGGGTCACCATGTGACTTTTCAAATACAAGGATTCGATGGATCATGCAAGTTTGGCACCATTTTACATGAAGAGTGAAGGGTCTTAAAGGGTGAATGCTAAAGGTAATTTGGAAAGCTATAAATAAAGGCTTGAGAAGCAATTTTTAATATGCAATAGAGTGCATGGTTTTTAATTATTTTATATAAGAAAAGAGGAGAGAATAGAAAGAGATATTGTAGAGTTCTATCATTTGTTGAGTAAGTAACATTGAGAGATAGTTGTGTTTTATACATAAGAGGGGTTCGTGCTTATATGGGGTAGTGATCAAAAATATTTTCAAGGGGTTGGTGCTCACAAATTATTTCTATGTTGGTAATCGATAAAGGGTTTGGTGCTCTTGCAAGTTGGTGCTTACAAACTTTGTAATTTGTGTTGGTGCTCTTTCATATAATTGAGATTGTTCTCCATGATTTTTCACACTTTGGGTTTCCAAATAATAAAATTCTCTCTCTCTCTCTCTCTCTCTCTCTCTCTCTCTCTCTCTCTCTCTCTCTCTCTCTCTCTCTCTCTCTCTCTCTCTCTCTCTCTCTCTCTCTCGTGTGGTGCATATTATTTCAATTTTATTACATATATTGAATGTATGGTTAAGTGGAGTTTCATTAATTAAAATATTTATAAGATATATGATATATTGATTCACTCCACCCCCCATCTTAGTATATCCCATTCTTAACATAGTACTCATTTTTAATTACTCTAAAGCATGTCATAACTTTTACCATGCTTGATAATGCCAAGACCTATAAATGACCCCTAAGAATAGACAAGTCATATAAGACTAAACCTTGGGCAACACTAAATTAGCACAAGTATGAGCACATGAAGACATTACAAGACCATGATAATACATTTGTAATGCCACATATATTTTTGAACAACCCTATGAATGTTTCAATCTATAGGGGGTTGACCTTTTTGACTTAGGAATAAAAATTGGTCAATAGAGCCCTTAATGAATCTTGTGAGATATTTTAGGAGAATTCTCAACCCTTCATATTGGGAACAAGATGAAGTGTCCATATTGGTTATCTATGTGCTTTCTTGGGAAGTATTCTCCACCCTTCATCTTGGAAACATTATGAAGGGCCAATAATGACTCTCATAAATATATTATGATGAGAATCCTCCACCCTTCATATTTGAAACAAGATGAAGGGCTTATATTAATCCTTTGTGGATATTTTCAAGATCTATCCTTGACTCTTCATCTTAAGCAAGATTAAGGGATAAAATTAGCAATCTATGTGTTGATCCACGTGCATTATTGAAAACTTGTTTACAACCATTTATCTTTGAAGTGAGATGAAGGGTCCTCATTGAACCTAATTTATTACAAATAGACCTCTATTCCTTGTTATTTGACATGCTAAATATTCATAGAAAATCCCTTCAATTTTATCATATTAACTTGTTCATCAAAGGTTATGCTTGTCAACTCAAAATATCAAATATTCAAGGAGAGACAGTCCATTTTTGAATATTAACATTGACATATATTTCTTAAAGATACATATAGGCTAAATCATATGTAAAGATGAGCTTTCCATTGAAGGCTTGCATTATATTAGTTTAATTTTAGCATTGTTAGCTAATCTTTCTATGCTCATAAGGTCTTAGGTTTAGACCATTAGTTCCTCATGATTCATTTTATGATTTACAAATATTGAATGAAATATAACTAATTTATTATATATTCTAATGATACATTTATAATCCTTCTAATAAATCCATAATTATTTCTACATGTTGTATTTATTTTGAAAATTGAGATGTATGTTAATTATAATCATGTAACTAAAAATTTCATAAGTGAATTTGGTTACCCTTTTGAGGTAGATTTTGAGGGATTACAAATTCCTAAACATGTTTCAATTTTAAAAATAAATAATACTAACTCTTTGCAAGATATAGTCAAGTATATTTATAAACTCCAAACAAGAACAAGAAATTGAATCTAAATAAAATCAATCAAAATCTGGATCATAATTATGAAAATAGGATTAAAATTATTAAAAATTAGGAATGTGATTTTTTTTATGATGCTTATTATGAAAATAATATGTTTACATATTCAACTATGGTTAGTGAACGTAGAAGTTCTGTAGAAACTAGTAAAAAATAATGGATTAATGCTATAAATATAGAGATGGATTCAATTGAGAGGAATGATACATGGATATTTATTTTCCTCCATGGAATAAATGTAACTAGTATAATGTAGGTAACAAGATAAAATTTTAGAGTGATTGAACAATGGACAAGCTAAAAACTAGACTAGTTGCAAAAGGATTTTCATAAACATATGGGGTTTGCTATCATGAAACCTATGCACCCATGACATATAAAGATACTAAAAGATTAATTATTAATTTAAATAATCATAAAATATGGAAAATACATGAAATGGATGTAAAAAATTCGTTGCTAAATGGAATGGTTTAATAAAAAATATATATCGATCAACCACAAGGTTTTGAGGTAAAGGGTAAATAATTTTTAGTATATAATTTGAAGAAGGACATTTATGGGCTAAATAAAGATTCAAGAGATTCATACATGTTTTTTATTATGTAACACAATCTAATTATTTTAGATTCAGGGAACTTCTTTTTACCTTTTTGGTTGTTCTTGCTTGCACTCGTAGCTCATTCATCTAATCACATCTAAATTACTTTGTTGGTTTATCTCAATTTGTATGTTGAGCCAGACCCCATGACCACCTCCATTGTAAATAACTTATCCATGTGATAAAATTTCATATTAATAACCTAGCTCTAAGATGAAGTCTTGCCTATTGATTTATATTTGAATGTCTCGCTTGCTTAGTTATCTACACTTCTACACCTATCTTGTTTTGAATATTATGATTTACATGCACTGTGGGGCCTTAACTTTTCCTTTTCTAAAAACACCATCCCTATTAATAATTTCCATGCTTATCAATTCACCTAAAATTTCCATATTAATCTTCTTTGTCTTAGAGGAGTGACCCATTCAAAGGATAGAAGGACTTTTCTATTAAACCATCCATTTAAAAAATCATTCATTATTCAAGTTTTCAAAAATCAAATGTAAAAAAAGACATTATAACTAATATAGGGGTTAAAAAAACAAATTTAAAGGGATTTAGGATGACTTTTTTTGTATAAGCCAAACGAATAAGAAATTTTTATGGTTTTTTGAAACCATGATTTCCCTAAACTAGCTCTATGGCTCCTCCTTTCCCATGCAAGGTAAAAAATTCATTACCATGTTTTAAATAAAAATAAGTTTTATGTATTTTAAATTTACATTTTAATGGGTCTCCTTCAACTTTAGGTGATTCCATGCATAGACAACAGTTATCCAACCAACCCTCACAATTGCATGGATGTGTTAGCTATTGGACATGTGAGAATTCAAATGACCATCAATTATTTGACCCATGTTTGTTGTCAGATACATGGATATGTGATTACTTGTATCCATACCTCCCTATGGATACATGAACATGCAATCACGTGAATGACAACTAGTCAGTCGATTTCAGGGACCTACAAATGCATGCCCACATATTTTATTAAATTATAATTTTGTATTATTTTTATTAAATTTTAGATAAAATTAATGCATTTTTGAAATTTCCCACTATGGAATCCTAAATGACATAGGAATATGGTTTCATCTATATCTTCCAAAATAAGGGTTTTTTTTAACCATCTATGGTGTTGGAAAGATGATTTAGTGTAATTCAAATGACATAATAAATTTCAGATCATCTCTCAATCAAAAAGTTTTCAATATTTTATAATTATGTTAATAAAATACATTTTAATTAACTTAAAAAAATAATTTTTATTCACCCATGCCAAAAATTAACTTGTTTTTATCTATTTTGCAGGTGTGAATGGAGATAAAGTGCAAGGAGCTTACTTTTGGAGGGAAAAGTATAACTCAAGTTCAAATTAAATTTTTTTTTGGTTTTGGGGGAAATTTTATTTCTCTCTGCTAACCAATTTTATTATAAATACCCATCCCATGGTCATTTTAAAGGGTTGGCTTAAATTGATTATAATGAAGGGGACATTAAACCAATTATTTATTTTTACTTTGTAGTTAATTTTCCCCCCTCTCTTATTTCTCTAGGGTGATGTTATAAATGTTTTAATTAAGTGAAATATTTTAAACTTAAATGTAAGCTATCCAAGAAAACATTTTTATTAATTCAAGTTGCAGAGTTTGTTATTTGCAATCTACATGTATATACAATTATTACAGTTTTTATAAATAAAGGTAAATGCAACTGATCTATTAATCAATCATAACTCAAATAATATAGATCTTACTTACACTTTTGACTATTGATACATTATATATTCAAGGTCATGACACAGATAGGTCCAATAGACCTAACCAAGGGATATCTTACCATAATAACATCACTATAGAAGGTTCTAAAGCCTCTAGTCAAGCAACACCATGCAATAAACCTAGCTAGGTTCTATATTTTCATATTTAAAATATAAATGACAAGTAAAGTAAAGTATAATATAGTGCTCACCAAAACTTGTGCACAAAGTGGGGGTAATAAACATAAAAATTAAACATTCATACAAGATCTATACTTGTATCAATGTATAGGAAATCTTAATGTATAGGAAAGAAGTACAAATTCAAATTCATCTACTCTTACAAAGGAGGGAAAAGGTTAGGAATACTTACCTTTGAATATTAACCTATTGAGCCTCAATCTCTACCTTAGCCAAGATGATTTGTAAGAGGATTTTTTGGTATGTATGGATAATAGGGATAAGTTATCTCTAGGATACACAACTTCTCTATGCATCCAAAAGATATGCAAGATTTATATCTCCAAAGAGAGTATTGAAAACCTAAGCTATGTTCCTCAAGTATAATGGTGGATAAGAAGATGTTCAATATATTCTTATTCTTCATATCTTTCTCATAAATGATAGACATGGATGTGTAGATATAGTTAGATCTAACCCTAAGCCTTTCTAAAAGTTTAGCTGATAGGGTCAACCTAATTGAATTTTTATTATTAATTAATAAAAACAAGTAAGGTTTTTGTCTAGGTCAACCAATGCTTACCTAGACCCATAAAATGCTTTTAAAAATTAGGATATAGGTTTAGTCTAGGACAATAGTGTAATTTACACTCTCAAGAAATGTTTTAGGCTTATGTAGGTACTAATGAAGATAGTTAAAAGCTTGATGGAGTGTGCAAGAGAGGAGGCAAGGCTTAGGGAAGTACATAGGATAAAGTTGTATAGATATAAAATGGTGGTATAGGGGACAATAATCATACAAAACACCAATGGTATGCCCACCCCTTTCCTAGTGTACCCTTTAAGGTGACACTTAGAGAGATTGAGACTCAAAAGTTTATTACAAGAGAGAAAACATCAAAAATTGATAATGTTTGAAAATATTATGTTTATACATATTCCCCACTCAAAATTCATCATGTGTTAGCTAGGTGAAATATGGGATGGTGATTTGAGAAAATAACAAAGTAACACACAATCTTGAAGCTAAATAAATTTTAATATTTTAAAGCATAAAAAGACTGAAAGGGAAATAAACAAAAATAAAAGTAAAGTATCTTTATCTTGGCTCACCTTTATCACTGGATGATTATCTATTTTAGTTTTATCTTTGATTGTGGAGGGCATAGAGACTATTTTAGACAAACCCAACGATACAAAACTAAAGAGCAGAGACAAACAAATGCAAGAAAGACAAGATAACTCATGCAATGTAAGCATGAAGTGCCTGTAAATTTTATAAGTTGGAATGATAATTGTTCTATTAGGACCAAATGATCAAGTCAAAATTAGATTAAATTAAGGTAACTAAAAATCCATGACTACTAATTAACTAAAAAAATATCAAACAAGTAAACGTTAAGTAAGAAAGGTAAATAAACCAAGTCAAACCAAGGGTACAAGTTAAAAATGGTAATCAAACATCAATTTAAAAGTAGTAACAATCCTTAAAAAAATATGGTCAAGTAATGGTAGATCAACATTTATGAGAGAAAAGCAAAAATCGTTACCCAATCATCAATGGAAAAAGTACATAAAAAGGAAAACAACATTGGTGACTGATAAGTAACAAGCCAACATCACTCAGCAATGTAAAAAGGACATAAAATTAGAAATGGTTGTTGTTATCTAAAAAAAACAATTACAACAATTTGAAAACTTTCAAATAAATCAAGGCAATTTCTAAAAATGTAAAGCAATGGTGTAAAACAAATAATCCATAGTCATTCAAGTATACTATTTTACTATAAGGATATATAAAATAAAAACAAAGTAGTGTTATCATGTTGTAATATGTTAAGAAGATGGAATGTAGAAGTGTGAAAATAGATTTAGAATAAAATTTGCCTATTAATGGGGGAAATAAAATGTGTGGAGGGGAAATGAAAAAAAAGCAAGGTAGAGAAACTCTTAATCAAATTAAAGACACTTACATTAGGTTTGTCAAAACAAAAGGAATTTAGACATTAAGGACTCTAAATAAATTTTCCTAATGACACAAATCTTGGGTCAACAAATGAATTATGAATATCATCCCATGAAGTCTATATGCATGGAAATTAAAATGGGTGTACCTTCTCATAATAAGTTGCACATTCACCAAGACCCCTTATAGAGTTATCAGTTTATTGTTAAGATTAGGTAGTAGCATGAGGAATTATGTAGCACCATAGATTATTTTGGACTCTCATATCCCAATGTATTAGTATACCAGACCCCAATGGACCTTTCTCTATCATAAGCCTAACTATGGAGTTTTATCTTTGATTAGGGATTAGATATGTGATATGAATCACATCTTTTGGTGTGAATTTGAATTTTGACATACATTGACTTTGTATGTCAGATTTTGATCATTGCCTTTTGTTTCAAGTGATTTTTAATTTAAATTTTGAAGGTTTTTTCTATTCCTCCTCCATATGGGTTTAGAAAACCAAACATGGGTGGTAAAAATGACTATTATTTGAAAAATTTTGACTTGGTTGCTAAGAAAGAGAACTTAGAGAGTATGGTGTCTAAGAGATATTCTTATACATGTGAAACAAAAGTGTTATCTTGACTTTGACATTATTTTATCCAAATTAGAATGAAAAGAAATTAAATAAAGATGAATGAAATATGAAATAATTTGAATTACTTCAAATTGTAAAGAATGTGAAAAAAGTTAAAAGGGATATAATTACATGCAAGCGTGATTCATTATCATAAGAATGCTTTAAATTGTAGGTAAAAATGATAACATAATTTATTGTAAAAGTTTTGTCTACAAAGGAAACAAAATCCAAAGCTGAGAACAAGGCATCACAAAGTTTTAACCATTTCTTGGCATTATATAAAAGGAATATTGATTTAAATAAAGATGGTGATTTTATGAGGAAGGCCTAGTCCTATCCATGATTTTACACTATAAATCAAAAAATAAAAACCCAAGAGGGTGTAAAACATGTTGGAAGATAATACAGTAATAAAAATGAAAGGAATTCATTAGGAATACCATGTCCTATCCATGATTTTACAATGAAACTCATGAGAAATAGAAACCAAAGGACAATGAAAAGGAACTAAGGTTTGTGGAATGAGTAACTATTTTAAATGGTGAGACCCATGAATAAATCATATAAAAAGTGTTAGTATGATAAAAATATATAAATCATTATAAAATGGAAAGATGCAGGTAAAGTACTTATTTAAAAATTTGAGCATTTTTTGGTTCTTTGAGAACATGATCTTCATTAGTTTGGAGGTGATACGTGTTAGGACCAAGTATATATTTCACTAAATAAGGGTCCCGTCATTTTTGGGAATATTTTCCTTCTTTATCATGGGTGTAGTCTAATTTAAGGACTATATAACCAATATTTAAAATGCATATTGTAATTTTTTTTGTTATGTTATTTTGAAATATGAGATTTGTATTGCTGATTATGTTGTAGAGTGACAAGATGGTGTTCATCAAGAAGATCAATAACATGAAAGAAAAATTTACATAATTACTCATCAAGTATGATACAATGAAAAAATATACGTAAGGATGAAAATTAAATTCTAATGGTAAGATATAATCAAAATCATAGACAAATGAGAACAATGTTTCTACAATGGCAGTGCATATACTAGTGTGATAGGCCTAAAGTGTAGAATATAAATGAAGATGCCAATGTGTGTAGGTTTCATGAGTTATATTTTAGAGGATTTTATTGTGAATTTTATTATTGGCCTCATCTTTTAAATTACATTACGGATGATAGGGTGTGAAAAATTTATGGTATATTTTGCATTTAACACATAACTATTTCACGTCCTTATTTTTAAAATTTCACCATTATCAGAGATGATAATATAGGGAACTCCAAAATGAAAAATGATTTGATTAAGGATGAAATAAAATATATTGGTTCTCATGAAATTAATTAGAGGCATGGCCTCTACCCATTTTTAAAAATATTTAGTAGTCATGATGATAAAAACATGCCTATCCAACAACCTAAGTAGTTTACCTATGAGATTTAATCTTCACATGGAGAATAGATAAGGAGATTCCATAGTTTAGAGCTCAATTGGTGGTGAATATAGTAGATCATGATGAATTTGGAAAGGACTAAATTTTTTAGCAAACTCAATACCATCCTTTTCAAGAGTAGGCCAAAGGTATCCCATACGTAAGAATTTTCATGTTGTATCAAATTTACTATAGTGACCACTAGAAATGACCCCATGTACTTGTTCGAGGAGAGGAAGAACATATTATTTCATTACATAATGGAGTAGGGTATATTTTTCATTAGAATAATAAAGGGTGTTATATCAAAATACATTTGAAATATTATTAACAAACATGAGACTTTTCATGGGAATTCGTATCTAGAGGATAAGTTTTATGCTTAACTAATTAGATATGTATTTGTACCATGGGCTCTATCAAAAAGTGATAACCTCAATATATTAGATAAGGGAATATTGTGGTTGTATGGAATATGGTAAATTTATTATTTGAATAATAAAGGTACAATAAGTGATAACTTAGTACACATGAAATAAGGATGTTGAAAAAGCAAGTGAATTAGTGCTAGAATTTTGATCTCTAAGGATGGGGTCGATGGTAAAAGAATAAAATTATTCAGAAAGGGTAGTCGCCATTTGATGATAAGAAATAATATTTTCACTTTTCTATTGATAATCACCATTAACCAATCAAAAGATGATTATAAAGTCACCCAAAGCATATAGTTATGGAATATCTACATCAAGTGTCACTCTCATGCCTATGATCAATGCTTCATATTCTTCCATGGTACTAGTGACATCAAAATTAAGTTAAAATACCAAAGGAATAATTTTATTATGATGACTAGTGAGTATACAACCTACCCCAACTCCTTGGAGACATTTGGTGCCATCAAAATGAAGGTTTTAAGTGTCTTTATGTAAATCAATGTTGATTTTAGGAAGTTCTTCAATAACTACTTTGAATTTACTAGTATGAGGAATGATATAGGTATCTTCTTCATTACCTACTTCTAAATCATCAATGAAGTTATGAGAGTAATCTTTAAGATAGATATCCTAATTAATACCTTTGATATAGAGGATTTTTTCATTGGGGAGACTATCTTGAAGGTGATTGGTAGTGGGTATGAATGCCACTATGAGTTGGTAAAGAATGACTTGTCCATTGCTTTATTTTTGCATGATCATGTGGAGACAAATTCCATTAAAATAACCATATAAATTCCAATTATGTCTCTAGGGAGAAATGATTCAGATAAAAATTGATTAAGTGGGTCAGAATGAACTACGACATAAGTTATTTTATAAATCATGTAATGCTAGAGATTTTCATTTATAAAATAAATAACGAGGAAATCATGTTATAATTTGTAATAACATTATTTGTAATCAATAAGACCTTGACTGACATAATAGCTAAAATAATCTATTTCATTATTATATTTTTTGGATAGCATTGACCCAACTAGTATAGGTGTGGAATAATTATATAAAATTAAAATATTATCATTATAAGGGGCACGAAGGGTGGGTAGATGGATCAATAATTCTTTCATATTTTTAAATAATTTCTGACAAGGATGGGTCTATTTAAGAGCATTGCCTTTTTTAATAAGGGAAATAATAAAATAAAAGAGATTAGACAGTTTGGGTAAAAATCATCGTATTATCCCATGCTTTCCATGGTAAATATAAATGTCTATAATAGAAAAAGGAATATGCATGTTGACAATATCATTGATCTTAGTAGAATCAACATCAATGTGTTGAAGAAAGACTAATAATCCTCGATTTTTCTAGATGTGATGTCAAAGACATATATGTAGGGGTTTAGTCTAAATTTATATTTTATGAATAAATCAAATATGATGGAAATATTATAAAGATGAGTTTGTGGATTTTGGATTTGGAAAAGATATCATCCACATAGGTTTATACAATATTATGAATAAGATCATGAAAAATGTGAGTCATATCTTGTTGATCGGTAGCTTTAGATTTTTTAATGTCAAAGAGAATTTTAACCTTTAAAAACATCCATGAGAGATAATATTTCATAGCCAATATTGGAATCAAATATGGCATCTATTGAAGTTAATGTAAAATTTTCCTTCGGATAAGCAAGATTGAGATTACAAAAATTGATGCAAATGCAGATTACCATGGTGACTTTTTTGAAAATGAGGAACAAATTAGAGATTAATTAAAAATATCCCATCGGTTTTATAATTTTTTCAAATAAAATTTTAATAGTTTCTTTATGTCATAAGTTGGAAACTTTGGGGGGAAATTTCCACTATTTTTTCTAAGCAGGTTTGGCATCATGATATGTGATGATGTTGTGCATCACAATCTAGGATCAACTCCAGGTATTTCCCCATACAACTAAGTGAAAGTATCATGATATTTATCAAATTATAAACTAAATTTATCATGTTTATTTGGTGTGAGTTTTCTAAAGATGGTAATAGGTCAAGGGCATGATGGAGTGCCATATTTAATTCATGTAGTTTCTTCAACACGAATAACATTTTAATAGTGAAAATGGTATGATATATTAGGAATAGAGGAAATGTGAATTAATTTAGGATAAATTATAGTAATTAAGTTAAAATGATGGGTCTTTCACTTGAGATTCCGAAGTTTGTGATGTTATCAAGGAAGTTGAGGTTATTAGGCATAGAACAATTCAAGGATGGCTTCATCACTAGGTAACAAAGGTAGAGGTCCATAATATTATACATATACTTCAATACCAATAATTTTGCTAAAATGGATATCATATTCAATGTGTATCTAATTTACATATTTTTCCCTATAATTGAGGGTGATCTCAAGAGTAGGTGGAACTATAGAGTAAGGTTGAATGGATTTAATTAGTGTATCTTTAGTATTATTGATGAGAAGAGGATCAAGTAGAATAACTAGTGTGATAGGAGGTATAGAAGGATCTGTATGTTTTAAAGATGTGAGGGGTAAGATTAGTTTAACCATTGAAAGAGTATAGAGAAGTGGATAATGAACTGGAGGTACATGACCTTCAGGTTCTAACTCAAAATCTATGGAAATGGTATGAACATCAAGATTTAAATCATGTATTTGATCTATTGTTTTTTTGGTAATGTTGAACATCCAAGTACTGTGATTGAGCTTTGGCCATGATGTAGTTATCATCATAAGTGGGAGAAATTATACATGTTTGTGACTTGGAAGGAACATCGGAAGGTGAGATGCCTAAATTGTTAAAATTATGTGGTGTCATAATTAAAGGATCTTGAATTAATTTATCCACTTCATAATCATTACATGTGAAATCATCTTATGTGTAATATTCTTCATGGGCCTTGTATGGAGAAGGTAAATTTTTGATCTCATAGATAAGAGGGATGGTAAGATCATGAGTTAAAAAAGAGGGAGGTAGCCAATCTGAGATGTAAAGAGGCAGTTTAGTAGTATTGCATGTATATTATAAATTGTTGGCCTCATCATCTTTAGAATTAGTAAAAGTGACATGTAAATTAGGGTTAATATTGATGAATTTAGGTAAAGGTCCACTATTAATCTTTGAAATAGTCATAATTTGATATTGAGATTAAGGATTATGAATTTTAATACTCCGTGGGTTTGGATTGGCCTCATCTTTATACCTTTTTCCATTGTGAAGGAAATTGATACACTAGCTTTTAGAAGAGGTGATAGCCCTCATGCAATAAGTTCATGGGAAATATAGGAGTATATTGTAAGATATGGTAAATGAGGACCATAATATTAATACATATAGTTTTGGATCAAATAGTAAGAGGGAGCTAATACAACTAGTGGATTTTGATTGGTCTTGTCAAAACCATGACATGTCAAATGAGTTTGTTTGAGATGATCTTTGATATATCCAAGTTATTGAATGATCTATAGATATGTCACATTAATGCCTGACCCCTTGTATATTAATACTTTCTAAATCATGCTGGTATTGATGTATATTTTAATAAAAAGGGGTGGATCATCAGCTTGAAAGAGGATTTCATCATTGATCATGTATTCTTAGAGAAACTCTATGGAAGGTTTTAAAGAAGGAGAAATGGATTAAATGGTATGAAATTATTTTGGTTGAGTATCATAAGAATAAGGGTCCTCTTCTAATGGATATTATTCTTAGATTTCTTGAATTTTTTGCATTAGTAACTTACAACAATAAGGATATGTACGAACTAACTACATGAGAGTAATTTTAAAAGGAATAGAATTGAGTTATTCTAAGAAGTTCCAATGAGTTATGGAAGAGGAAGAACCAACATGAGGCTTAGAAGGTAAAATATTTTTAGGAATAAGAGAAGTGGTGGGAGATTTAGAAGGAGGAGGTAGTTTCTCATTGTTTTTTGAAGATAAGTGAGTAATAATAGTATATTTAATAATGTATTCTTCTAAAGATGGTTTCTTTTATTTGGTGATAGTAATTTCTTGGGTTGGTTTGCATCAATAATTGACCTTAACTACATTTACATATTGGGAATTGGTTTGGTTTTGATCATAATCAATGTCAATCACACAAATATCCCTATTTTACTATTGAGGGTTAGATGTAGAGAAATATTTTGGGATATTAGAAGAAAAAGCTTTGGAATCTTTTTTCTTTTGAGAAGTGTTAATGTAATCTTGATGATGTATTTTTATCATGGAATCATGATGGAATGAATTTCTAAGAATAAAATAAATATAATATTTTGTAAGCCATCAACATATTTCATGGGAATGAACTATATTGGCATAGAACCAACAATATTTATTAGGATCATAACATTAACGAGGATTAATGGGGATGTGAATGGATTCGAGGGCACTTAAAATTGTTTTATTTGTTGAATAGTTAATGGTGCATGAGAAGGTTTTGGGTTATCAATTTTGGCTACTCTTAGTTTGGGTTGATTAGGATTACATGTTATGACATTGGTTGAATGTTGAAACTATCCATTGATTCTTTTAGTATTATGTTCAAACTATTCCATTAAGAAGTTTTGATGCTTAGCTTGGTCAAGAGACTAATTTAAATTTTAAGAAGTGAAATTTTGAACCTTGTATTAGATTGAATATGTTAATGTTGTTATAAACATTTTAAACAAGTTATAATTAGACATGTTGTGATTAGACTTGTGGGCCAAGGATTTACATATTTAGATACAATCATGAGCTAATTTGGTAGGATATTGCTTAGAAATGATGAAGTGACTATGGTAATTTTTGGGAAAATCATTATGTTATAATTATTTAACTAGAGTATTAACTAAATCCTCTAGTTGTCATATAAAATGTTGGGGAATTTGATTATACCATTCTAATACATCACCGATGAAGGTTTTAACTAAAATTTTTGTTGTGGTGAAAGTATGAGTTTGGATCCACTCTTTGTAAAGATTTATAAATGACTTAAGAAAATATGGAGGGTCTTTAGTCCCATCATATTTAATAGTTGGAGATATATTACCAATATCAATAAAAATAATGAAATGGGATAAAGGTTCTTTTTGGATGTGTTGAAGCATCTTATTGTACATGATAAGTTGGGGTATGACATTACCCAAATAATCTCCAAGAGGTGGATGAATAAAGTTTTGACTATCTTGAGGGAGAATAATGTGAGCTTGATTATACATGTTGATCAAATTATGTTGTTTCATCATTTGGGAATTGTTAGATGTTTGCATTACATTAATTTGTTACACTATTTGTACAAGAATCTAAGTTGTATTAATCTATGGGTTAGTATTTAAAGGAGGATTCCCCTACTTATTATTATGGGAGGGTTACTAGGTGGTAGATACCCTATGTGGTTATTGGATAGGATAATGACAATCTCCTCCACATTATGTTGAAATGTTTGAAGATGGGAATTGTCTTGATAAGTATGTAAAGGATATGAGCCACCAATCTCATCAGTTTGAGTGATTTGAACCATGTTGAAATCAAAAGATGAGTTAAAAGAAGAGGTGCTCCAAGATTGAGGATCCTCTTGGAAATTATAGGTAGGAAGAAAATAAAATCCCATATATCATGTAAATGGATTCAGGTTGTTCAAAAATAATATGATAGGGGATTTCAAAATGCTTAAATAAATAATCTAAGATCAGGAAACAAGAATTAAAAATAGAGACAGAGTTGGATAGACAAATAATTGTGTTGGTCAATAGGTATAAATTTGATGGGGTCAATAGAGTGTGTGAATAAAATTCATAGAATAGGAAAATAAAAGGACATAGTCGAGATGGTCAAATATGTACTAAAAAGGATAAAATTAAATATGATAAAGGGATACACAGTTGTATGGGTTGATAGTGTATTAGAAATGAGGAAATCAAACATATTAGAAAGGTACATAGTTATATGGGTTGATTATGTACTTAAAAAAGGGGAACTATTGAGGTTGATAAAAAGCACACAATTATTGGGAGTGACTGTGTATTGAAGGTAAACGAGATTGATAGTCTATAAGAGACTGTATCAACAATGATGATAGTATTGTGAAAATAGATAATTTTTTTACAAGATAATATCTAAGAAAATGAAATTAAGAACATAATAAATTGGGTCAATGTGATTGATCCAATTGGAACAAATAACATAAACATTACACCAACACTAGATAATGAAAATTTTGTAATACAAGATACAAAGAATCAATGATCAAGCAATAACTTGAAAATAAATACTAACTAATTAGTCATTCTTATGTGGTATCAAGTTATAATGATAGTTGAATATAATGTGATTGAAATTTACATGTAATAAGGAACTAGAAAGCAATCTAAAGTCAGTTTTAGAATGTTTGGTGTGAAAAGGATTTATATTGGTGATTGTACTAGCTTGGTATTAGGGCCTACCCCTCACTTCACAATCCCATAGTGATAATGGTGTCATGTAATTTTAAAATATACCATCAACCATGTGTTTATACTTGGCTTGAAAAACAATTCATCTTCCCCTTGGTGATGAAATATGAGTAAGTAGGCCTTGAGAAGAAAAATGTTTAATGCATTTTGTGTGTAAAATGAATTGAAAGTGTGTAAAAAAGATAAAAACAATGCCACTAAAATATTAATTTGAAAAAACACCTAATTAATCTATGTTTGTTATTCTAGTAATGTAGTAAACTGAAATGGAATGTGAATTAATTACTACCAAAAGTAGGTTAGTTCTTTGATTGTGAAGAGTATAATGTAAATTCAAGTGACAATGTAGGTAAATGATGTAGACTAGAGTTAACTGGGTCACTACTATTTTATAGAAATAATATATAGAACACAAT
Organism: Torreya grandis; assembly: GCA_037957365.1. NCBI lineage: Eukaryota > Viridiplantae > Streptophyta > Pinopsida > Cupressales > Taxaceae > Torreya > Torreya grandis. The sequence goes on along the minus strand of JARHVA010006259.1, from coordinate 940,471 downwards.
TGAATGGGTTGACTATGTATAAAAGATAGAAAATAAGATACAAAAATATGTTGAACTAGTTGAATTAGTTGGTTGTATGGCTATAGTTTTACAAACTGTAGATTTATGAAAAATAGTACTGAAAAAGAAGAACTAGAATGATAGAGAGTGTAAGAATTAACCTTGATGGGGTTGAAGATATTTAGATTAATAAATTTTATGTTGTGACGCTTAATTTTTAAAAAAAAATTATACCAATAGAGTCAACAATATTGATAGTGTTTTCAAAACCTATGTGCTAAAAAGAAGTTATGAATAGAGTCGACTAGATCAACTATGTTTGCAGACTTGTATGCTAATAGAGGATAATTATGAATAGAGTTGACTAGTTTTAATATGTATGTAAATCTATAAATTTAGAATAAAACTATGATAATTTGATCAATCTAGTCACCTATATTTGGAGAAGACCTGCATAGATAGAACAAAGTCATTTTAGAGTGATTGTATGTTAAACCTACACATAAACTATTAGGATTATACTGACAAGATTGATATAGCATTTAAAAACTAGAAAAATGTAATATAATGATAAAATGAAAGTGTGAAATAAAACTTACAAGGGTTTGATTCACATGAAGTTCCCCAAAATATATACAAAAGTTAACGAAACTTATCTATTAATTAGTCCTAGTTCGGAGAAGATAGATCCTACTTACACTTCTAATTATTGATACATTAGATATTCAAGGTCATGACTATGATGGATTTTATAGACATATAAAAGTGATATATTACCATAATAACATCACTATAGAGGGTTCTAAAGACTCTAGTCAAGAAATACAATGTAATAATCCTAGCTAGGTCTTATGTTTTCATATTCACAAAGTAAATTACAAGTAAAGTAAAGTCTAATCTAGTTTTCACCAAACGTTATGGCACATAATATGGGTAATAAACATAAAATTTAAACATGTATAGAAGATATATACTCACATAATTTTATATTAAACCCTATTGTATGTGAGAGAAGCTAAAATAAGAATCTATGTACTCTTACAAAGGAGTAACAAAATTAGGAATAATTACCTTTGAATACAAACTTATGAAGCCTCAATCTCTCCCATAGCTAAGGCATTTCACAATAGGTTATTTTGGTATGCAATGATAAAAATTATAAGTCATCACTAGGATACGCAACTTCTCTATATATCCAAAATACATATCCATAAGATAAGATTCATATCTCTAAAGAAAGAATTGAAACCCTAAGCTATTCTCCTTGAGTAGAGTGGTGGATAAGTAGATGTGAAATATATTATTATTATTCTTCTATTTTTAAGAAATGATAGAAATTTTTGTATATATATAGATGGATCTAACAATAAAACTTTCTAAAATTTTAGCTGACAAGGTCAGCCTAATTGAATCTATATTGTTAATTGATAAAAACAAATTAGGTCTTGGTCTAGGTTGGCTAGAGCTAACCTAGACCCATAACATGATTTTAACAATTATGATATAGGGTTGGTCCTAGCCAATAGTGTAATGGAAACCATAAAATAGGGAAATAGGGTTTTAGGCTTAGGTAGGTGCTAATAGTGAACAAAAATTTTGTAGAGGAGAGGTTATTATTATGTTATTCTAATAAAAAAAATTAAAATAACACACTAAAATCCTAATAGCTCTAGCCTAGACATTAGGGAGAGCATAGGTAACAAGCATAAAAATGAAAACACAAATAAAACATAAAATAAATCATTTTTTGCCTTCATTGGAGATCCAAAAATCTTGTTGAAGTGGATTTCTTGGTTTGTGCATAAATAAATCTTCATCAATGGAGCTCTGTTTGCATCACATTTCCTTAGCACCTTGGCTTGGCTAATTATCTTGGCTTGGATTACAAATTTGGCATGATAACTCTACTTATAAGTTTTATTTTCATCTATTTGAGAATTAAAAAACTAAACAAATATAGCGTAGTGATCAGTACGTATGGCCTTGTATTTATAGACTCAAAAGTTAATCTTCACCCAAGGTGATTTAAGGTTGAGTTTAAACATGAAATGGGTTTAAATTAACCATAGGTGAGTTGAGGGTAAATATAGGTGAGTTAAAATTTATCATGTAATTATTATTTTTAATTAATAGGAATGGATCTCAAATTATATATTTTAATATATTTTTGAAGGAATTGATAACTCATAAAGGCAATGGTGAAAAGGCTTGATAGTTTGGATTTTTAATTTTCATTTTTAGATATTCTTTAACTGAAAATAGATAATTTTACTAATAATTTAATCTTGTTTAATTATATGATTCATTTTGAGTATCATTTTATCTCTTTTAAGAATTTTTTCAAGTGCCCCACTTAATGGGTCCATAGGCCAAACTGTTAGTTGTTAGGTTTCAAGGTTATTGAGGATGAATCCACGAGAGGTAATTATTGTGTATGGTATAATACCCCAAATAAGGATGCCTCAACATGATTCAAATAATTAATTAATGATGCATGGATGAAATTAAGACATTGAATGATTCATAGGATTAATTTATAATGTTTGGTAGAAATCAATCTAAAGTCTGGTTACGATCCGGTTGTGGCCAAAATTAGTTGTCTATAGTTTTCCCATATTTAGGAAGGTGTTAAAAAATATAGGCACAATAAAATATTCTAAAAGAATGAAAATTTATTGTATGCCTAATGCCCCAATATATGATAAATGATCTTTTGATTCCCCTTGAAGGAGTGGTCAACAAAGAAGGTCGGTGATTGGTCCCTCAAAGGAAGGAAAATGATTTGACCAAAGACATAAAAGGGGGGAATGGCTAATTTTCCCAAAGGTGGTTATAATTAGTAGCATAGTGAGATTCCCCAGTTGGGAAGATAAAAAATATGATTTTCCCAAAGTTGGTTATCATCTTCAATAGAGTTAGGTAAATAGATAATGATTTTCCCAAAGGTGGTTATAATCATTAGAAAAATGGAATCAATGATTTTTCCAAAGGAGGTTATATTAATTGAGATATAAAATCATGCCCCCATTGGGTGGATAGAGATAATTATTTTCTTGAAGGTAGTTATAATCATTATCACCCAAATAGAATTAAACATAATGATTTTCCAAAGGTAGTTATAATCATTAGAATGGAAGTTTGGATCTTTACATAATTATTTTCCCAAAGGAAAATATAATCATTGTCACTATAGGTGGGATAATATAACAAATTAGATGAGGGGGCTTATGTATGAAATTCATGCTCATAGAGTAAGAGTAAGCTATTACAAAGGAGAATGATGAATTTGGGAAACCGGTTAGTATGGAGATGCATGTCCTAACCTATAAGGATTAAAATTCATTCATTATTTAATTAATTTTTATTTGGGAAATGATTGGGAGAGATACAAAAGTTTTTAGGTGACTAAGGATAAGTACCATAGCATCATTACCTGTAATATTTACCAAGCTAATATTTTTTATAAAATGTGATGTTAGACATCACGATATAACACACCATGATAGCTTATTCATAATATTCATAAGGACTAACACACGATCTAATAAACACTTTAAAATAATGACCCAATGATAAAAACCATGTTGAAAATGTTGACATATGAATATGTATGGACTTAATTATAATAGACAAGGAATCACCCAATGAATATATATATATATATATATATATATATATATATATATATATATATATATATATATATATATATATATATATATATATATACTAAGTCAAGGAATAACAATGAAAATAAATAAATAGGCAAACAAGTAAACAAATAGAATGATAAAACACCAAATAAATAATAAGTGAAAAAAATAAAATAATGAGAACAAAATGAAACAAATGTATCCATGGTTAGTCATAATGTTAGCATAAATATAAGACAAAAATAAAATACAAAAGGTTTCCCCTAGGCTATAGGTAAATAACAACACAAACAAGATGACATATATATTCCCTGGGCTATATCAAACAATAAAACAAACAAATGAAATGGGGGGAATAGAATAAAAGGAAGGGGTAGCTGAGTTAACCCTAGATACACTAGGCAAGGTGATGTTACCTACATAGTTTCGTGGATGTAAGGTCCAAGCTAAATTCCTAGCCCAATGTAGTTCTCCTAGGATATGGGATATAATAAAATTGATGATAAGTAAAACATGATTATGAATTGGAAAGATCATAAGATCATTGGTAAATGTTTTTGGAATTTTAAAAGCATCTCAACTTGATGGAGAATTATGAGATACTAAACAGTCTAACTCATAAAACAATGATAGTATTCAAGCTTAAATTTCTCATAAAATGGTAAGAGCATGGCAAAGGGTGATTGATCTAACCTCAATATGAATCAATCATTACCTACATAATCCCATTATGACCTTAAGTCACTCTAGTTTTAGCTAACAATAAAGAATTTTGACTAGGTAACAAGTTCTCAAATTAGGTAAATGACATAGTATGGCATAAGAATGGCAAGGTGAATTAGAAATGAATGATAAAGGTGTTGTTACTAATTTTACCATAGTTAGTTATAATTAGAAAAAAATTGCTTAAGTTAATGATACTAATCTACCTAGAAGCAGTTATGATTATTATCATAGAATGGGATACTTATTTTCCCAAAGGTAGTTATAATTAAGGACACTCACAATGAAATGAAACAAGAAGATAAGGATGAAAATGACAAACCACTATCATACTGGTCCAAGATATGGCCTCTATTTAAAATACTAAATCAACTAATAAAAATTTATTTGAATCCTCTCACTAAAGGTGCATAGAGAAGTAATGGAATTGAACCAAGTTAAAAGGGGTTGTGTTGGGAGGGAAAAGGGAGGGTATGGTAGAATGGTATAGGGTATGGTAAAAAAAATTATGACTATATGGTGTAATGCAAATGTGTCTCATAGATAATATATCAAGTCTCCCAAGTTAAGTAACACTTGAGGTGAATAATGCTCATCAACTCATCAATTTCATCTCCATCTAGTGTAATGAGGTTGCATGCTCTGGAGCCATAATTTGCATAAATTATATATGCACCTATCCAACTAGGTTTGTAATTAACCTTATTGTTCCTCTCAATTGTGGTATTCTTTTCATTTTTTTAGAACAAGATCCCTAAGCTCAAAAACTCTATATTTGATCCACTAGTTATAGCATCCATGGAGTCTATTTTGGTATAGTTAAATGTTGTTGATAGTAGCCATTTTCATCAAGAAAGTATAACTCTTATAGGAAAGGTACTATATAATATTTATCATCTAGAACATGTTTCAATAATATATGTAGAGAAGGTACCTTGACCTCAATGGGAAGAATGGCCTCAGTGTCATAATTTAGTAAATATGGAGTGGCTCTTATTGGGGTATAATAATTAGTGTGATATACCTAGAGGTTATAAAATAATTGGAGATGCCAATCATGGCCATCATCATTAACATTAATTTTAAGGATGTTGATAATTTTTTTATTCGATGGTTATGTTTGGCCATTACCTTCTTGGTAATATATGATATAAAAATGTTGTGTAACGTTATACACAACACAAAGCATTTTGAGATACTTGTTTTTAAATAATCTAACATTATCATATATAATGTCAGATGGGATACCATAGTTGCAAATGAGATTATTAAATATGAACTTGGAAATTTTTTTCTAGTCATGTAAGTGAGGGGTATAGCTTCAACCCACTTAATGAAATATTTAATAGTGATAAGGATGTGTTTATGACCATTAGATGAGGTTGGGTTAATCTTCCCAATGAGATAGAGTCCCCATGTTGTAAATGGCCATGGTGTAAGCATGAATTAGATTAGCATACCTTTGATATTTAGCATGCCTTTTGACTTAAGTAGGTACATTTTCATCCATAGTTAGCTAATAATAATGTGTAAGTAAGATATTTTTGGCTAGAATAACCCTATTGGTGTGGGATTCACATACCAATTAATAAACTTCCCATCACACTAATTTTTCTTTTTTGGAATTTAAAAAATGAAGTAGAGTTACATCAAAGCTGTGGCAATAAAGTGTTGGGATAAGTAAGGTATAACATGAGGCTTGGTGGGTAAAGGCATTTTATTTTTTATGTGATAGGTATGGTGGCATGATATGGTTGTGAATGTATATAAACAAGTATGAATAACTTATAGATCTAGGACCAAGAATATCACATATCATCGCAATAATTAAAGGTTTATGAGTAGGAGATAGAATATTTTAAATGAGGAATTAGTATTCCTTTGCCTTGTTTGTGTGGTGGATCAATGACATAATGGTGGTCATTGTATCCATTATCATATTACTATCCCTAGGTATGTGTTTAAATTATATGTTTGTGATTTGATATATGATAATGTTGATCACGGCCTTGTATGGCACCAACTTGTCATCTTTGGTATCAAAGTGCTTTGTAACCTAATTGATGATTAACTGAGAATCACCATAAACCATAAGATGTTTAATATCCAATTATACTATTTGATGAAACCCTAAAATAAGTGATTCATATTTATCCATGTTTTAAGTCCAAGAAAATAATATACAAATTCATTCTGGGATAATATCCCCATTTGGTGTAATGAAACATAAGCCTTCCCTTGATCAATGTGATGTGAATGATCCATCAAAATACAACTTACAATTTTTCTCCTCAAGAAGTGTATCAATGATGGTCATCATGGGCTCATCTAAGAATTTAAAAATGAGTGGTTTGGTATCTATAATATTAGTTTTAGCAATATGATCTATAATTAATTGTCCCTTTATAGCTTTCTAGTTGACATACTCGATCTTGAACTCACTCTATAAAGTTATCTTAAATAGTATATACTTGAGTGGATATACCTTTGAAATGATTGTGGTGTTAGATAATTGTTAATAATGTCATTATGATTTCATGGAGATGTCCTAGTGATTGGATGAAATGCTTTGATAACCTTAGTGACAATGACAAAGTGTGCAATGTGTTTGTCCTAGTGTGCTTGAAGTTAGCTTGGTTGATCTTCAATTTTAGAATGATTAGAGTTTTTTAGGGATAAGGATGGTGATTTAATCATGTCAAAGAGCTATAATCAATGGTAAAATATGATTAGAGAGTTTGTGTGCATAATTGGATTTCATTTGGTTGATCATTATTTTTATCTAGACATTTTAGGTCTTGAGGCAAAAAATATTAGAAAGTAGTATATTGACATCACCATTACCATGTGTGGATGAGTCAGGTGAGTTGATCATATATTTTTGATCACATTATTCCCTATTTTCTATGAAATAAATGTTACGTCATGCACCTAAATATAGTTAAATAGATGTGGGTACAAAATTGGGCTCTCAAACATTTTGATAGTGTTTTTTATGTTCACATAGAGCCGAGTAAGCATGTTTATAATGTTAGAATTTTTATACATGGATGTTTCAAGACGAAATGGTCACATGGGTTTTTTAATTATTAAGCCTAGTTCTTATATGATAAATCTCAAGTCATGTACCTAAGTGAAATAAAATATATGCAATTACAAAGTGGGGCTCCCAAGCAGTTTGACATTATTTTCCCATACCTATCCATATTTGCATGAGACAAGAAAGAGCTCAGTAATAAGTTTGGTGATGTTATATCTCACATGTGTGGATATTTTAGGATAAGTTGATCATATGGGTTTGTTTAGTTTTATACCTAGTTTTAGATTAAGGTAAAAACAAGTTTTGAAGGGACCCCGAAACCCTTTACAACAACAAAGAGATAAAACTTAAAGCACAGCCGAGTTTCTAAAATGAAACCTAAAACTGGAAAAAACCAAACCAGGTTAAACATGAACCTGAAAATAGAAAAAAAGACCAGATGTAGCAGCTGACACTACACAGAACGGACCATCAATAGACAGGATCAGCATCCTACAACCTCCCATACAAATTAGGTATTAAATATTATTTATTTTTTACACGAATGAAGATTCATATCTAGAGGGGGGACCAAAGGCTAAGATTTCTTCCTCTCAATAGCTATCCATCCATCCTCTACCTTTGCTGCCTCGATCATCCATGCCTTAGAAGACATTGATCCATGAAGCCCAGGGGACATAGATGTCTCAGCAAAATCCTTATGAAAACTAGCCACAGTCTGGCTCCTAGGTAGTTCCTCCAACACAGGGGAAGAGACCAAAGCCTCCTCAAAAAATGGCTTAGAATGATCAATAATCCCAGTCTCCTCAGGACCTTCAATGGAATCTTTCACCATTGACTCCTCCTCAATCATCAGCTCGGAATGGATACTATCTTCATTCTCAAAATTAGCCAGATCTTCCACGGGTTGTTTAGCCATGTAATGTTCCAAGGAAGCCTCAGACCACCAAGAAGGTGGTCGTCTGGACTTTGATTTCCCAACCATACAATGAGTAGCTATATGACCCATCAGGTGACACTTTTTGCACCAAAAAGGTATACCCTCATAATCCAACATTTGTGTCTAAGTACCCCTTGGGGAGTCCAGAAAAATTGCCTCTAGTAGGCCCTTAGAAAAATCCACCTCCACCATTAAGCATGCACCTAGTTGATTTGTGCTAAATTTTAGATCATGCATTGAATTGCATTAAAAGATATACATGTGGAAAGTTGGCCTTCTAGGTAGTTCTTGACATTATTGGCACTATGGAAGAAAAATATAAGTGAGTAGATTAATGGAATTGTATCTCACACATCCAAAGGTTTTAGGATTAGTTTGACACATGGTTATATTTTCCTATGTGAGGAGATCATATGTTCCAAATTTGAGAATGTTTGAGTGAATGAGGTAAAAGTTATTAAGGTTCAAAGTTGGCTTCTTAGACATATTGCAATGGTTCATGTACTTAGTCAATTTTACACAAGGTAAATTTTGAGCATCATCAATGGAGCTCATTACTCCAAGATGTTAGGAAGCAATGAGATGGTGCCAAGTGTTTAATGTTTAACATTGTGCAGAGATAAAGATCAAGTTTATTCCAAGGATAAATATTGAGTGGATATTCATATAGATAGATATCAATGGTGAAAACTAAAGTCAAGAGGTCAAATTTATAGTTATCTAGCATTGTTAAATCTAGGACACTATGAAAGAGATCGATATAGTGCATGAGGTCAAAGTTACTAAATTATATGAGATGAGGTCAAATGGTCAAAGTTTAATGTTTGACATTTGTGCACTATGTGTTAAAGGTAGAGATTTATACAATACTATAGACAGTGTGTGTTTAATTTGAGAATCAAAGACTCAAGATGATATAATGGTGTTTGAAGTTCAATTGTGACCCTTTGCATTTGAATATTTGAATTTAACAAAGGAAAAAACATTTTCTAGTTTTTGTGTTATATCTTTTGATCTATGTAGTATTTGACATGAAATAAAAAATGAATTTGTAGAAGACTCCAAGGTGTATCTAAAAATATAAATTTTAAGGTTTGAATTTATATATAGACAAAGACATTGAGCTCCAAAGTTGATTGTGTGTTCAACTATGTTATGCAAGTAATGCAAGAAGGGTGATTGAGCTCATTCTAATGTTGGTTTGACTTTTAATGATGAATTAGCTATCGAAGCATGTTCTAAACTCCATAAAGATGCTATATGTGCATTATGAAGGTTTGACCAATCATATTTAGTATGAATAATGCTTGAGAAGTTGACTGTGTATTTATTCATGATGTTCATGTGCACCAAGTCAATGTTTGAGTTGTTTAAGCATATACAAAAGTAAGTAGAGTTGACTATGATCATTTTAGGATGTCTAAGTGGACATAAGGAGTAAACCCATGTATTTTAAAATGGTCTTGTGTTCTTAATTTCCTCAGATAAGTATCAAAAAATTGAATGGGTTTCTATATGACCTAAAAGTGACTTATGCCTCTTTTAAAGTAGATTGTGCTTAAGTGTGACCCATATGAGATGCCTTAAGGGTGAATACATGTTTTATGATAGAAAATTAAAGATTGTGGAATTTATATTTCATGAATTATCTATATATAGTGGAACCAAATGTGTTGGTTTCTAGGCTTGTGTGAGATTTGAGAGTCAGATGAGTGCAAGGTACATGTGAAAGTTTTGAATTTAAGGGGATGTAGATGTGCCTAGTGGATGGCATAATGAGTAGAGAATTTTTTTGATTACATGTATGACATGTAGGTATTATTTATAATTTTAGAATAGTTCTCATGTAGTTTGAGGACATGCGAAGAGGTCTAAGTGTGCATATGAGTATAGTATGAGTGAATAAGGAGATAGATTGAGGCATTCTTATTTGAGAGGCTTGTATGAGATAAAGATATTTTGTGTAGGGGTTTGATAATCCAAGATCCATAATTATGTGTTTAGTACATTATTACTAAGATGGAGGTGTTCAAACGAGGGTCTGAATTACTTGATCTTCCTTAGGGGAAGTTGCTCTTTGTTAAACAAGTGTTTCACTAAATGCCTTTAGTCAAGAGGACATGATCAAGGCTTATTGATCTAAAGGATTTGATTAATATATTGTTTTTAATTTCTTACAAGACAAGTAGTCTACTATTTTTTAGGATTGAGAGTGGGATTTATTACCTATGATGGTTTCCCATAGGAACTATGTGTTATGTGTTAGATATTATATATGTATTGAGTTAATGAGCTCTATTGTTAATGTTGCTTTATCAAGTTGATATATGTTGATTATTTAATAGTTTGAAAGGACTATAATTGAAATTGAAATATATGGGGTTACTAATTTACCTTGCCACCTCGCAATGATTGTACCTTTAATAATTTGTATCATAGTAAGTCATTTGATAAAGGTTTGATAGCTTATGGTGATTGAAGGTACAATATGGGTAGTCATTAAGGAAGTTTCTCTGCTACGCAAACACCAATGATCAATGGATCCCATTATGCTTTTTGGAGTAAAAGGATGGGGACATACATTATGTCCCTAGGGTTTGATGTATGGTAATCTATTCTAAATGGCTATGTTTCTCCTACCAATCATCCATATAGTGTTTTAGACAAGAAGCTATTTGAAAATAAGTCTAGGGAAATGAATGCTATAACTTGTGGTCTTTTAGAGACTAAATATAACAAGTTAAACCATTGTAAATCTTCTAAAGAGATATGGGATAAAATGTAGATAATTTATGAATGAGATTCAAAGGTCAAGCTTGCTAAATTTTAGAGTTAAAAAAGGAAATTTTAAATTCTCAAGCTAAAGGAAGAAGATATTGTGGCATCCTTTTTATAAATAGTTGATGAGATTATGAACATCATCAAAGGTGTTGGAGAGAACATTAAAGAATATAGTGTATTTCAAAAGGTATTAAGGTCCTTATCCCTCAAGTTTGATCCTAAAGTATCCACTATAGAATAAATTCATGATATTACTTAGCTAAAGTTGGATGAAATGCATGGCATCCTTACTGCCTATGAGATGAGGGATAATGATGACATAACACCAAAGAAGGAAGTAGCATTCAAGATATACATGAATCCAAAGAAGAAGTTACAAGATAAGAAACCCAAAGAGGATGAAATTTTTGATATATATGAGGATAAACTAATTGCTTCAATTTCAAGAAAATTTATAATAGGTTTAAGCAAGTATAAAGGTGACCTACCTCTCAAATGATTCAATTATGGTGAGATAGGACATTTTTATAAAAAATGCCCTCATATTATAAGAATCGTGATGATTAAGAGCATGCTCAAGGTCATGATGATGGAAAGAGATATTTTAGGCTTGATAAAAGCAAGAAGAGATTTAGAAGGCTTGACAATAAGAAGAAGTACTTGAAGGACAATAAAAATCTCTACACCAAAGAAGATTGTAGCTCATCAAATGAGATTGAAGTTAGTGACTTAGAGTATGATCATGAATATGTTGGTCCTATTGAATATGAATACATATTCATGGTTGAGGAGAGTAGTTTTTCAAATCAAAATGAGTCCACTTGTAGTGATTCAGATGATTACGGAGTAGACTATGAAATTACATTGATAAATGCTCATGAAGAACTAAAGATTGAGAAGAAGATCAATAAGAAGATGAAATATAAACTCAAGGAGTTTGAGGAGAAATTAAAGGTGTTTAAGGAAATAATAGATGAATATTACAATAAGTATGAAGATATGGTCAAGCATCTCAATTATCAATTAGAAAACTTGTCTACAAGTCTAAAAGATAAATAAGATAAATGTACAAGGTATGTAATTAAGAATGAGTCATTGAATTCTAAGTTAGAGAAGATATCTAGTATGGTAATATCATTTATTAGATTTTAAAATATCTCAAATGATCTAGACAACATTATGAATTATCAAAAGCATGTAAGTGATAACACTGATCTTAGATATAAAAATGAACCATAGACTACAACTCAAGACAAGATGAGTACTAATGTGAACAAGGACAATATAACTTTAAAGACAAATAATCAAATAAAGAATGAAGGTGTGGGTAGAATGAAGAAAAATCAAACTAGACAAGAAAATTCTATGATGTATGTAAGTTTCAATGGTTACTATTACACATGTAATCAAAATGGTCATATGGATAGAGAATGAAAGATACATGTTAGAAATTAATTTTCTTGGAACTATGAAGGGAATAATCAATCAAAAGGTATGAGTAAGGTTGAGTGTCTCAACTATCATGATGTGGGACACTTTAAAAAACATTGTCCATTTAAGGTAAGGCAAGTTGAGTTTCCTTCAAGAGATATGGAGTGATACAGTTATTAGGAACTAGGACACATTACAAGATTTTGTCCAAATCTGGTAAGATAAAATGAGATTCTTCCAAAAGGTATTATGTGCTTCAATTTTCATAATAAAGGTCACATTACTAGATTATAGAAGTAGAGGCCTACAAGTTAGAAAAGGTTCATTAGGGCTCCTAAAATGAAAGGAAGAAGGCAAGTCAACTTATGGAAGCCAAAGGTGGTAAGTATGAGTCATGATGAGACTATAGGTCTAAGTAATTTTTTTGCTATGGTGGATAATATGACAAAAGGTGAAGAGTTTCAAGGACTCTCATTGTCTGGTCATGTTGAGAATGAAGACAACAAGCTCAAGGAGAAGACCAAGGTGTTGGTTGAGGCTAGTTTTAAAGTGATAATTGATCTAGGTGAAGATCATGCTATTGTTGAGTAAGCTTCATCTAGAGAACATAATTTATTAGTACTCAATGATGATGTTTCAAGATGCAAGGAAAATTATATAGATGAAAAGGTATGTAATGAATCTATTTTGTCTCCATGCATTATCAATACAATCATACAAAATAAAGAGAATGGTGTAGTGGATGAGTATGTTACTTATCTTAATCCTAAGAAGAATAAGAATAACTATAAGCATTAGATGACCAAGGAGGAGAAGTAATATGAGGAGATGTCGATAACTCCTAGTTTCATATTATTCTAAGATATTGTGAAATAGGGTGCCTCTACCTATGATTCTTAGTAGACATATTTCTTATAGAGAAGTAATTTTGTGTGCTCAATATCATAATTCCAATATAAAAAGAGACTTGTGTTGATCTTAGAAGGTCATTAGTTAAGGGGGAACAATAAGTTCTTGATTTTGCTTTAGAGGTTTATGAATGAGCTATAGTAAAGGGTTAGAGTGGGTGGTTCCAGGTGGTTTAGTGAGATTGATGGAATGTCAAGAATATTTTTGTTCTTATAAAGGTATATGCACTTATTTATGACATGATACAAGTGTTTTTATGGTCTAAATATATGTTGAAGTCAAGTTGGAGATTTTTGTTTACTCTTTAGTTTCCTAGTTTGTGCTTAAGAACATGCATGCATGTCCTAAAATGGGTTATAAGAAGTCAAGGATCCCAATGGTGTGGGAACTCAAATATTAGTCAAAAAGTGTGTAATTTTTGTTTCTAGTTGTGGAATAAGTTTCAAGAGTGTGTATTGACTAGAAGGTGTTGTGTTGGCCTTATTTGTTTTGAGATTCTAGGGTTTTGGTCTCTACTAGAAAAGGGGTTTGCCTTATGAATTGATGTTTAATTATTTTTAATAGGTTTAATGGGTTAAATAGGCTATAGAATAAATATTAATAGATATATAAAGGTTTTTGGTTTTCAAATTATTCATGTTTTTGTCATGGTGAAGGCCTAATTAGATAATAGGTGTGTGAAGTATGTTGTAGAGTATGAGCTTGGTGATGTAAATTGGTGCTCTTGAGGGGGAATTTGAGAGTGATCTAGATATGAATTTTTAGTTACTAAAGATGTGTTTACTAAAAATTTTAGGATCTACAAGTTCTAGATAGGGCTACAAGGAGTCTAGACTGGCATAATATGAAGATTTGTTATTTTTGATCAATGTTTCTAAAAGATCAAAGTATGTATGTTTTAAGGAGAGTTATCAGGTTGTTTTAAATCATGATTTATGTTTGGTGTGTGAAATTAATTTATATTGGTGGTCCTTGAGGTGGTTTGAGAGAGAAGGCTGGTAAGCATGTATGGTGGTTCCTCATGATGTATGGAGATATGAAGATGCTCAAAAGGTGAAATGGCTTAAAAATATTAAGGGGAGTCTATCTCATATTTTTATTGTTGTTTTCCTTCATATTTCATTTCTTGTGTGTTCTTTCTTCATTGATTACAGTGCTTGATAGAGGAGAGTGTTAGCGTGGAGCAAGAGGAAGGTGTTAAGACAAGAAGAGGTAAGATCAATGTAAGGGGGAGTTTGTATCATTTTTTAAGTGGTTATTTCCTATTTATGGTATTTTTATGTCTTTAGGATCAATTATTTCCCACTTTGTCATTATGTCAAATGGGGGAAAAGTTCCTATTATGAGAGTGCTTGAAGAAAGAGAAGGTGAGATAAACCATATTTGTTGACATCAATGACAAAGGGGGAGATTGTTGTATAATTATTAATGATGTCATAGATGTGTTTTGGTGAGTAGGTGAAGTTCTTTAATAACCTAAGTGACAATGACAAATTGTGTAATGTGCTTGTCCTAGTGTGCTTGAAGTTGGCTTGGTTGATCTTTAGTTTTGGAATGATTAGATATGTTAAGGGATAAGTATGGTGATTTGAGAATATGAAATGGGTCAGATCAATGGTCAAGGATGATTAGAGCTATTGTGAGCATAAGTGGATTTCATTTGGTGGATCATTGTTTTCATCTAGGCATTTTGGGTTTAATGGTAGAAAATTTGAGTAGGTAATTTGTTGACATCACCATTGTCATGTGTGGATGAATTAAGAGGAGATGGTCATATGGTTGTGATCAAATTAGTCCATAGAATATATGAAATAAATATAATTTCATGCACCTAAACATAGTCAAATATATGTCGGTACAAATTTGGGATCTTAGGTATTTTGACAGTGTTTTCTATGTTCAAATAAAGTTGAGTAAGCATGTTGATGATGTTAGCATTCACATACATAGAGGTTTTATGAAGAAATGGTCACATGGGTTTGTTCATTTCTTTGCATAGTTTTTATTTTATAAATCTCAGGTCATTCACCTAAACATGATAATATATATAGAAGTGTAAAGTTGTGATCTCGGTCAATTTGACATGATTTTCCCATAGTGAAATTTGCATGAGGTAAGAAAGAGCTGAGTAAGAAATTCAGTGATGTCATATCTCACATGTTGTAAGTTTCATTAGAATTTAATTATATGGGTTTGTTTATTTTTCTACTTAGTTGATCTGTGCTTAATTTTAGATTATGTATCAAAGCACGTCAAAAGATATGCATGTGTAAAGTTGGCCTTCCAAGAAATTCTTGACATTATTGATGTTGTCACTTAAATTCACATCCTTAAGTAGATGCCTAAATATCCTCATACAAGTGGCACCATGGAGACAATTCTTTTGTTGTTGGTTACAATATTGAGAAATCAATCTCTAGATAAGGGACTACCTCCCCTTGATGCACCATTAAAGCTCTCTCTCTCGAACTTAACAATTGGATATGAAAATAGATTAAGAAAAATTACTAAGAAAACAAATGATGATTTACCAATGTATAATGTCCTCTCATTTGATTGGAACTACTACTTAATTATAAACAAAGTGTTTCTCATACAAAATTCACAACTCAAGATTCATTAGTACATCAATGTTTCATATGCTTCATTTGAGAATGTATATGATTCTTATGAAGGGAATGAATGATTCCAAAGAGGGATACAATCATGGAACACTTATAAGATATACCTACACTTAGAAAATAACACTATTAAAGACCTACAATAATCTCATTCATAAAAATGGTAGACCATCAAGAGTACAAGCTATAAAATATAATATTTCACTAGACTAGACCAACAAGATTTAAGTCATTACTCAATATTACAACATATGAGTGGAAAAAATAGTTGTATATTTCTTCAAGAGTTATTCAAGTAAAAATATACCTAGAGTTTTCCTAATAACCATTGGAGGCTTCTAAAATGAGCCAAGAGAATGCATATTTATAACTTTGAGTAGTAGATCAAGCTTAGTCCAAAGGTCACTTGGACATATGTCACCTTGAGAGAATCAGTTACATTTGCATGTGGAAGAGAGGTGGGGTGAGCTATGCCATGTCAAGAGTCTACTTGTTTTAAATAAATCACAATAAGTTCAAAGAGTGGTGTAAAACCTTTAGAATTGTAATAGGTAACTGCCTCTAGGATATTAGTAATAACCTACACTGTCGAGCTATCTATTCTTTGCTAGTTTTACCCATACCAAATGCTTAAGATCTTACCATTTGTTACCTCCATATTTTCCCTCAGGTTCCCACCAAGCATTTTTTTACTCCAATGGATAGTTTATGTAGTTTTAAATTGATGTTTGTAGGGATGTCACCTTCTTGGGTATTTATTTCAGACATTTGTTTCCCTTAGACAATCATTTTGAAAGAATTCATTCCTCATATACTTTTCTCAAAATAATTCATTTAGGATTTTTCTTGACAAATTCTATGGAATTTTTTATTAAATAATATTTCAATCCTTTTATTTCCTTTGTATTAGACAAAATGTCCAAACTAATTTGGCTTTGACCTCTTTTGATGTAGACAAGTTTTCTAAAAGAATTCCTTGGACCATCATTCTAAAATAATTCCTTCAGAATTTTTTTTGGCGCTTGAAAATTTTGACTTTTTTTCATTCAATTGAAAGAAATCTTCCGTTGAAAATATTTAAATGACCCTCTAATAAATTTGAAGTGCCCTTCAAACTTTTTGTAAATTACCTTTCAGCCTTCTTACAAATGCCTTTTGGCTAAAATTGGAGTGCCCTTCATAAAAATTGGACTACCCTTCAGAAAATTTGAAAATAATCACTTAGATTGAAAACGTCCTTTGAGGAAATTGTGCTAGACAATTTTATTAAATAATATTACATCTTTGGGAAATCTATCTCAAGAATTTTTTTTGAAAGAATTCAACACCTAGTCGAATGAAAAGTTAGAAAGAAATAACACTTAGACAAAAATAAAAGACCTAAAAGGATTACTATGCAAAGGCTTAAAAAAATACCAAAACCAAACATTCGAAAAGAATTAGACTTATACATTTCTTATGGGCTTTGTATAGAACACTTCCTTTGAATGAAACCTACATATTGGACCTAGACAAAGGTATAGACCTAGGTGGCTGTGTTTCCAAATAGGGATTTCCAAATTTTGGCCAGGGCCAAAATTTGGTCAAAAAATTGATGACTCATATAGGTAGTATGCCTACTATAATAACTATACTAGTATCCTAATCAGTATGTTGGGCTTAAGGATTCATATAAGGATTGAAATAAATAAGAAACCTTGACCATGATTTAGAACTTGATCAATAAGAAAACTAGTTACCACCACAAAAAACACAAGGGAAAGAAAAAACACACATGAAGACCAAAGCAAACACACCTATGTTATTAAGAACTTAGGATAACTAAACACAATATAAAGAAACATTATTATGTAAATCTAACATGCTATGTGTCTCCTCCTCTTAGATCAAAGGGGAAAATTCTTAGGTCTCTTTCATGACAAGAAACCTCATGGTGGTAACCAGGTAATTTGCTAGAGTGATAACTTAGTGACTCACCCTTATTTTTTACCACTTTGATTGGCATGTATTCTAATGTATCAGATTCAAACATGCCCTCAACCTTCATGTATACATTTTACTCTTTGAGACATATTTCATGCTAGTTCTTCATGCTAGTGTAGTCCATTAATGGATCAATGGCTATTATCTCATCATCATTGGGTTCATTTGGCTCATGGCCCTCTTGGTATGCATCATGGACCAACTCTTTATTTTCTATCATTTTCAGAATCTATTCAAACTAATCTCTTACTTCATCATGGCTCTCTTTGGGAAGGGTGGCTGTTGTGATGTTTGAACTAAGACAAAAAATTTATAGTTCATCCTAAAAATCATCATTTTCTTGTTTAACATCTCCTTCAAATCATTTATAAAACTAATAAAACTTCTCTACTTATTTATCAATAATTAAATTATCTATATGTTCAACAACATGCTCTTGAACCTCATTCAACTTAGGTACCATGGCCTGGTCACTATCTTCATCAAAACAACAAGAAGGTTCATCAAACAAAGGGAAAGAGAGTTCACCATGCTTATATTCTCCATCTAATATTGAAAAGTAAAGTTTGCCAATCTCATCTTCATATGGCTATAATATTTGCATGTATGTGTGATGTATATCTTCTCCTTGAATCATGCCACCTTCAAGAGTCACTTCTTCAAACTTATTCACATGAAAAGCTCCTAAAAAAACCACCTCTTATTCATGATGATGCTCATTGGGAGTACCTATAATGATTTTTTATTATTCATCACTCATAATAGCCTCTTATTTATCCAAAAAATGCATTTGCTCTTTCTCACTTGCCTCCCTAAAAACATATTCCTCTTTAGAAGGGAATGAAATGAAGGGTCAATGTATAGGTTAATGAGTTTGAAATGTAGGATTTGGAGTATGGAAGGTAATGGAAGGTGAAGGAAGTGAAAATGGAGTGTGGGATGAAGGAGAGAACTTGGGAATGGACTTTGAAAAGAGGCAAGCACTAGTGAGCTCAAAATCAGATTGGGAATGAGAAGTGGGGTGTTCTCTGAGAAGCTCATGAGGAAGAGGAAGTAAAACCTGGGCAAAAATCAATTGATTCTCTCCCTTCCACTTGAACAACAATTCATCCACATCAGATGTAGATTTATAACTCTCTTGAAGGGGTGTAGATGGGGTGTGTTTAAACATAAGATCTTTTATTGGGTCTAAACCTTCCATTACACCTTGACTGAGCAACCTCATTCTTGAATCTAATTCTTCAATTTTCTTGGGTATATTCTCTAGGAAGAGTCTTTCTTGGATATTATATGCATAATCATGATGAATAGAAGTATGAGATGTTTGACATGGAAAATAAGAGGTTTCTTGAGGAAGGGTGGGAGGGACTTTAGGAAAACTAGCTTTATTTTCCACTTCACACTCTTGACCAATACTCTTCTCTTCTTTTTTACCCCATGATTCCAATATTTCATTCCAACTCATGATCTTAGGATTGGAACTCTCTTCTTGATGATAGGTAGTAAATTCATCTTTGTCAAGGTTTTGAGTTGGTATATTATATAAATTTCTCCAACTTGGAATCTTGACATCATGTTAAAGGACTTGAGTAGGTTGAGGAAGACTAGGAAGAGTTTACACATACATAGGAAGAGTTTCTTTAGGATGGATATGTTGTTTTCCAAAGGAAATATGATGACTTATTTAAAAGGAGGGCTCACAATCTAAGGAATTAAAATTATTAGTTTCCATAGAAGATTTTTCTAATGTCCTTTGGTGTTGGATTGCTAGTTGTAAAGGATTAATAATAAGAGGAGTTAATGCATTAGATGGGCTAGAAGGTTGGCTCATTTTGTTTTGGTGAGAAAGTGTTATTTTATAGAAAGGATTTTTTGTATAAGATGATGGTTTATTTTTAATAGGAGAAGGTTGATTTGGGATAGAAAAAGGTATACAAGGATGATTGCCTTAAATAGATTGACTCCTCCATCTTACTAGTTTCTCCTTCATGGATGGCATAGCTTGATATTGCCTAAACAAGAACTCATCCTTGTACATAAGCTATTGTTGATACCTATTTTTCTCACTCAACCTATATATCTCCATCATTTTCTTCTCAAACTCCAAAATTATCTCCCCAGCACTCTTGGATTGACTAGGAGCAGGATAATTAGGAGAGATTTTTGAGGTGATTCCACAAACAACATGATATTGGTCAAAACAATATAAAGGAACACAATGTCCATACTACTAAAAAATGGAATTATACATACCAAATATAATTTATTGATCCACTAAGGTTTCTTGACTAGATAATTCAACTCGGAGTCACCATTGGTGTTGATTGAAATGCCTCCAAAAGGTTGATTAGCTGAAAAACACACAAAGAATTCTTCACCTCATTGGAAAAATAGTCCCATCAGGCATGCCAAAAATTATTGTCACTCAGATTCACACCCTTGAGGAGATGCCTAAATATCCTTATCCAAGTGGTACCATGGAGACATTTCTCTTACTCTTGGTGACAATATTGAGAAATGAATATTTAGATAAGGTGCTAGCTCCCCTTGATGCACCTTTAAGTCTCTCACTCTAAATTAACAATTATATATGGAAAGGGATTAATAAAAATGATTGATAAACCAAATAGTGATTAACTAATGTAAAATATCCTCTTAATTGACTGAAACTAATACTTAAAGACAAACAAAGTGTTTCTCACATAAAACTAAAAACTCGGGATTCTTTTTTACATCAATGTTTCATATGCTAGATTAAAAAAGGTATATAATTATTAGGAAGGGAATGAATTATTCCAAAGAGGGATAAAATCATGGACCACTTATAAGATATCTCTGTACTTATAAAAGAATACTATTAAAGACTTGAAACAATCTCCTTTCTACAAATGGTAGACTATCAAGAGTACAAGATAGAAAAGATAATCTTTCACTAGACTAGGCAAATAATATTCAAGTCATTACTCAATACTACAGCATATGAGTGGCAAAAACACTTGTATATTTATTCAAGAGTTCTTTGAGTACAAATCTAGCTAGATTTTTCCTAATAACTAGCAGAGGCTTCTCAAATGAGCTAAGAGAATGCATATTTATAACTTTGAGAAGTGGATCTAACAAAAGAAGTACAAAGGTCACTTGGAAATGTGTCACCTTGAAAAAATTAGTTAAATTTGCATGTGTAAGAGAGGTTGGGTGAGATATGCCATGTTAGGAGTCTACTCATTCAAAACCAATCATAAAAATGGCAAAGAGTGGCATAAACCTTCATAATTGGCATAGGTAACTACCTAAAGCCTTTTAACAACAACCTAAACCATCAACATATATATAGTTTTCCTGTTTTACCTACACCAAATGCTTAGGATATTGTCATTTGTTACCTCTATATTTTCACTTAGGTTCCCACAAAGTCTTTTTTTTACTCCAATGACTAGTTTCCACTATTTGAAATTAACATTTGTAGGACTGTCACTTTCTTGGGTATTTATTTTAGAAATTTGTTTCCCTCAAAAAATATTTCTAAAAGAATTCATTCCTAAAACACTTTTCCAAAAATAATTAATTTAAGATTTTTCTTGGCAATTCCTGTGTACAATTTTCATGAAAAATATTTTAGGCTTTTTATTTCCTTTGTATGAGAAAAAATGTCTAAAAGAATTGGGATTATACCTATTTTGATGTGGATAAGTTTTCCAAAATAATTCCTTGAACCATATTTCTAAAATAATTCTTTCAAACTTTCTATTTAGCCCTTCAAAATTTTGTCTTTTTTCCCTTTGACTAAAATAAATGGTCCTTTGATGATCTGTAAATGACCCTCTAGGAAAGTTGAAGTACCCTTTAGACTTTTTGTAAAGTACCTTTCGGCCTTCTTACAAATTCCCTTTATAAAAAAGTGAAGTGCCCTTTGTAAAAACTAAATTTCCCTTAAAAACTTGTAAACTTCCCTTTATAAAAGTTTAAAATGATCCCTTAGCCTAAAAAGGTCCTTCAGGAAAATTATGCAAGATAAATTTTTTTTAACAATCTTTCATCTTTTGGAAATCTATTTTAGACAAATTGTCTAAAAGAACTTGGCACTTGGCTGAATGAAAAGTCTAAAATAAATAACACTTAGACAAAAACAAAAGACCTAAAAGGATTACTATGCAAAGTCTTATAAAAAGACCAAAACCAAAATTTATGAAAGAATTAGACTTGTACATTTGTTGTGGGATTTGTATAGAATACTTCCTCATAATGAAACCTACATATTGGACCTAGTGAAAGCTAGAGATTTAGGCAACTAAATTTTCAAATAGTGATGCCCATTTCTAGCCTAAAGTGCCAAAATTTGGTCAATAGTTGGCTCTATGGAAAAGAAATGTGAGTGAGTATATTAATGTCATTATATCTTGCACATGTATTGGATTTAGGAGTAGTTTGACACATGGTTGGATTCTCCTATGTTAGGAGATCATATGGTCCAAATTTGAGAACATGTGAGTGAGCAAGTTAAAATTTATTGAGGTTCAAAGTTTGATTCTCATACAGATTTTAATGGTTCCCATAGTAAATTTTGGACAGGGTAAAGTTTGAGCATCATCAATGGAGCACATTTTGCCAAGATGTCAAGAATCATAGAGATGGTGCCAAGTGTACAATGTTTAATTCTATGTAGAGATAAAGATCAGTATTCTTTCAAATATCAATGTTGAGTAGGTGGCCATATAGATAAAAATAAATGGTGTACATTAAATTCAAGAGGTCAAAGTGATAATTGTCTAGTATTTTTAAATCTACGACAATCTCAAAGATATTGATGGAGCGCATGAGGTCAAAGTTGCTAGATTGCATGATATGAAGTCAACTAGTCAGATTTTAATGTTTGGAATTATTGCACTATGTGTTAAAGGTTGAGATTTATAAAATAAGATCACTAGTTTGAATTTAATATGAACAATTAGGACTCAAGATGATATCATGGTGTTTGAAGTTTAACTGTGACCGTTTGTATTTGAATATTTGAATTTAACAAAGGAAAAACTATTGTTTAGTTTTTTGTGCTATATCTTTTGACCTATGCAATATTTGACCATAAAATTTTAAAAAAAAAAATTGTATAGGAATATAAGGTGAATATGGTAATATAAATTTTAAGGTTTGAATTTATATTTAGACAAATATATTGAGCTCCAACGTTGACTATGTGTTTGACTATGTTCTACAAGTAAACTGAGAAGGGTAATTGAGCTCACTCTGATGTTATTTTGATTTTTAATGATGAATTATATATTTTATAATTTTTTAAACTCCATAAGGATGTTTTTTTTCATCATTACAATTTGAATAATCATATCCATTATGAATGATGCTTGATAAGTTGACTATGTATTTTTTTTGATGTTCTTATGCACCAGGTCAATGTTTGAGTTGTTTGAGCATATCCAAAAGTAAGCAAAGTTGACTGTGATCACTTGAGGATGTCTAAAGGTAAATAAGGAGTGGACCCATGTATTTTAAAATGCTATTATATTTTTAATTTTATCAAAAAAGAATCAAAAAGTTGAATGGGTCTTCATAGGACCTAAAAGTGAGTTAGGCCTATTTGAAAGTAAATTATGCTTATGTGTGACCCATGTGAGATGCCTTGAGGGAAAAGGAATGCTTTTTGGTTAACAAAGAAATATTTTGGACTTGATAATTCATGAATTCTATATATATAGTGAAATTAAATGTGTTGGTTTCTAGGATTGTGTGAGACTTGGGAGTGAGACAAGTGCAAGGTACATGTAAGAATTGTGGAGCGAAGGAGAAGTAAATGTGCCTAAAGAATGGGTTGATGATAAAAAAAAATTATACTATGTGTATGACCTATAGGTAATATTTATGATTTTATAATAGTGCTATTATAGTTTGAGGATATGTGAATAGGTCTATGTGTTCATATGGGGATAATTTGAGTGAAGAAGGAGAGAGATTGAGGCATGCCTATGGGAGAGGCCTACATGAGATATAGAGAGAGTTTTTGAAGGGTTTTGATAATAAAATATCCATCATAAAGTGTTGAATACATTATTACTAAGTTGGAGGTGTTCAAATAATGGTCTAAAGGACTTGATCTTCCTTAGGGGTAGTTGTTCCTTGTGAAACAGGTGTTTCACTAAAGGTCTTTGGTTAGGAGGACATGATCAAGGCTTATTGATATAAAAGATTTTATTGGTCTCTTTTTTGTAATTTATTATAATAAAATCAGTCCATTGTGTTGTAGGCTTGACAGTAGGTTTTATTCCTCATGAGGGTTTCTCATAGGAACTATATGTTATGTGTTTAATCTTGTATATGCATTGAGTGAATAATCTCTCTTATTAATGTTGCTTAATAAAGCTGATCTATGTTAATTTTTTAATATTTTAAAAGGATTAAAATTACAATTGAAATATCTGGGCTCACTAATTCACCCCCCTCTTAGTGATTGTACCTCTAACATATGGTCTTGTTGTTAAGCATGTAATGCCATAGTTTTTGTGTTGTAAAGACCATAGTTAAACAAGCATTTTTTTATGAGAATATAGTTATGTTAATATGAAACTATTGTATGGAGTAAAAATTTCATGGCATGTTCTTCTATATTGTCATCATGTTGAGCTATAAGTACCCTTAGGGCTTTGTCTATGGTAGATAAGTATAGTAGAAATGGATTTCCTAGCATTGGTGGTAACAAAATAGGTGGGTTGGAAAGATAATATTTTAGGTGATAAATTTTTTTATGACAATCATTATCCCAAAGAAATGTGACACCCTTCTTTAGTAGGTGTGTATAGATTTCATTTATCGACCAAAGGTGAGATGACTCACCGAATAAATTGATATTTTGCCTATAAAATATGGATCTAATTTAAATTAGAGGGTGGTGGCATCTTGTTAATGGCCTATAAATTGGTAGGATCAAATTCAATGCCCTGAAAAAGATGATGACACCTAGAAATTTTCCTAAAATGACACCAAAAATACACTTCTTAGGATTGAGTCTAACCTTGTATTCACAAAGTGTCTCAAATATTTTATGTATTATGGATTGATGATTATTATTGGTCTTTTATTTACCCAATATGTTATAAGCATACTCTTCAACAATGCCATGCATCATATCATGAAATATTATGGTCATGGTTCTTTGGTATGTGGCCCCAACATTTTTGAGACCAAATGACATAACCTAATAGCAAATCATTCCCCATGGAGTGGTGAACATTTTATTATGTTAGTATTTTAGTGTTATTTGGATATGATTATACCCTATAAATCCATCCATATGTGAAATCATTTCATACCCCATTGTAGAGTCAACTATCATGTCAATGTTTGGCAAAGTAAATTCATCCTTGGGGTAGGACTTGTTTATATATCTAAGAATGGTGTAGATTCTAATTCCTTCAAGCTTAATATTTATAGACACAACACTTTAAATATACTCTAAGTATTCTATCATTTGGATGCATCTCTCTTCTAAGAGTTTTTTCAACTCTTTATTTACTAATACAAAAATGTGAGGATGCATCTTGCATAGTTTTTGATTTACAGGTTTGGCATCAAGATGTAAAACAAGGTGGTGTACAACCAAGGCATGGTTTAAACTTGGCATGTCTAAATAGGCCCAAACAAAGATGTCAACAAATTCACTCAAAATGGAAATAAATATTTCACATTCCTCCTCAGTGAGGGATGCACCTAATTTAATACATTTTGGGTCATCTAGAGTCTCAACAATGAATTCTATAATATCTTCTACTATAAAAGTTGAGCCATCTTCTAGAATCATTGACAATGATTTGAATTGGCCAGCAACTACAACATCCTATGTGTGGACTAGTTATTCAATCTTGCCTAAATAATATGAATTTGAATCTCCCAATGGTAGGGATGGCCATGTTACAAATATTATTGGAAATTATTAGTAAATTTGATCAAATACATGTTCTATAGAAATGAACTTAAACCCAAAATGAAGTTCATCATTGGTGGTCTCCTGAGCTTCATTTGAGGAAAGGTGAACACCACTATCTAATAACACCTAAAATAGGTTTTCACCAAAATATTGGCCTTTCTCTTTACTTTTACCTTAGTCAAAAACTACCTCAAATAGGTTTTCACTTTGGGACCTCAATGGTTTAATATTTTGTTTATGGATAAGGGTGTTCACCCATTCTCCAAAATAGGATGTAGGATCTAGTTTAATAGAGAACCCTTGCTTGTGGTCTATGTTATAGGCTTAATTTTTACCCTTAGAGAGTGTTTTCAAATCTCTCTCCATGTAATATATAATATTGGGACAAACATAGGTTGTGGGTAACTTATTTTAGGGCTCAACCTCTACAGTAGGTTGGCTTCTTATTTGATGCTCACCTAAAACTAAAGCTAAGCCTGATGCTTCATGGGAAAAGGGTTAGAAATAGAATAAGGGATCCTAAGAAATTTAACAAGGAGATGCATGAAATGTAAGATTGAAACTCCCATAGGCTCAAACCCACACTAGATTAATAAATGACAATATTAGCTCCAATAACCTTAAGATCAAGCTATTGTCTAGTCCCATATGAGTCCTCATCAAGCTCCTTTCCTCTAATTTTTCCACCAACTTAGGTTGGATTCAAGTTTAGGTCCCTTTATATTACTTTACTTTTTAAGTTGGGTCCAATTTTCTTCATCCACTTTTGTCGAACATCCTAGCTCATCATTTTGATATTGTTTATAGGATATTGACCTAGATCATTGACCCTTTTGACTATATTTTGCTTATTTGGATTTTGAGATCTAATTAAATGTAGACTATGGATATTTAGGACCCACTACCATGATCTTAGTTTTCCATGGGTTCCTAGGATTTGTTAACCATTTAAATTCATCAATCTCTCATGTGATTGACACTTGTCAATCATGCATTCTTGCTTAGGGTCCCACAAAGGATTTTGGATCAAAATAATCAATTCATGAGTCTTAAAAATGACATTCACATATACATCTACCATTTTTAACCAACTTTATAATTTTATAACTTGAACCACAAATATCATGGGGACACCAAACTTATATTAAATGGACATAATGTTGAAGTGAACAAACCCTTTTGATCCTATGGTTACTTAATATATCTACGTGTTTTTGTAAAATGTTTAATTTGATTGGAATGTGTGATCTTACATGATGTTTTGATGATGATCTGGTCTTAAATGACTAATTATAGAAACTTAGAAAATTCTACATTAGGAGCCAACTTTGAACATGTGTATCTTATGGGATAAAACTTGGCACATGCTTGGTATGTGGTCTAAATATGGCCAAGTGACTTGAAGATAATCATGCCTACTATGCTCAAGAACCTAGTTCTTTTTTCCTTATCTAATCTATTGGGCATAGAGTTATTTCTCTACAACTGAGTTAATCATGAAGATTATTCAAGTTTGTCTCTTTTCTATAACTTCCCCTTGAAACAATAAGGACTAAAATAAAACAATAAGGGAAAATGCATATAGGAAAATTTAGGAAAGAAATAAAAACTAAAGTAATAAATAAATGTGCATAAAGGTACTTAAATATTAAAACAAAACCTACTCTAATTAATATATAAGGTTACAATTTACAAGTACTTCCCACCTAGATGAAATGGAAAGGATTTGGCATCACTTACCTATGATGGGCTAGGCTAGAAAACACCTTAACTTTGAGAGCTCATGATATGTGAACTGAGACACCTTGTTGATGATCCTTTTGGCATACTCTTAAGTGGATGAAATGGGACCAACATGTCTCTAGTGTAGACATATTGGTCTATTTATTCAAGGCTTGCTCCAAATTGGATTGTAGGGACCCCTACAACTTCCTTATTTGATGGCTCAATTTTATGCTCTAAATTATGTACAACATGTGATGGCTCCTTTGAATTAGTGCTTGGTTGACTATCTAGGTTTAGGCAAAAAATCTCTAAGTCATCTGAAAGGTAGCTTCCTATTGGTCATTTGAGATATAGCCAATTTCAACACCATATTTGCTCCATTTTCTTTGAAAGGGACCATATAGTAGTTAATAAATCCACCTAATTCCCAACATTTCATATCCCTATGGCTCTAAATCTGACCATTCACCTTCATTTTTTAAAACATTAATACTACCTTCAAAGGACATCTCATCTTACGATTGGTCATCATCATCAACCCAATGGGCAAGTTCTTCATATTCAGGAGGAGGTGAAAGTTGGTTTATAACCTCTACTTGATCTATGAATTCATAGTAAAATTATTTACATACTTCATCTTGATCTTCTTTTTCCTTTATTTCTTCCTCAAGCTCATTTATGACCTCTCCAATGTGGTTAGCTGACTGATTGACTATATCAATCTCTGCATCTTACATAATTTCCTCTAAATCCATACCAGATTGAAGATCTTCAGGTCAAACAAAATATTCCCTACTCTCAACCACATCCTTTCTATCTATATCTTCAATTGTGAAGGCATCAATACTACTTGTAGGCTCTAAAATATTAAGGCCATACCATAAAGTTAGATTAAAACCTGACTCTTCCCCTTTTGAGAGAAGTGGACTACCTATCATGAAATTTTGATCATATACACTCATTCTGTCCTCTTTAAGATATAATTTAAATATAATATCCTCCTTTATCCTTTGTAAAAAAGTCTCCTTCTTTATGAGGAATATGATAGGAGGGTGAAGAAGCTCACCTTGTTTGCATATCAAGAGAGTATCCCTCTAACTAGGCACTTTAAAAGCTATTTTAGGTAGCTTCTGATGGAAGGAGGGAGAGTCTTGAAACTCTTGTAGACCAATCTCATTAATCTAAGATATGGTTGTTTGATTCATCTCTTTCACAACTAACCCATCTAATACCAAGATTGGCTCTTGGACTTTCTTGGCTAGCATTTCCCTTTTCTATTTTGTGTCTTCCTTGATTAAATTCCACAAGGGGAACATACAAGATTTGGCCACCTCATCCTTTTTTTGAATGGATGTAGGAGAGTGTGGTTTCATAATAGATGGTATGAAATAATTAGGGTCATTTATATAAGAGAGGATACAAGATGGAAGGATTTCATGTTCTTTAGCTAATAAAGGTGAGACTTGGCAAAGTTGACTGAAAGGGAAAGTTGGTTGATATGGAGGATAGATAGGCTCACTGTAGGGATAGTAGGAATGATTAGGTTGATGTTATGGATCATAATAATGCTTCTACACTAAACTTTGAGGACCACTTGAGGTGAAGCTATAAATATTGTTATCTTTATATGAAGGATAATGAATGAATGACCATGAATTTCAATCCAATGGGTGGTGATTATACATACCAAATGATGGTAGTTAGGCATCTAGGCTACTTAAACAAGTTGATAGATGTTTGGTGTCACCATTGATGTTTTCCATAATGCTTCTAAAGGTTGATTTGTAGAATAACAACACCAAAACTTCTTCCACTGCTTTGGACATTGGTCCCATTAGGCATGCTAAAAACTATTATAGTCTTAATTTTCACCCTTGAAGAGAGTTTTATAGGCTCTTTCCAAATAAGATAGAATATTAGGACAATCCTAGATTGTGGATAACCTATTTTGGTGTTGAAACCTTAAAGTAGGCCAGCTTCCTCTTTGATGCTCACCTGAAACTAAAAGTAAGCCTAATGCTTCACAAGAAAAGCATTAAAAATAAAATAAGGGATCCTAAAAAAGTTAACTAGGAAATGCACTAAACATAAGAGGGAAAATACGATAATCTCAAACTCACACTAGATCAAAAAATGATAATACTAGCTCACACAACCTCAAGATCAATCTATTTACATAAGTATGTCATAGAAGAGGTTCATAGTATAATACTAATGTAGACCTAAAAATAACATTGAAAAATCACTAAACAAAGTCATAAAGGAGGAAAATGGATGAGTAATATTCTCCTTCATTTAATTCAATGATACACAACCCATCAAACATAGATTCAAGGTAAGAGATAGGCAAATAAAGTCTTTACTGCATTAAGAGGTAGTTCTTACAAATGCTTGATAAGGTCAAGCCTAATCAAGATGAACATACTTTGTAGTATCTCAAGGAATTTCCCATCTCTTAGAAAGATAAAAAGTATAGAATATTAGAGCCCTTTAAATAGTGGAAATAAAGGGATAATATAGAATGGGAAGATAGAGAAAGGGGGAGCACATTGTTCATGATAATCAATGAGCTGTTAGCTTAAAGAGATATTTTACCAATCTTTTTGTCCAATTATAACAAGTTATGATGAGAAAGATATTCATGATTTACCTAAATATCTTCTAAATCATTCCATTGGTTATACAAACTATACTAGAAGACAAGATTTTTCCAAAAGTGGTAAGTCATGATCTTGCTCTAAATGAATGCTCCAACTGCTTTTCAATTCCCTAAGCCCTGTTAATTGGGATTTTCCACTAGATTTCATTATGAGGAAAAAATCCTAATATCTTAAAATTAATAAGGACATGTCATGTCTATTCTGAGTGATGGTTTGTAGAGGACATGACTTGGGATTATCCTCCCATTAATCATATTTCTACTCTATGCCTTGGAACTAGAACCGAGATAACTATAGGTGAAAACTAATCTAAGGATATTGATTTTCCTATAGTTTGATATATGTATATATCACTCTATTCAATGTTTCATCACATCTGAGTCTACATCAAAATCCTTTCCTTTACTTTTTCCACCAACTCAAGTTAGATTTGAGTTCAGGTCCCTTTATATTTATTTTTTTGCCAAGTCAGTTCCATTTTGATTTGTTGAGTTTCATTAAATGTCCTAGCTCATCCCTTTTCTATTGGCTATAGGAAATCAACCTAGATCATTAACCCTTTTGAATTTATTTCACTTTATTTGGTTTTGAGATTTGATTAAATGTAGATCGTGGATCTTTGGGACCCACTACTCGAAGCTCAATTTCTCATTAGTTCCTAGGATTAGCTGAGCATTTGATTTTCTTGAACTCCTATGTTCTTGACACTTATCAGCTATGAATTATTTTTCACATTCTCACCAATAATTTTGGATCCAAATGGTCACTTCATTATTCTTAAAAAAGATGTTTGTGCATATATCTACCATTTTTGACCAACTTTAAAATTTTATAAATTAAATCATAAAGATCACAGGGACACTAAACTCATAGGGAATGAACCTAATACTTAAGGGAACAAACTCTTTTGATCTGCTATCCACTTGAGCTTTTTATGTGATTTTGTAAAATGTTGAAGTTGACTGGCTTGTGTGATCTTTCATGATGTCTTGACGATTGTCAAGTTTTAAATCACTATGTATGGAAACTTATCAAATTCTACAGTAGGAGCAAACTTTAAACATGTGTATTTTATTTTTCACTTTGTTTTATAAGATACAACTTGGCATATACCTGGTATGTGGGCCAAATATGGCCAATAGTCTCCAAACTAAACATTGTCTCTTAAACATATTTTTTTTCAAAAGGTCTCATTATTCTTGAACTCATATATAAGAACTATGGATTCTTGTTTTTCCTAGGCTATAAGTTGAGGATGATATAAAGGAAGTAGTTTATGTCATATAACTACGGTAATAGTACAAATGGCATGGGTATCAAACATATTGGTATTGTTAATGTCTTCTTAAATATTGTGATCAGACTTTATTTCATTGCCAACATCATCATCATGAGACATTGGCATTTAAAAATGAATAAGATACATGGGGTGGCCCTTAGGTAGTTTAAATATGAGACCACAAGTTATTTTGTACCATGTTATATAAATTGGCTCTAGAGTACCCTGATGATTTGGTCTTAGGCCTCCACCTTCATAGGCTTGGTTTTCTATGATCCTATTAGGGATAGGATATTTGGTATTCTTGTAACAATTAGCTAGTATAACTAGGATTCATCATTAACAAGTTGGTCTTATTATTGGCTAGTAATTGGTGTGAAAATGATAAGAGATAGACTATGAATTTTTCCATTTCCCTTTCATTACCATTCTATACAAGGTGTCTTGCATTTAGGTCTTCTATAGTACTTGGGGTTCTGTGGAAGTTTGGCAATGTGAAATATGTCATGGATCAAATACTCTCCTAGGCCATTGGTTGACATGGTAAAATGATTCGACATTTTAAGAGGAGGTACATGAAAATATGAATCAAAGATATATGGGTCTATACAATTGGCATTTGGTAATTAAACAATTATTTCTTTGCCTTTGTCTTTTTTGGGAACCATATCTAGGTAAAAGTGGTAATTATAACTTTCATACTCAAATTCCAAATGTTTGTAATTTTCATAGGTCTGCATATCTCCATTGATAGTGACCTCCATACCTAAGTGTGATAACTTGAGATAATAATTTAATGTTGAAGGGATTACATGAATTTCATGTATCCAATATATACCCGAGATAAAATTATATGATAACTTTAGGTCCAGCACATGGTAGAGTGTATTATGGGTCAAGGGCCAAATGATAAATGCCAATATTATGGTACCTTTTGATTCTCATTATTCATTTTCATAAGCCTTGATAGTGATTCTTTTTGGTTGTAGATCATCTATTATATATCTAAGATGCTTGATGAGATTTAGAAACATAATATTCAAACCTATTCATTATCTATGAGGACATGTTTGACTTTGTGCCACATGATGAAAAGTTCAATATATAAAGGATTGTTATTGAGAGGGTTCAGGGATAACATATCACTTTGGTTGAAGGTCAAATATTGGTTTAGGGGTAGATGTCTAGCCAAATATTGTAAATTTTCTAGGGTTATGTCATTTGGAACTTGGGATTGGTGATGGAACTCAGATAAAATAATATTATAGATTGTAGACATACATAGAAAATCCAAAATGGAGATTTATGAGGGCATATTATGAAGTTGTTCTATAATTTCTAATGTATTTTCCTTAACATTAGTATATGGTTTGTTCCTATCTAGGATAGTGGGTTGGATGGGTTTTTTGGTTAGATATTATGGGCCTGGAATGGTAATCTTTAATCATTGAGTTTTGATTACACAATTAGGATTAGATATCAGACCATTATTGTTATAAAATGATGATGGAGATGGGACAAATAGTATAAGTCTTGATTACTAGTGCACTTGGTTATAGTTATAGGGTAATTATGAGTTATCGATATAAGGTCCTAAAATAGTAATCCCTAGTTGTTGTGCTTATTTGTAGTCCTAAGTAAAGGAAGGATTACTGGGATAAGTGAATTGATTGAAATTATTTGGCAAAGGTCCTAGTTGTTTAGCATTTGGTCTAAGATTAATGATGATGGTTACAGCATGACCTCTTATAATATGACCTACAACTTTGGTGTAGTCATGTGCAGTTACATGGTAAGTCTATTGGTTATTGGCATCACTTTGGCATTTTTTCCTCCCATTTAGTTGATGTAGTTGTTTTGGATGTTGATACTATTGTTGTTGTTATGGATGTTGATACTTTTATTTTTGTTTTCGTTTTATTCTTCATTCTTGTTAGTTTTTTATATTTATTATTATGTTGTGGAAAAGGGTTTTGGTAGATACCTAGGTTATGATTAGATGTGTATGCTCTATAATCCAATGTAATCTCTCCATTTTCCAACATAATTATAATTAAGTGTTTTATTTACATATAATAGCATAAATTATGTCCATGAACATGATGGTATTTATTAAACTCATTTTATCTATACTAGTTTGGATATGAAATACCCTTAAGATAGTGTTTCAAAATTGGCCAACTAATCATATTAGTTATGGCTATCTTGTGAAACACTACTTTGATATGCTCTCCAAGGTCACTAAAAACTTGATGATTAAGGTCATTTATTTTTTAAAGAGGTATTTTTTAAGGTGGTGGTTGTTACAAGTATGCACATAATATTTTCACACTTTTGTCAATTATTGATTATTTATATCTTGTAGGAGCCCATTGAGTCTTAATCTCTCTGACCACATGGCTTAAGGGGTGCACCAATAAAGGGGTAGGTAGACCATTAATTATTAATAGGAATTTTTTCCATTATTACCACTTATTACCAATCCAACTAGCTCTTAAAAACATTTACCTAAGCTATTAATCCTCTTTTGTACACTCATCTAGTATTTTGCCACTTTCATTACCCCTTTTCCTAACCTAAAACCTTTTTTGATAGTTTACATGACTAGGGTGACCGGGTCAACTTTTTACTGTTAATGGTGAAACTTATTTAGGTTTGAGGTCAGCTCTTGGCTGACCTAGCCCATGACCTAGTGATTTTTTGTTAATAACAATACTAGGTCGACTGGGTTGATCTTATTGGCCAAAATGTTTGGAAGGTTTTAGCATTAGATATACATATATAAACACATCCATTTCACCATTATTAGAGATTAATAAAAATTTATTATTCATTTTCACTTATTTACAATATGCTCTTCCACTATTCTACCGGCGGAGTATTATCTTAGGGTTTATAGTTAGAGAGGAATCTTCTCTTATGAAGAAGTCTTGGATGCTTTGGCCTTTCTTAGAGATCCTAAAAAATAAAAACAACATCTTGAAAATCACTTTTGGCTAAGCAATAGATTTAATCTCGATGGGTTCATCTTTTATGTAAGAATCTCTAACTATGCTCCTCTGTTTAGTAGATAGAAGTAGCATAAATAATGGATTTTGAATAATATTACTCTTCTTCTACATGCATTAGGGTTTTATCTATACATAGCTTAATTAGCATTATATTATGCATGTTTAATTTTTTTTGTTTACTAACCCCCAAGTTGTGACACAAGCTTTGGTGAGTACTAGATTAGATTTCTTTTCTTTACTTGTTATTAGTATAGTGAATATGAAAACATAGGACTTAGGGTTATTAAATAGTTTTACTTGATTGGAGGATTTGGAACCCTCCCTAGTGATATTATTTATGACAAGAGATCTAACAAATGGGTCTAGTAGATCCACATATTGGTCATGTTACAAATTATGTAATGTATCCCCATTCAAAAGTGTAAGTAGGATCTATCTTCTCTGAGCTAGGATTGATTTATAGATATAATCTTTTTCTAATTGCATACATTCTAGTGAACCTAACATGAATATAACCCTTGGAGGATTTATTTCACATTTTATAATTTCAATCATTTTATTTATTATTTCGATATTTATGATACCACGTCGACAAGGCTGATATAGTTTCTAACTTATGTGCACAGGTTTAACACATAGTCACATAAAAAATGACTTTGTTCTTTACGTGTAGATCTTCATAAAATACATGTTACTAGATCAAATAGGTTAACAAAATAATTTTATTTATTTATAAACAACAAATTAGGTCAAATATCTCAATGTAGTATTCCAAATAACTCCCAAATAACATACTAGATCAACTGAGTTAGTATAGTCATCTTAATAGGATTTAGCAAATAGGGAATTATAGAACTAGGTTGACCTAGTTGACACAATTGGTAGAACTTGAAAGTAGCATTCACAAAACTTCAACATAAATCTCATAGTCCTTATCATTTTTAAACCCACTAATGTTCCTTTCTATTTCTCTCTTTCAACTTATTTCTTCCTTATAGTCTTTAAAATTGTAATCATATAGCAAACTAGGTCAACATGGTTGACTTATTTTTGGATTTTATCTTCTATCTAAAAGACTAGGTCAACCTAGTTGGCTTTATTCTTATTGACCCTTACTTCTACAGTATAATAGTGACATTGTCAACTCTAATCTATAATATTTGAATACATTATCATCTAAACCAAGTCTATACTATGTTTCTAATTGGAAATTAATAATTATATGTTAAAAATTACTTCACAAATTTAAATTTCAGTTGTTTTCATGCTTAAAATAGACTACATAATCTAATTAGGTGATTTTTCAATACAAAGTTTAGTCTCACTATTTTTATCTTTGTTTCACACACTAAAAAATCATATAACTATAAAAACACACTTAAATATCTATCTACCCAAGCTTACATACTAGGATTTCATCACTAAGTGGGAAGTTGACTTGGTTTTCTTGACAAGTATAAACACATGGTTAATGGTATATATTCACAAAACACCTAAGACCCTTATTGCTATAGGATTTTAGAGTGAAGGGGTATGCCCCAACACCAAGCAAGTACCATTGCCAACATAGATCCCTTTTAACCTAAACATCTTGAAACCGTCCATAAATTTCTTTCTAGTTACCTAATTTTAGCTAACTTCTATATCATGATTAAAATAACACTTTCTAATAATCTAACAACATTCAAGATGACCACTTAGCATTTACTTTTCAAGTTAACTGCTTGCTCTTTGCTCATTGTATGTTGTATTTCAAAAACATACATTGGCCAAAATTGGTGCAATGTTTTGTGTTGTGTGACTCAATTGGATCATTTTCATTGATGCAATTGATTGTTCACTTACTTCCATTTCTTAATTTAAAAGTACATTATAAAATCTTTCCCTAATTTTAGTACACTATCATTCTATTTGACACAGTCTCATACAAAATATTTTCCTTCCTACTTGTAGTACTAAATTAACCCAATCAATTATGTATCTCTTTTAATAGTTAGATTATAGTTTTAGGTTGGCCCAGCCAACTCTTTCATCTTATTAGACTCTATTTTTTTCCAATTTTATAGTACTAGGTCAACCCAGTTGACTCTATACTCTTATTACTATCTTGTCTATCCTACTCAGTTATCTATTTCTCCTTTCATAGCATTTTACTCATGTTTCTCAAATCATAATAAATTCCCCTATTATAATCTCCTTGGACAACCTAAATTCATTTAGATACTATATGGGATGTTCATTTATCCCTTTATTTTCCTCCCAAGAGAACCCTCACTCTTAGAGCACCTCTTCCCCTCCTTCATCTATATATTGTAACATATTTCAAATCACACATTACAATGAAGTAGATGGATCCAATCCTTTTTGTACCTATCAAGAAAATTCTCATCTTAAATCCTTTCAACATAATGTGGGAGAAATTGACACAAATCTATCCAATAATCCCACTAATAATCCATCTTCCAATAACCTTCCCCCTAATAACAATTCATGGATTTTTCTTAAAAACACCAACCCACTAATTGATATTACTCAACTTATTCACAAGTCATACAAGAAATTAGCATAATGCAAAATTATAGTACCACTAGTTTGATACTATTACAAAGTCATTTGAGCAATATGGTTAATCAACCTCTGGATCTCAATCCTCGAGCCAATCCAAATTTTATTCTTACACCTATTAAAGATGCATCAAGGAATGTTATTCTTAAACCTATAATGAATTAAAAAACTCTTTAAAACATACAAAATGATCCTTTACCTCCTTTCATTATATCCATTGATATTGGTAATATATC
Organism: Torreya grandis; assembly: GCA_037957365.1. Taxonomy (NCBI): domain Eukaryota; kingdom Viridiplantae; phylum Streptophyta; class Pinopsida; order Cupressales; family Taxaceae; genus Torreya; species Torreya grandis. The sequence continues at coordinate 902,984 of JARHVA010006259.1, read as the reverse complement.
TCCAACTATCAAGTATGATAGGACTAACGACCCTGCACCTTTCTCAAAGCCTTTGGAAATATTTACAAAGAGTGGATCCAAACTAATATTTTTTCCACAACTAAACTTCTAGTTAAAACCTTGATTGGTAATCTATTGGAATAGTAAAACAAACTTTCCCAACATTCCATTTAGAAACTTGAGGATTTAGTCAATCCTTAAGTTAAAGAGTTTCAACATAATGATCTTCCCAAAAATTATCTTATCCATTTCATTAATGCTAAGTAATCTCCCACTAAATAAGCTTATGATTTTATTAAGAGATATAAATATATAACACATAAATATGATCATAAAATTACTGATGGCAATTTTTTGAAACTCTTTATAACTACTTTAACTCCTCTTCAATATAAGGTTCACACTTTTTCTCCTCAAACACTTAATGAAGTTATTGACCAAGCTAAACATCAATAATTTCTCATGAAGAAATTCAAACCTAATCCTAAATTCCTTAAAGTTTATTTAAAAACTTATACTAATGTAATTACTAAAAATACTCCTCAAACTAAACTAAGAGTTGACAAAGCTGACACTCCCTCTTCTTCTCACATAGCACTCACTATTTAATAAATGAAACAATTATTACCACCCTCTAAACCCCTTAATTATACTAATAATCCTCCTAAGTTGTATGACCCTAATTAATTTTATTGGTTCCACACTAGCATTGGTCATTAGCATGAATCTCTTCTAGGGATTATTAAATGTGATGTCTTCTACATGCTTAGTGATTCCTTTAGTCATGAAGCCATGATCAACCTTAGTCATCAAGAGTACAACACTATTTCTCAAAAATTATAAGCATCGAAAGCTTCTTCCACTAATAACCATAGATAATAATCAACAAACTACCATATATGTTTGTGCTAATGGTGCTGATTATGACTGATACTACAATAATTCTCAATATGTTAACACCACTAAGGTCAATTATCATCAAAAACCATCTCACAAAGATCCTATCACAAAACCTAAGATACCATGTTTATAAGAATAACTTCTCAAACATACTACAAAAACTGATTTAGGTTTGTAATCCCATGAGGAACCACCTCCTTCTTTTGAGCCCCCAATAACTTCTATTCCTTAGAAATCTACCCTACCTTTGAAACCTTACACAATCCCAATAGAACTTTTTAAAAGAACTTAACTCCATGCCTGACAATATTCCACTTATGGAGTTAGTTCATACTTCCCATTATCATCACAAGTTACTTATGTAATAATTATAAGAAATTGAAGATCCATATCCTATAGATGAAGAACCATGTTCTATTGATCCTCAACCTACCAACATGCACACTATTGAAACCATATGTCCTTTTTCCAAACCATCTATTGAATTTCTTGAAGAAGACATGATTAATGATGAAATCCTTTTTTTTTGATGATCCACCAATATTCATTAAAATAAATATTAATTCTCTCCTTATCTATAAACTTTTAGTTGATGAAGGGTTTGGTAGTAATATAACATATTTGTGGCTCATCTAAAAACTTGGTTATTATTGACCAAGTTTGAATTTTAGGTCAAATTGGGGCAACCCTAGTAAAAAAATGGTTTTAAATGATTTTATGAGGCCTAATATATTTTCATTGGATGTATTTAATGTTATCTTGTGTCATTTAAGGTCATCATAGCCTTAGTCTTAGTTATTTTAGTTAGTTTATCAATTTAGGGTCATTTTATGTGATTTTAAGAGTCATTAATGCAAGTGGCATGGTTACCAAGGTGATTAGGCATGTTTTTTCATTGAAAAAATCAAATATGTTAGTATAAATATCATGGATGCCATTTACATCATAATATTGTAGGTTATCAAACTAAAATTGTAGAAACCAACTGAAAAAGGGAAAAAATGGCACTTGTATGGCTCATGGGGAAGTTTACCACATGGTAAAAGATCATGGAGGGACTATTGACCTTATTAAAACTCATCCCAATGTTTGGTTTTCTATTTAAATCTCATTTTTAGGCCAAAACTATTCTTCACCTTTCTTGGTTTCTTAGACACATAGAAGTGACTTTTAGGTTTTTTCTCAGTAGAGACATATAAAGATTTTTCACATAAAATGATTTTAGGAGGTTATATTAAACTAATATACCTTAATTTAAATATAAATATTTTAAATAAGGGTGTTTTGTTCTTTATTAACCATCCTCATGAATTTTATTGTACTTTTCTTGTAGTTATTTCATGCACCCTATGGGTTTTGCTCTATTTTGGTCAAATCCATACAAACCAATTAGTTATGTTGGTTAAAAATTTTGTTTAATTCATTTTAAGTTTGAATCCATTCTTATTTTAATTTTTCATGATGTGTGGATGAACAAGTTAGTCTATAATGAAAGAAGGTGTCACCATATGTAGTTTCAGCTAAAATGCTTCTTATTTGCTACGTTTTTTCTTCTATAGGGGTATTATATAGCTCGTAAATGGTGTTACATAATTATTTGGGTAATTTGAATACCTCCTTACTTGTTTTATATTCACCATCTCAATTCTTGGGTAGATTACAAACTTATCATTCCCCATTGTCAACTCCATGTTTAACTTTAGTTGCAGTCACATGTATGGGCTTGTATATATTTTTCTTAGAGTTGTATTCATGGTGTATAAGTTTTCCAATCCATAAAAAGTATAAATATTACATTTATATGTTTTTAATAGGTAAAATTTTAGTCTGAAGCCTATTCATTATCCTAAAATAGTCATGAGATGCCTATTCTTGCTTTATCCCAGATGTATGCAAGTGTTTTCAAGTTGGAAAAGATGTATTGAAGCTAGTTTTAAGGTGTTTTTGATGGATATAACATATTTTAAGGTTTAAAAATTAATTTTATTGGTTTTTAATCTTTTCCATAACACGCTCTTTCCTAATTCCATGCCTTACCTATATAAAACATCCTAATGCACACCTATAGGGCCTTGCTGACATAATGCTAATGTGTGGAGAGGTGGACATGTAATCCAATTTATTATAACTATTAAATGTGTGGTGTGGTTTTGGATAAAATTATATAGGGTTAATATACATTGGGAGTTTTATGTTATTCACTTCTATCTCATTGTGGTCTATTAAAACATCCACCTATAAGTGGCTGAGTAGGGTACCAAAAAATTACATGAAGAAACATAGGTAACTTGACACCTTTTAAAACCTTGGTATAAGGATCAAACCTTGAAAATACATATAAAGTGTCAAGATGGAAAGGAAGTGTGAAACCAACTTGAAGAACCAAAAAACTATGTTTTGGGAAATTATCCTCAAAAGACCAAAAAAAATGTCTAAGGGGTTTTCATAACCTTTTTTCAACATGTTTCAAATATGTTCCAAGGAATTTTAGTTGAATAGAATTGATTGCCTCTAGTATAGACTAATTCCATGACAAGAATGAAGGTTAGAAAATAAATGGAGATAGGTTTTTGGATATCTCAAATATGCCTAAGAAAACACTAAAATATTTCATTGAAATCTATAGTCCTATAGGAGTAAATGAATTTTTGACACCATAAGGAGAAAAATTGAACATTATCATGGTTAATATGGTTTTAAGATAAGGAAAGTTATGCTAATGGCTTAAAATTAATCAATAAAGGATTTGAATTCTCCCTTGCAACCCCCCTGACTATCTATAGGTGTCCCTTATATGGAGAACACACATCTATAACAGGGTTAGATCAATGACCCCAACCTTAATGCCTTTTTGATACTTTGAGGTCCTAAAATGTGAGTGCAGGATAAAATAAGAATTTTGTGAGAAAAATAATTCAAGGAGGTTCTTTACCATCTTGACCAGACTCATTTAAATTAATAGATGCTATAAGAATCAATGAGAGAAAAGTGTCTTTGTCAACACGTAAAATTTAGCATATTTGTGTAAGTGTGGTTGTAGGTAACTTAGAGTAATTTTCACGATGGAAAAGGATGTTCTGTGACCTAAAAATCTTTCAAGGGAGTCTTTTAACATCATGGTCAAGCCCATTATAAGCATGGATACCTATAGACAACATTCTACATCAATGTTGCTCAGTCATTTGGGAGAAGACTCAGTCTAATGAGTTGAAGGTGTATATTAAAATTTTGGAAGAGATAATATGAAAAAAAAATAACTAGTAACATTATATATTAGTTTAATTAGATTCATAATCTCTAGGAAAAGAAATTTAACCTACAGGTATGTGTAAACTCAAGATGTCCCATTCAAAGTACAGTAGGGTACCTAATTTTGAGTAAGTAGTGTAGATGAGGCTCAAGAGGGAATTTGGGTGATTTTAAAGTCATGTGGTCATATAAATAAAATTTATGGTAACTTTATGAACTATAAAAATCATTCAAAAAACCTCTAAAGGATATTGTGTACCCCTGTGTGCACCTACAACCACCATGTTGTAGTCTTGGACATGAAGGTGAATGAAGAGATGAACTTGTGAATGACAAAAGGGAAGGGAATAAAATAAATAAATATGGTTAATGATTTATCAGGAATATGTATATAAAATCTCCATAAATCCATTAATATGAGCACCCACTCCTCTTCATAACCAAAGTTATCAGTCCATACAATTACATTAAGAAGCTCTTTGCTAAATAGGTAAGAATGAGAATTCAAGAGAAAGCGAGTTATTTAGGTGAATTTAAACATCCATTATCATTAATTAGATATTATTTAAATTATATTAATGATTAATATCATTTTATCTATCCTTGAGGAGTCATTCTTGGGCTAAAGGAAATTATGCAAGAAATAGGCTTTTTAGAGACTTTTTTTGGGGCATTTTTGGCTAGTTAGACACCTAAACCATGGAATAAATCATAAAAATTTGTTATAAATTATAATAAGGACTTTTAAAAACTATAAAAATACTCAATTTTAATAATGGATGAGGGATATACCTCACTATTTTATCTCAGAGGTCAACTAGTCTAGGAAAATCAGGTTTTGACAAAGTGAGCTAATGAGGGAAAAATGAGCAAAAGACTTGATATGGAGATTTTGGAACCTCATGTAAACATTTGTTTGAATTTAATTGAAGGTAATAAATTTATGATAGTTAATATAACAATATTATATATTTTTATGACCAAAATTCCCCTTGTATATAGTCAAAGTAGGTAAGTTTCCACTAGACCTAGTTGGTGGATGAGAGAAAATGGGAAAGAAGAGTGCTTGGAGGGTTATATAATGGTCTTGTATGATTAAATGGGATTTTAAAATTAATAATACATAAAAATACCTATGAGATATCAGTCCTAGAAACCAAATCTAGTAGGGTGCCTATTAGACCTATTAGACCTTATGGAGACCTATAACCAATTATGGGTCCATCTTCATTTCTAGTTCTTGGTGTACTATTAATATGATTTATGAATGATATATATGTGGATATAGAAATTTTTTTAACTCATAATATTAGAGTTAACCTATAATAAAACCAATTTTATCCCAAAGAGAGTACAAGCATGCAGGAAAAGCAAAGACAAACTCGATGAGCTTTTTTCAATTACTCATATATTTTTTAAGTATTTGCATGGGAAAACAAGGAATGTGTGGGGTTATCAGGGTCCCTTATAATAATGTTTGTGTCATTTATTGGTATTTACAACATTATATATTTATGATCAAATCTTAAGACCAAAAACTACCTAAAACCTTATTAAACCCTCAGCTAGGACCCAATGGATAAAACAAGCTTGAAGAGATATGAAAATGACATAGTTTGGAAATGAAATATATTGTATCATGTTTAGGAATACCTTATGATATCTCCCACCAAAATTATTTGTATGTAATTAAATGGACAACATGAAAAATAGGGTATTTGATTATCATTTTTGGTATTTTGCAAGTTTTAGGGGGTTTCAAAAGATGAAATCAAATTTGGATTAAATATATAGAATTTATATAACACTTAATGATAATTTAATTCTTTGGAAAGTATTATGAGTGTTCAAACAATTACCTTCATCTCAGCCAGTCAAAACTAGCATAGTGGACACAAGGGTGAGAAGGGTTAAAAATCCAAGTGTGAGACTTTTTAAAGAATTACTCATGCCTTTAAGGATATTGAGGGTATTTATAGGTGTGATTAACTCCCTAAAATATATTTTCATGGAAAATTGAATCATATTTTGAGGAAAAGTGTGAGGGGTGATTGAAAAAGATTTTTTTTACACTACAAACAATGATGGTTTCCTTCTAGAAGTTCCAAATGAGTGGGAATGAAACCAATGTATGGAGATGAATTTATAAATTCCTTACCTCTTATACCAATAATCATACCTATCCATAGTCAGTGGTTTGATGTTGAAATAGGTTCAAATTATGAAGGTAATTTATTTAGCCAATACTAGGAGTTTTATGCCATTTTTCATAAGTTTCATGACTTGTATGGATACTTGGTCCTCTTAAAATTTAATGGTTCATCCCATATCTGTTTCTAATGAAATTTTTAACATTTTTTATTATATTTAAAAGTGTCCAAGTGACCTTTGGACTTTCCTCATGTTACTCTTCTCTCAAATGCTACAAATATTGACTCTTTTGGCTCTTTTGAGTAGCCTTCGTTGGTTGATGGTGAAACCCTAGATAATTTTGTACTTGAATGACTCTTTAAGAAATAAAAAATTGATTTTTCCTACTGAAATTATGTATAATTTAGTGTTATTAAATCTTATTGGTTTTGTTTAGTAAAATATGATCATTTCTAGCGTGTTATCCTTAATTGTTCACCAAGTGTGTAGAAGAAAAATTGTTAAAAGTTTTTTTTATTATTATTTTCTAAGTGTGTAAGTGTTATATAATTATTTAATGATTATATTCCATAAATGAATAATTCATTTCCATCTTTAGTATCAAACACCCTCTTGAACCTAGCTTATGAAACACTGATATGACAATGCAACTTGAATTATGAGTTTTGTGTGAAAGAAGTCATGTTTAGCTCTAAATAGCATAAGTTACATCAATATAAGGAAATTTAATGTTGTTTAATTACATTTTTTATCTTTCATATTTGTTTTCTTAACCCTTTTCATCCAAAGTTGATAGGTGAGAAAGTAATTCAAAGAATGCATAAAGGGAACTAGCCCTTTTAGAGATTCATCTCATTAAATTGTTACCCATAACAAGAGATATGTTTAAATTTTGAAACTTGGATGAGGAAAGATAGGCATCTCCTCAAAGGGTGAAAATCCAAATGACAATATTTATAATAAGGATTATCTCAAGCAAAGCCACCTTAGCTATCATGGATTTGATAAAACTAATCAAAAGTTAATTGGTTATATTTGGCTTACCCTAACAATCAAATATAAGACCATTCAAACTAAACTTATGTTCTCTGATTCACCCTTATATTATAACATACTCCTCAATCACCCTTGGACTCATAGAATTAGAGCCATCACTTCTTCTAGTATCTAGTGCATTAAACTCTTACATAATGACAAAAAATATAATAATGAAGCTGATCCCAACCCTTGGTGTATTAAACTTCATAGTAAAAAATATCAATATCATATCCCTACCATTCCTACCATCATAGTGCTCCCTTACCTAAGTTCATCAACATCAATCTAGAATTACAAATCACTCTTGATGATTTGAATGATGATGAATCTATTTAATTACAACATACATGCAACACTATCAAGAAACCTCCCTATATATTAGAGTGGATTCCTCCTTTATGACCTCATGACTACATTATACCTCTCATTGATGATATCACTGATTTCCCTCTATGTAATGCTTAGGAGACTTCTTTAATAGAAGATTCCTTCACATACAATGAATATAAAGTGGCCAAATTATTTTGAAACCCTCTAATAATTTCTTGATATAAATTTAGTAATATTGGATTTTCACCTTTTGAACACCCCTTGAACCTCAAACATGTTTAATTTATCCAACCTATGATGATAACTACATCATGGCCCAAGACCAATCTCAACACTCAGATGTTATATTTACATTATCCAAAAACATTATCTCAAATACATCATTTCAATTAGGATTACATACCATTTCCATAGATCATGAATTAGATCTTTAAGGTCATGTGCCTTCTATTAATTCTCCACTTCTTGATACTCCTTGGGTGGTAGAACAAATCTTACCTTATGAAACTCTAGAAATTATTGCATCTTCTCTAACACCTATATATCCCATCATTACATTATATTCATCCCCCATTAATGAAACTAACAACATACTAATCCCCTTTGATCAATATCCTCCCCCTACTCTTGAGATTACATTAGATTCCAAGGCCATATATGTCTGTTAGATACATCCTAAATATGATCACCATGTTAATAAAATTCTTAATCTTGAATTAGATGTTGAGTATTATGGTCCTATTCCCAATTTTCGTAGAAATGAAGCTATTATTGAATTACTTCATGCCCAAGAACCTCAACTTCTTTGGAAACATCATAAACTTGGGAATTTTAAAAACAAATCCCTTTGTTTCAATAGATTCATTTATAGAATCTATCCTAAAACTAATATAATTTCTTCTTTACCTAATGCACCCTACCACTTCTAAGATAGAAATGATATGATTATAAAAGAAAATACTTGTATTAAATATGGTAATCCATCATAACCTCATGAAATTAAAATTTATTGTAAACTTTCACCTATTAAACATGATAAATTTAGTTTATTTTTCAATAAATATTATAAGATCATCACCTGGTCCTATATGGACATGTTTGGTATTGACCCTAGAATTATGGTGCACAACATCATCACTTATCCTAATGCCAAACCTCTATATGAAAAGAAGCAGAAATTTACACCTCATGTTTCCACCTTATGTAACAAATAACTCATCAAACTTATCGATGTTAAGCTTATCAAACCAATGGACTACTCTGAATGGGTTTCTAACATAGTCCCTATTCAAAAAAAGGTCACCATGGTCATTAACATCTGTATCAAGTTTTGTCATCTTAATATTTCTTGTCCAAGGATAATTTCCCTTTACCTTCAATATATTCCATTATCGATTCCATATCTGGTTATGAAATGTTATCTCTTATGGATGTTGTTTTGGGTTATAATCAAATTTACATTACCCTTGAGGACCAACATAAGACATATTTCACCATATAATGGGGAACCTACTACTATTTTAAAATGTCCTTTAACCTCAAAAATTATGGAGCTACTTATGAATGAGTAATGACTCATATTTCATGATCTTATCCATAAAATTGTAGAAACCTATGTGGATGATCTCATTGCTAAATCCAAAATTTGAAAGACTCATCTTTCTAATCTTACCATCATCTTCAACTATCTTTTCAAATACAAAATTAAACTAAATCCTTATACATTTGTCTTTGGTGTCACATCTAGTAAATTGGTAATATTATCAGTCCACCTCCATAGCACCAAAATTGACCTTACTAAGATTATTGTTATGATCAACATGCCCATCCCTCATTTCAATCTAGTCATTCATAACTATCTCAATAAACTCAAGGTAATTAGATGATTTGTCCCCAAAATGGCTTACCATATCAACTTGGTTAATTCTCTTATTAATAAAGGTAATTCTCTCAAATGGATGGATCCTTATGAAAAAAAATTGATAACATGAAATAATCATTGATTGACCTACCTATGCTTTGTCCTCATTCAAATTATTAACCTTTGATATTATATACTTATTCCACACCCATATCAGTTAGGGCAATGTTTGCACAATAATATGATAATGGAAGAGAGTATGCCATCTAGTATATCAACTAAGGCATCATAAATTATGAAAAATGTTACACAAAAGTTGAACATGATTTCCATTCCATATATTTTATAGTTGAAAAACTTCAACATTATATGCTTTATTAGACCACTTATTTCATCATTCATTCTAACCCCCTTCATCACTTATTCTCTAAATCGTCTCTTCCTAGAGATAGAAGTGGAAAACGGATGGTGATTCTCATGGAATTTAATCTCTAAATTATTACTCAAAGTTTTTTTAAAGGACAAATCATATCCGATCAAATTATCACATCTCATATACCCACTACCAACCACCTTCGAGATAGTCTTCTTAATGACAATATTTTCTATATTAAATGTATAAACCAAGACACATCCCTTAAAAATTATCTCAATAAATTCACTTATAATATTAATTCATGTATTCTAAATGAATATGTTATCTTTCCTAATACTACTAAACCAAAATTATTTATTAACGAACCTCTTGAAATTAATGTTAATTTTACATGAGGATACTTCGACCCTTCGTTTTGATGGTGCTAAAAGCCTTCAAAGAGCTAGGGTAGGTTATGTTCTTATAACTATTTTTGGAAAAATCATTCCTCTATCTTTTCACTTAACATTTGACGTCACTAACACCATGAAAGAGTAAGAATATTTAATCTTAGGAATGAAAGTTGATCTTCATTTAGATATCTAATACTTATATGATTTAAGTGATTTTCAGCTCATTTAACAGCAACTTAATGGCGATTACCAATACAAAAGTGAGAATATCATTACTTATCATCAAATTAAAACTAGTCTCACCACAAAATTTTATTTCTTTCACCATCAATATGAATCCTCAAGATCAAAATTCTATTACTAATTCCTTTGATTCTTTAGCATCTCTTTTTCATCTTCACCAAGTTCTTACTGATCCAACTTTTATTATCCAATTAATAAAATATATGTCCTTTTTTCAACCACATGATTCACTTCTATACCACATAAATGTAGTCACCATTCTTTAAATTTATGGTAAAAAGGCAGCATTCAATTTTTGGAACACCAAACTTATCCTCCCAACTTAGATTCCCATAAAAAGACTCACATTCATAAACAAGCTTTTAAGTATGTATTTCAATATCATATCCTTTATTATCATAATTATCAAGGTCCCTTTCTCTATTGTGTGATGCAAGATGAGGTTCCTCCTCTCATTAAATAAGGACATGGGGTCATTTGTTGTGGCCACTATAACGGACATGATACTACCCATAAATGGTTACATATGGGATACTTTTAGCCCATTCTTGAAAAATATGTTATTGAATTTTCTAAAAAGTGTACTCCTTGCAAACTTCATGATGATTTAACTCATTCACCTCTAGATGATCTTCAAATCTCCTTGAACATTCTCCATGTAGGGATTATATCTCATAGGCAAACTACCTCAATCTCAAGATGGGCATGTCTTTATAATCACAACCATAGAATATTTTACTAAATGGGTTGACACTATGACCCTTTTTAATATCACTAGCACTACCATATCAAAATTTATTCTTAATAAAATAATTTTTATCTTTGGTGTTCATCATACTATAAATTTATACAACGGTGGTAATTTCAAAATTTTAGATGTCAAACATCTCTGTGCTAAATTTAAAATTAATCATAAATAATTAACACCCTATCATACATAATGTACTAGTGAAGCTATGTCCACAAATAAAATTATTAATATAATTCTCTAAAAGATAATTCTTGAAACCTACACAAATTGCCACATTCATCTATATCCTACTCTTTAGGCCTATCACACTAGCATATGTAATGCCACTAGGGTAATGTTGTTCTGTCTAGTTTATTGTTCCTAATCAATTCTTCCATTAGAAATTGAGATTACCTCTCTTTTTATATCTATTCATGGTATCATACTTGAGGAATAATTACATTAATCTCACCTTCATGGTCTCAATCTTCTTAATGACTACCATCTTTCTGCTTTACAACACAATCACTAATACAAGGATTGTATTACCAAACAACATAAAAAATGAGTCAATATTTGAAAATTTAATGTTTGTCATCTTATCCTAAAATAATAATACACTCATGACAAATAAGTTAAATACACCCAAAAATGGTGGGGCCCTTATGTATGTAATGATATCCTTGGTCTAAGTACTTTATGCCTTCAAACCAATAAAGGCCATTTTTTCAAAGAGCCCACTAGTGAACAATTAGTCAAGAAGTATTTTACCTACTACTTCCCTTATTTTCATGATTTATATATATATATCTATCTAACAAATTTTATAGGATACTTGCATGGGTCTCACCCTCTGTAATAGTTCTCTCTTTTCACAAACCCTAGTCCTTCTTTTTGGTCATTTGGTTTCCCTTTTTCTCATAATTTTCATTGTAAAACCATGGCTAGGACCTAGTCTTCCTCATGATGTGATTTTATCCTATTTATTTTCATAATTTTAACACACTTAAAAAAACCCCATGGATTTTTATTTTGTGACATGCACTATAAGACCCTTGATAGGACCTAGCCTTCCTCACAAATACCATATTCTTCTTATCCCATATATTTTTCCAATACTTTTTGGTACCCTCATTGGTTTATCTTTTATGAGTCATAGTGTAAGACCATAGATAGTTTTTATCCTTCCTCATAAAATCACCATCTTGCAATTCCTATTCTATAATGTGTTTAGCAATGGTTACTATTTCTTGATCTTTGTTCTCAACTTTAGCTTTTTCTTCTTTTGATAGATGGAATTTGCACAAAAAACTATGTTAGCATGTTTACCTAAATTTCCATCATTCTTATGATAATGAATCACAATTTTTTTATTATTGTATCCATTTTTTGACCCTTTTTCACTTTTTTTTGATTTCATGTAGTTCAAATTGTTTCATGTTTCATTCTTATTTATTTACTTTCACTCCACACTGGATAAAACAAGGTTAAAGTCAATATAGCACCTTTATTTCACCTCACTTTAACGATACTCTTAGACACCATGTTTTTTGAAGTTATCTTTCTTAGCAACCAAGTCAGAAGTATTCAAATGAAAGTCACCTTTAGCACTCATATTTTTTTTTCCAAATTTGTATGGAGGAGGAATAGAAAAATCCATCGATAAAGTTAAAAGCCAAATCATTTGAAACAAAAGGCAATGATACATAAAAGGTAACATACAAATATCAAAATTCAAATTCACACCAAAAATGTGATTAAAAGCACATATATTATCTCCAATTGAAGTGAAAAATCCATATTTGGATTCACAATAGAGATGAGGTCTATTAGGGTGTAGTAGTTTAGTAGATTGGAATAAGAGAATTCATTAAACTCTATGGTGTTGCCTACTTTCTCATGCAAGTACCTAATCTTCATAGTAGACTGATGGCTCTATAATAGGTCCTAAGGAATAGGTAACATGTTATGGGAATGTATGTATATTTTACTTTTCAAGCATATAACCTTCATGGGATGATCTACATGCTTCATTTTTTGACCTAAGAGTTGTGTGGCTAAGAGAAGTTATTCAAGGTCTTTAAGGTAAAAAATTCTATTGTGTTGAAAAACCTAACTTGATTGTCTCGACTTCAATAAAGAGTTCCTCTACCTTGGTTTTTCCTTCATTATCCCTTTGACCCATTTAATTTACCTCATTTAACAAGCATGTGTGATTCTAAACTTGTTTTCCCTCTTCTCTACTTCCCTCTTCTACACATCTTAAATATATGCTAGCACTAATTTATTTCAATTTTACCTATCCTTAAAACAAAACAATATGTTTGAGAAACTAAAAATTACTTTATTTACATCATGGCTTTACATTTCTAGATGTGCTTTGATTTCATTTTTACCATTTATCATTATTATACTACCCTTTTTGCAGACACTAGGTCCCTTTCTACTTTCATGTAATATTTTGTTTAATGAGTGAGGTTAACTTGTTACTTCTCACTCACCAATGTTGTTTTCCCTTTTATTTACCTTTTACATTTATGATTGAGTACGGATTGTTACTTCTCACTCATCAATATTGTTTTACAATTTTTTCTTATCCATATTTGTTTAAGTATTGCTACTAATTTTACATTGATGTTTGATTACCATCCTTTTGACATGTATCCTTAGTTTGACTTGGTGAGTTTGCCTTTCTTACTAAAGGTTTTACTTGTTTGAGGTTTTTGGTCTTTTCTAGCCTTAGCTTTTGGGTTACCTAGTTTAATCTAAATTTTGACTTGGTCATTTAGTCTAACATATTACTTGTCACCCTATCTTGCCAAATTTTAAAGTACATCCCATCTATATAACACCATTTATCTTAGTTTTACTGTGTTTGTTTATTATTAGTCTTTAGTTTTAAATTTTTGGGTTTGTCAAAAGTAATCTTTATGCCCTCCATAATCAACACTATAAACATAGTAGACAACCATCTAGTGATATAGGTAAGTCAAGGTAAGCATACATTTAATTTTCTAATTATTTCCCTTTCAATCATTTACTTTCAATTATTTTATGCTTTAAAATATTACAACTTTTTTTAGCCTCCACATTGAATGTTACTATGTTCTTTTCTCGAAGCACCATCCCCTATTGCACTTGAGTGACATGTGATGATATTTGAGTGGGGAATATGTATACACATAATATTTTCACACTTTTAAAAATTATTGATGCTTTATATATTTTAGGAACCCATTGAGTCTCAATATCTCTAAGTGTACACTCTAAGGGGTGCACTATAAAAGCGGTGAGTTGATCATTGGTGCTTTGTATGATTATTTTCCATTATTAACACTTATTACAAATCCAACCAATTCATAAAAACTTTCACCTAAACTATTAATCCTATTTTGCACATTCCTTTAGTCATTTACCACTTTCATTACCCCTTTTGATAGTTTACATGGCTAGGTCGACTGGGTAGACCTTGTACTCTTATTGGTGAAATTCATTCAGGGTCAAGGTTGGCTCTTGGACATCCTAGCCCATGACCTAGTGACTCTTTTTCAATAATGATACTAGGTTGACCCTATTGGTTAAAACTTTTGAAAGGGTTTAGGATTAGATTCATTTATATAAACACATCAATTTAGCCATTATTAGAGAGTCATCAAAAGTTATTATTCATTTATTATTCTTTACAATATGATTTTCCACCATTATAATTAATAAATATTAGCTTAGGATTTCTACTTAGAGAAGAATCTAGTCTTGTGGAGAAGTCTAGGATGCTTTGGCCTTTCTTAGTGATCCTTACAAACTAGAACAACCTCTTATGAAGATCCTTTGGCCAAGGGAGATATTGAGTCTCAATGGGTTCATATTACAAGTAAGTATGTCTAAATTTTTTATTATATTTAGTAGATATAATTATCATAATTAATGTATTTTGAATAATATTACTCTTCTTTTCCATGCATTAGGGTTTAGCCTATACATAGTTTAATTAGGATTGTATTATGCATGTTTACTTTTGTTTGTTTACTAAACCCCATGTTGTGCCACAAGCTTTGGTGAGCACTAAATTATATTTATTTGATTTAATTTTTATTAGTAACATGAATATGAAAACATAATACTTATGTTTATTTCATAGTTTCTCTTGAGTAAAAGCTTTGTAACCCTTTCTAGTGATACAAGTTGTGATAAAAGATCCCACAATTATGTCTAGTAGATCCACATATTGGTCATGTTTCTAATTATTTAATGTATCCCGAATTGAATGTGTAATTAAGATATACCTTCTCTAAGATAGGATTGATTTATAGATCTAATGTATTTCTTATTGTATACACTACATTTTTGGAGCATGTCTAGGTTGTTGTGAAGGGTATGTTTCCTGAATGTGCTGATGATGAGGAGTAAGCTACATTTGCAATGTAGGCTAAGAAGACTATGTTTGCACCATTTGGACATCATGTGACTCAATTAATATATTTCCAATAACATTCTTATTGTATTTTAATTGCTTGGATTTTTCATAGTTATTGACATGGGATGGTGCTGATGCTTGTACTTGAACTTGTCTATAATTCTAGCTCGGACCTATTCCTTAGTTTTTGTTATAATTTTGATTCAAAGAGGTTATCTTGATAATCCCTTTGTTAATAACTTAATTTTAAATTATCAAACATTTATTTATGATCTTCTTGAAGGCATGCAAAAACTAAAGCTCAATATGATAGGATATCTCACTATGCATTTTTTTAGTAAACACAACACTTAATTATTTGTCTAGAAAGATATGGGTGAAATGATTATAAAGTGATATCCATTTTGTAGATAGTTTTTAAATATTTCACAAAATTTATACTTGTCCTAAATCAAATCTACCAATGAAATCTCATTTTTGAGATTATAGGGAAAATGTTACACATATTTATCTAAAAGGTCATCAAAATCAGATACGTAATTCTTTAGCAATTTTAGGACCCACTCCAAATTATATCCTACTAGAGTTTAGGGAAACAAGAAGAGTAGATAAATGTCATTATAAGTCACTAGATGTAAATCAATAAATAATTCTATCAAATGGGCCTTAAGGTCTCTTTTACCCATATATTTATCAAGTTTTTGAGGTTCGTACCCTAAAAAAAATAGTATCTGTAGATATTCCATGTTGAATGGGTATAAACACACATCATATAACTTGAAATTCTTTATATATTTCCCTACTTAAATGGTTGTAATTATATCTTTCATTTCCTACAATTCTTGTACCAAGAAACTAGATGGAATATTTGGCTGATGTGGAGGTTGGGCAATCAAAGGTGGGTTACCTTAACCTATGTATAATGGAGGCATGGTTTGTTTCATGCTGTTGGTTTGGTGAGGGAACTAACAAAGAATATACATACATAGATTGGGATGTGTTTATTTAATTTTCATGTAATATGGTGCAATATTCTAGTTTGGATTTGATATATATGCCTAATTTTATGGGAATTATGACTGCAATGGGAAGATATGGATTTTGGTAAAGTACTATGCCTACTGAGGTTGAATAAGGAATTACTACTGACTAGTCAGACCTAGATGAAGAAGGGGAACTTTTTGTGGACTAAGGCCTTATCATTGTATCTATGGCACATGTTAAGTAAAAAGAACTTGTTTCCTGATTACTACTTATGGGATAATGATACCTCTTTGTTACGTGAATACCAGTTGTGAACTAGACATTGATTGGATGCTTGGTATTGATATTTGACTAGTGGACCTAAATTATTGATTAGACAATTTTTGTGATTATAAAGGCATATTAGTCTATAATTGTTGAGGTATGCGTGTCACTACCTATCGAGGTGAAACATTTATCCCCCTCTATTGAAGTGGCATAGTGTTTGGCCTCTACTATGATGGTATAGTAGATTATGCTTGTTGTTATGGAATTCTAGTCATCACTTGTTGAGGTGGAGTATCATTTTTCACCTCTCATTGAGGTAAATAACTAGTTGGTACTTGATTACTTAATCCCTATGGTTATGTTCTTAATAAATTATTTGGTTGAAGACTAGAGGTAACTTGATATGGTTGAGATGTGGGAGTCCCTTCCCCCTATAATTTTGAACCACTTGTAGTATTAACTAAAGTATCTTGTTATTTTAAACTATTTTTTGGTTCAATTAAACCACTTTGGCCTGGATTAGGAGACACTTACGTGTTATCTACTATGTTTGGCACATTGTTCTCCATATAAGCAATAGTCATTTATTCAATAGATGGGACATTGTACATGTCTCTAGCTAAAGTCATTTTCATAAATGGGCCTATACATGAATTACCTTAACCTATAAATTAAATTTATACTCATATTGAAGGAGAAATATCTATGAGTGGATCATTTGATGTGGCCAAGGTATTAAAATTTCACACTAGTTTAAAATAAGTTTGATATGTTTATTGCATGTTTATAAAGTGGTTCTAAATGAGGACCTTTCCTTGGAAAAATATATTTGGGTCTTGATAAAACATTTGTATGAGTGATTGAGGATTGATAGTAGAGTCATGTTAAATGGTTTGGGTATAAGGCATGTTTAGAGGCACTCTAACTAGGCTAGGCAAATTTTCATGGGGGAAGTCTACTAGAAAGTTGGCCCCTAACTATGTTTCTATAATTAAAACCTCATCCTTATTTTCAATAAAGGGATTATCAAAAAAATAAGGATCATACATTTATGGCATATGATTGTTTTTTAACTTGTTCTATAATTTATGGTACACTAACAAGCTATTGCATAGTTAGCTCTTGGTCTTGCTCTGAGTATAGAGGCATGTTAACCAAATAATGGGCTAGTGGTTCTTGAATTTATTCCCTAGATTGATCAATTTAAGGATGATAAGGATCCATCTCAAAAACTACATCATAACTGTAGGGGTCTTGAATAAAGTCACTATTTGACCACATTATAATAACCTAGATTATATAAGGTTCCACTACGATTATAACGAGACATATCTAAATTAATTACTAAAAATTCATGAAGAAATCCTAGAGTTATATAAAATATTAAAAGAAAGGTCTAAAATACAAATGGTTCACACTTGGTCTAACTTAGTCTAAGGATGGAGTTGTATCTCCAGAAAATTTAGTTCTAAACTTGGTATAAAATTATTTGATGTCAAATGTCTAACATAAAATGTCTTACACAAATGGTCAGGTGGATGAGTAAAATTTAATGCCAAACATAGGTGAAAAGTGTTTAAAACAAGTCTAATCTAGGTCTAAAGAAACAAAGGTTGATAGGTATTTTGGGAAAAAGGCACAAAATATAGGCTAAAAAGGGTAGAAGTGAGGTCTTTTGGGAATAAGGCACAACATCTAGATTTAAAACAAAACTATATATAAGAAGCAAGAGATATAATATAAAAAAAAATTGAAACACTTTGACATAAAATAAGCATTAAAATTTAAACAAACACTTGATCATTTGGAAAAATACATTTAAATTTAGGCATATGGAAGATAGACTACTTCCCAAATGTTGGCTGAAAAATAGTCTTTAAATGGAGCAAGGGGTTAGCATAATTTACACAACCCAAACACGATAGATAAATGTCTAAGCCAAAATTATGTGAGGCATAGGTATAAATAAATAAATTTTTGAATTTGAACTTGTCCAAACCATATGAAAAATCAATTTAGAAGGCTAGGTTCCTCATGTAGACAACAAGCTAGACAATAATGAATGGAATGATGGTATTAGGATTTTAGATGAAAAGGAACATGTGATTTTAAAATTATAATTAGACACAAGGCCATATTTTTTTTGAAATAATTAGAGCAGTGTAATAATTTTATTATTATCTAAACATATGTTAAATGGTTTATTTGAAAAACTTTAAGGCACAAGACCTGGAATGAAATGGGCAATGTAATTATGCCTCTTTCAAACAAGTGACACACACACCTAAAATGTTGATAAATGACTAATGAAAATGTGTGATGTCAAATGGACAACATAATGACTCTTCAAACAAAGGAATGATGTGAAAACATGACTCATTTTTTGATGTATTATGATAAAAAAATTAATTTTGACTCAATACCATGTAAGTATAAAGGAGAAAATGATAAAAACACCTAAGTGTAATGTCCTAAATCCTAAAACTAGAAAAGTAGCATCATACTATAAAATTCTATCTATATGCTTTCTCTTGATAGGATTTTAAGTTTTTAATCCAAAAACTAAAAATTCATGAAAATTACGGTTTTTAATCCCCCTCTTCTCTCAAGAGTTCATACGATGACATGGAACTTTGGGATACTTGCTCTGAATCAACAACATATCTAAGACAAGTGGGATTATCTAAACTATTAATTTTCATTCATTCTAAAAGGTCTTATATGTGTGGTTAACATTAGGGTAAACACATCCTTTAGATCTGCGACAACCATCTTTTTCATAAAAGGTCTTGTCCTTTTCATAACCACTACATCTATCAATTTCTCAGTGTAGTGTAATGGCCAAGTTGATCATACATTCTAAGGCCAAGTAAAACTAACAAATATTTTTTCATTGCTCAAACAAGAACCCCAATGGCTCACCCTAAATTTATATAATCTACCATGGAGTGGGTTGAAATTATTTTGGGAGATGAATTCCTGGTTCACTACGTCCCTAGAGAACTCATGGGGAGGAAATGAAATCCCACCTAAAGGCCAAAAAATGAATTAAATAAAGTAAGTGGAAGGAATTTAGGGTCATTTAGGGGTCACACAAATCATTAGAATTTTGGGGAGAGAATTAGAAACTTTCCTTCCATGCTTTTTGACCAAAGTGAAAAATGCAAAGAGTGAATATTTTTTATCACCCAAGTTCCCTAAAGGGGAAAAGGGGATAACATACATGCAACATCTATTTTGATAAACAAACTCACAAATAACAAACATAAAATTTAAAATTCTTAGGAGTATTTAACTAAAGTGAGAGTTCATTTTTATAGCAACAAAAAAATATATGTCATGAAGGAAACAAAAAAAAGAAAAATAACTTCAAACAAAATATTTTTAAAATACCAAATCTAAATATGAGTTTTGAAACATAGAGTGTTTGAAAATGCCTTTTATTGGCCTTAGGTCCTTCAAAATACATTAGGGGGTTTACTTGTTTGTTGAAAAAAGTGATACCATTGAAAATTAGGTTAGCAAAGAAAAAAATCATGTCTCTAGAATGATTTCTTAGTTACTTAATAAATTGTGAACTACAAAATTGTTCTTTCATAAAAACATAGTCAAAATAGAATGCTTTAAACCTCATAGTGAGTAATTTCATAGGTTCTAAATTATTATTATTATTATTATTATTATTTTTATGATATCACTACTTAGGTTGATAAATTCATGACTTAGGTAAATAATTTCACACTTCGTATGAAAATTTTACAATTTTTGAGAAACTAGCAACAAACATAAGCATATAGGAATGATTTTGTGATTTCTCTCTAATAACAATGATTTTTTTTCTAAGCAGAATGAATTTGTAAAATAAAAATGTGATTTTTCTCCCCTTAAAAATGATTTCACTACTATAAATAATTGTTTTTTGACTATAAATAACAAATTCTCTACTATAATAATAAATTTGCCAATCTATAATAATTTCATAATTAGCTAAAAAAAAAAAGAAAATGGATTTTTCCTATAGGATGATTTCATTGTTTTTCTAAATGATTTGACCATTTATGTGCCCAGTCTCATAGTTTTGTAGGGTAGAGGGTAAACCAGAGTGATTTCATAGTTTTTCAAGACAAATTCATAGATTTTGTTTATGATTTCATGGTTTTGTCTATTAAATTCATAATTACATAGTCATAAATTTGTGTGTATGAAATCAAAAGTAAAAACATGGAAAAGTTAGCAATAAATCATGAAATTAATCTCTATAATAAATTATTATTTCTCAAAAAAGATATCAAGAGACTCTATTCATGTCTTTGGTGTTTGTGGTCCCACCAGGGATGCCATCATGTGAATAAGGAATCTGTAAAAGGGAGGTTAGTCTTGTGTTAGTCCAATAAAACAAATCAAAATATCACACTAAAATCCTAACACATATAACCTAGACACTAGGAAGAGCAAAGGTAACAAGAATACAAATGAAAAAACAACTATAGCATAAAATAAATAATTCTTTTACCTTATTTGGAGCTCCAAAGGGCTTTTTGAAGTGGCTTGCTCAGTTTGTGCATCATGAAATCTTCATCAATGAAGCTTTGTTTGCCTCACCTTTCCTTGGCACATTATCTTAGTTGATTGGCTTGTATTGGCTAATGAATTTGGCATGGTAACACTAATTGAAAGGTTATTTTGAATTTATTTGAGAATTATAACATTACACCAAGATATATTAGAGGTAAATAGGTATGTCCTTGTATTTATAGCCTCCAAATTTAACCGTCACCCAAGGTGAGCTAAGGTTCAGTTTAAACATGGAATGGGTTCAAAGTAACCCTAGGTGAGTTGAGGTTAACTCTAATTGAGTTAAAATTTAATATTTAATTATGATTTTTTATTAGTAGGAATGGTTGTAAAATTAGATAGTTTGAGATATTTTGGAAGGGCTTGATAATTCATAAGGGAAATGATGAAAAGGCTTGATATTTTAGATTTTTAAATTTTCATTTTTAGATATTAATGAATTACAAATGGATAATTTAACTAAGAATTTAATATTATTTAATTATATGATTAATTTTTATTAAAATTTTATCTCTTTTAATAATTTTTCAAGTTCCCCACTGAATGGGTCTATAGGCCAAATTGTCAGTTGTTAGGTCATAAGATGACTGAGAATGAATCTATGAGAGGTTATTATTGCATATAGTATAATACCCCAAATAGGGATGCCTCAAAATTATTATAATAATCAATTAATGATGAATGGATGAAATTGAGACATTCAATGATTCATAGCCTTAATTTTCAATGTTTGGTAGAAATTCATCTAAAATCTGCTCGAAAGCTAGTTGTGGCCAGAATTGGGTGTCTACACTAATGAAGGTGGTGAAAAGGTTGGAGGAGTGTGAAAGAGAGGAGGCTAGTATTATGGATGTACATATGATAAGTTTATGTATATATAAATTTGTGGTATAGGAGATAACAATTGTACAAGTAACCAATGGTCTTCCCACCCCTTTTATGGTGCACCGTTTTAGGCATACACTCATAGAGAGTGAGGCTCAATAGGTTCCTCTAAGAGAGAAAGCATCATTAATTGATAAAGATGGAAAATATTATGTGTATACAATTTTATTATTCATATCATGATCATAAAACATTGGCACTAATCCCCACTTGTGGCTTGGGATTGTTAGCTAGACAGTAGATTAGTTTATTAGTGTTGTGAATGTGAATTTGTGGCATTGTAATGGGATTTTTTTCTCCTTTTCCCTATTTTTATCATCTTTTTTCTCTTTTATTAATATATTATCCATGATTAGAGTATTACTTGAATGCAATCTATTTCCCATGTTATATTTTTACTATAATATTTTTCTCATTTCAATGAGCCACACCCTCATTTAAATAAACCCTAAAATGTAGATTTTAAACACAAACAAATTTAAAATTCAAGGTTTTGAAATTTATTGAAACTAAATGAAAAATAAAATGAACAAGACACTAAAATAACATTTATTTATATTTTTAAAATGTTATAATAACATTAAATGAATTTTGATATTCAAAAACTAGATCAAACCCCTTGAATTTGGACCATTAAAATGAATAATTATGTAAAACTACTATTCCATGACCTAGTAGATATAGACCTAGGGGATATCCCTCATGAGCCTCTTTTCATGAGATGGTAGATGATATTAACCACCGTAATAACCTATATTTTATGATGAATTCCAAATGACACATCAATATTACTTAATAATTTATATTTAATTATTAAATCAAGGATTTAAAATAAAACATTAACCAAATATTTACATTTAATCATTGGAATATAATGTTTTATATATTTGTGTCAATGTATATGAATTTATCATTACATTTATCTCTATGGATATGTTTAATAGATTCAAGGAAGATTGGAAATTAGAATTTTAGATGAATAATGTTTAAATTATGAAGTACTTGTTATCTACTCAAACTTGTACCCTTGTCAAGGTTGTTCAAGACTTCATAGTTAGGAGTAACATGGAAACAATCATAGGCTATGGATTTCCTAATAGGTGGATTGAATATGTATACTCTAATGTATATCTCCCCTTCATGTATTAGTTAGGCTTTCTACACCACACTAAAAGCTTGTAAGGATAATGTAAGAAAGATAAACTGAAGGAAAACCTATCTAATTATGGTGATATACTAAAATGATTCCTTAACTTGCCTAACATGCACTAAGAATATTGAATTAAAACATGAACCTGATTGAACTTCTCAAATTAAGAGTATTTAAACATCAATATTTAACATAAATGTCATTAACTTGATACATGGTCTAAGGTAGATAATCATGAGGTCTATAAAGAACATTAATGAAGGATTACACTTGCCATACATATAAGGATCTTAAAAAACACTATGTAGCCTAAAAGGATAAACTAACACATATAAATAGGTACATAAGAGAGGTAAAATGTGAGTAATCCTTAATTATCACTGACATTCATCTACAAACTGTAAGTATACACTAGTCAAAAGCATTAAGGAGGATAAAATTCAATCTTATTCAATTCAAAGAGCCAAGTACAAGTTTTTTTTAGAGAAAGGCTTTACTAAAACTCAAGTTAAGTATGATTAAAAATGCTAAAACCAAACATACTTAGAGAGAGAGAGAGAGAGAGAGAGAGAGAGAGAGAGAGAGAGAGAGAGAGAGAGAGAGAGTCCCAAAAGATAGGGATAAGTCATCAATTTGGTCATTATTTACCTTATACATAGTACTTGATAAATTCTCTTTCTCTCCTTTTTTATAAAATAGCGCAGTAGTGTAAAGGTAATCTTTTTTTATTTTTAAATAAGTCTTATCATTGATTCTTAGAGTTTTACCAATATATGTGCATATATTCTTTCTTATATGCACCTATATATTTGGTTGCATGTCTTCCTTGATGAATAAGTCATCTTAAATGAAAATATATCTTAAATTATTAATTAATTACTCCAATTAATACTCATTCTCATACATTTATTAGTTCCATCCACCTTTTTAGGGATGTTATAAGTTCCCTCAAACTTGTTTGACTTTGTGTCCTTGACTTGGTGTAGGAGAGAGGAAAGGTCTCCTATGATAGTTGATGACTCTTTCAAGAGGTTGAATGTTTATTTAAACCATATTAAGACCTTTTATTGTCATTAAATTTTTGTATAATTTGAGAATAAAAATTGAAATTCTCATTGAATAACCTATATGTAATGATTTGGTTGTTAGACCACTTCAACTCCTCTTCTTGCATAATGGTGTCAAAAGGAGAAAACATGGTTTTTACTTGAAGAAATAAATTTTACTCCGTGTATGTCCTCTAAAAACCATAACATACCAAAAAAAATACAACTAGAGCCATCACAAAATTTAAAATATGTGATTCTGCTCCAAAAGGTCTCATTAGGACTCATTTTTATAGCCTTCAAAACAAGTAAACATATTTTTAAAGAAGAATTTACAGATTGTACAAAAAAAAAAAACACATTTTTAAAGACCTAGTATCCCCTTTCATATCCTTACCAAGTTTTAGGACCTCAATTTGAGTGCAAGTACACATTTTATCTCATTTTCTCTCTCCAATTAGGCCTAACTAGGCCTCCTTACCTAGAAATTAATATTTTACTCCATGGTCCTCCCACATGTGTGATACTCAAAGGATTTTTTTGGTTAAATTTATCATTTTTAATACCATTCTCCATCTGAAATTTCAAAATTTAAGACCTTATATGGATGGGTGAACCATGAAATGGCCAAAACCCTAGTCTAGGCACTTGTGCATGCTTGAGAGGCATTTAAAGTGTTTTTCATTAAAATTTCATTTTTATATGATTGAAAGATGTTAATTTATGTATATAAAAAAAATTTTCAATTAAATATCCTATGCATAGGACTTTTTATTAAATTTATACACTTGCAACTTCTTTTAGATTGCATGACTAGGTTTTCTTCACATTTTGACCAAGTGGACAACATGAAGAGATGTTTATATTATTTTTTAATATTAATTAAATATTTCAAAACATATTTTCATGGTATTTAATCTATCTTATATCTTATTTATTTTCATAAGTACCTATAGCCATGCATTTATGTGTAATTTTATACACCTGTACCTTTTCATGGGCCAACTACAAATCGAGAAGATGAGTAAGAGAACTTAAAACGTCACTAAAATTATCTAAAGGTAAATTTAGTTCATTATAATACATTTGGGGACTAAAATCATCCATTGGGATACTATGAAGGGTTTAGGAGTGGTCAAGAGAAATTTTGTTCTTAATGATCATTCATAAAGGTTATGGCCTTTCATGAACTATTTCCACAAGGGTCTAAAAGGATAAAAAGGTACTTAACTTCCCATAAGAAAATTACCCACCATGAATCTTACCATTTAATATCTAATCAAATTTTGGAGGCTTTCAAGCATGCTCTAGGTAGTCTGTGACTAGAGGAAAAACTTGTGCTCAAGAGCCTTCTCAATGATGTTTATTGCTCAAAATACCCTATAAGGGTATGTAAAACCCCATATGATGTTATAAAATGTTTTTTGAATCAAAATAATACCAAAAATGAAAAATAATAGGCTGTATTCAAACATGAAGGGTTTTTGCTAAACTAATCTTCTTGACCGTAAAAGCCTATTTCTATTATATTTACTTATATCAAGACATAAAAATGGTTTGAAAACCTATTTCATGATATATAAACATGACCCAAACATTATTTTTCAACCCAATTAATTAAATTCAATACCATTTCATCTCCATCTATAGTTCATACTGAAGCCTTCTCAACTATAAGTGTATGTTAGGTACCTTGACTACAATTTTTTACTAGATCTCTTGACTGGGGTCACAGAGATATTTTTTTTGTTAATTTCCCTCTATAATATTATTTTAATTATATTTCAACTAAAATTAATCTTTATACCTTAATATTTTTATCTAATCTCTAACTCTATTGTTCTACTTTTCTCCTTTTCTATTCAATTGCCACACATAGGCATGTGTCACCCTTTAGGCCTGCTAGGCTTGAAAACTAAGGATTCCTTCTTCTCCTCATTATTGAAGGGACTAATAAATTCATTAAATGTTCATTTTAGGTTATAAAACTTTATAATGTTGCTAAATTCTTCATAAAACCCTCATATAGGCCATTTTTTCCATGACTACACATACAAACCTATACACATGGTTTTAGGCTTTTAGGCCTAGACAGGTTTATCAACATTCATATTTTGTTTAGTTTGAGGATTATATGAGGTCAAACTATCATAATAATACAAATCCAAATTATTTATTCTTGTTTATACTTATGTTTATTAATCAAGCTTTCTTATCACATTTATTTACCATAAGCATTTTTCTTTTATCATTTAAGCCTTATCAGACATGTAGGTAATATTGGACTTCAAGACCTTCACCACATTGATATATGGATGTGTTATGATAAATAATAAATATATTATCATAATTAGTATAAAATAAAATATAATAAAAGGTGTCTTAACCTATCCCTCAGTCTACTACCTTGTTTCATGACTAAGACACTCTCAAACTTCATCAAATGTAGGAACAAGCCTATAGGCTTCTTATTGGATGATTGAGATGGAATGTTAGTATGTTTAAATCTTAATTAACACTTAAAACATGATTATTATAAATATTATTAACTCCAATATCAAAACATAAAGCATAAACTATTCTCAGGCTGTAAGAAATATACTTGGAATCTTCCATTAGGCCTGTGTAAGATTGTCAATTAGGTCATTTTCATACTCCTCCTATCACACATGACACTATTGTTAAATATAGGACCACTTATATAAAATGTAATAAATTTATTAATAAACCAATATATCTCTTCACACTCATCCTCATACTAATATAAATCACCATTTATTTCATGCATATGTCTCTACATGCCTCATTAAGATTGTAGGTCTCCATCGGGCCTAATCATTATTAAGATTGAGAATTATCTTCAACTGAGGGGTTATATATATTTTTAAACGTTATAAAAAATCACCATGTAATTAATACCTATGACATATATGGTATTTTTTAACTTCTACTCCTCATTAATTACACCATGTGCTCTTTTTCCTCACACTGTCAAGAAACAAGATTATTGTAGGTAGTGATTTGGTGAGTTTTAATATTTAAACTTGTTCTCTTAATACTAAAATTTTAAACTATTTTTATAATTTTAAATTAAATAAAGGATAATTCATATTCAAAATTAACTCTCTACATACTTATTAGTGTTTCTTTAACTATTCAATGTTTGAAAATGATCTATATTATCCAAGTTGGTCTGTTGGATTTGATCTACACTGTAGAGTTTAAATTATACCAATTTGAACTAGATAATTTAAATTTAATATTAATTTAAATAAATTATATTTTACTTCTCATTTAACATATCCCACTTCAGTTATATTAACACCCCCTCAATTTGGCCATACATGACAAACAATCAAGTTATGCATGCAGGTCGTTTTAGGTGGTCATTGATAGTCTACAACACAAGGTCTTGAGACCAAAAATTACAAATTGTATTTATAATTTTATGAGTTTATAAACATCATAATTTATTCACCATGTTACCAACTTCAATGCATATAACTCTTCTCTCAATAGGTCTAACTATCTCAAGTAGACCTACATGGTTTGTAGTGGGTTATTTTTGGCATTAAGTTATGAAAATAGACTCCTCCATGGTTAAGAAAATTAAAAAATGTGGAAAAACAAAATTTTATTCATAATTAAATCCTTTAAATAACTCTCTTGATACATTTTACAAAATATTTCTCACAATGTACAGACCTACAAGTCTACAGACCTATAGGTTTGCATTCCTCATGTGTTAAGCCTATTAATTATTCATGATTTATCATTCAAGCTGCAATAATAAATTTAATACTTCATTAATTTTATCATGAGGCTATGACTATCATAAGATTTTCAACATGCAAGGCAAGACCTTCACAAACAAATTTATGCAAACATGCA
The DNA here is from genome assembly GCA_037957365.1 of Torreya grandis. Taxonomy (NCBI): domain Eukaryota; kingdom Viridiplantae; phylum Streptophyta; class Pinopsida; order Cupressales; family Taxaceae; genus Torreya; species Torreya grandis. Next base: position 874,502 of record JARHVA010006259.1, on the reverse strand, counting down.
TTCTCACAGTCTTCAAGCATGGGTACCAATTGGAGAGATAGTATGGAATAGTCAATAATATTTAATAATATTAAAGGAGATTAAAATATGATGAAAAAAATGTAACCATAACTTTATTTATTGTAAATATGTATAAACATTGAAAAAATGAAGAATAATGATAATCTTCTTTACAAACTATGCAAAAGAGTAGATTTATTATCCTTTTGAACCCACATGTGCCAAGTAAGGTTTGTATATCCATAAATTACCTTTTTTTATAACCTATCACATCCTTATAAATTTATCTCATGCATTTAATTTTTTTCAAACTACCATTTCAATGAAGAAAAGTGGGTATGTGGGGTTTACTAACTCATTCAGACTACCATGCCTTCTTAGTAATTATTAATAAATGAGAGGGGATGAATATGGATAATAATTCCATTAATATCAATCTTAATATAACTCCTTTTTTTTTAAAATAATTCAATACCCAACTCTCTCTCCTCTAGCCATACTAAGCATTCAAAAAATACCTTTATGAGCTTGAGAGGAGAGCAATGGAGGAGAAAAAGCATGTTTTATATTTTTAAGAAATGTGAGATATTTAAAATCTTGGATATGATTTTAATAATACTGAGAGACACTTTTAAACCATTTTCACCTAGAAGGGGACTCCTGAAGTGTATAAAAAATCTTAAAACTAACCTTTTTGAGTGAAAACTAAACTATTATGACATGTAGACCATTATTATTACTTATTTCTAACATTCATACATTAAAAAATAATTTTAAATATTTTAAAAGTGCATTGGTATGTGTATTCCATCTTCACCATCTTAGAAATGGACTTAAATACCTTAAAAACATCTTCAAGTGCAAAGAAAGCTAGTGTAAAACACATGATCTCATGTAAAGAAAATATATTAATCCAAGACCTTATATGACTTTAAATGAATTTTTCACCATTAAATTCAATGCTCCATGAAATAAAATCACTTTGGGAAGGCTTATTTTAGTAATAATTGAAACCTAGGTTTCTGTAAAAACCTTGAACTTTGCTAAAATACCTTAATTTCATCAAACAAGATTAGTGATCTTTAAAACAAGTGACCAAGTGAAGTGAATTGACTTGAAGGACCATGTACTATATTGACACATCATGACATACACCTAAGACCCAAAATACTAACTATGATGGAATTGGAAATCTTAGTAAAGATATGGTCTTAAATATTGCTAATAAGACCTTATAAAGACCAATTGAAGACTATCAAATCATGGCAAAACATATGAACAAGTTTGTAGAACCATGACAATAAATTTTTTAAATTATAGTGGTAATAGTTTTACCTTTGAGGTAAAACTTGTCAACATTTTGGTGACTCAATTGGGAAGCATGCTTGTTATGCTTATAAACTAGTAACTTTACATCTCTTTTGGGCTCATAAAATGTCTCTCATATTCTAAAATACACATGAACATACTTTGACCAATGACTATAACTCCTGATTAACCTCCAAAAGACACAAAAAATTAGAACAACACACACAATAGGACAAAACACCAACAATACACACACCATAGTTGTGTTAAAAACCACTTAGGGAACACAACAAACATATATAAACTACTATGTACAAAGTAACCTACCAAGATTGATACTTGATAAAAAGGTAATATTTTGAAATCATCTTGTTCATGTGATGAGTAATGGTGTGAAACAAGTTACCCCTTGAACGTAGTGTTTGATAGGTATTGGTTCTTGCTTACCGACTCTCTTGGAATGTCTTCAAGTGAGTAAACAATAGAAAATAATTCACCTAAGAGGACATATTATCTTTTACTTCAACACTTACCTCATGCTACATGTCAACTACAACCTCAACTAATGATAGTCCATCTAGGTATTGTCCTTGGATCTCTCTGGCATCTTCAGTGAACTCATTATTCTTATTTGTTGATATAAGTTCATAAAGATCTTCAAGGATAATTTTATATTCAATCCAAGTTTCATCAGGGTCTTTAATTGGTGTGTCTTGATCAAAATCCTCATAAACATGCTCTCTAATAGGCAATTACCTCTGCAAATGTCTTCAATCTCTTAAAGAGATTAATTGTATTTCTACCAATCACTTTTTAACTCCTCACTTTGGTTAACTTGAATATCATCTTGATCTCTTCCTTTAATAGATATAATGATGTCAAGCATCTCAAAATTTTCTATTCAATCATAATGTGATTGGGAATCAACATGTTTAAGGTCAACTTATTTCTCATTTAGAACCATTTCACATATATCTAAGACCTCAAATTGATCTTGAAGAGATCCACTACTAGTGAACACTTTAAGCTCTTCCATAAATTCATGGTATAGTTACTTCCATGAGTTATTTTCATTTCATTTAATAAGGATCAATGTATGAGCACAACATTTATCTTCTTCCTCCATGAAGAATAAAAGCTCATCTATCTAAGATAGAGTTAACTCATCATGATTTTAAAACTCCAAGTCTAATTCTATTTTTATTCAATCATTAATATGATTGATAAAGATTAATTATTCATCATATTAACTGACAACAACTTAATTAGGGGTCTCTTAAGTCTCTCTTAGAGATAAAACCTTATCAAGCCTCTCAAGGACTACTACTTTCTGTAACTTGCTTACCAAACTCTCATTTAAAAATAGATGTTCATCTTCTTCTATCAAAAATCATGTTCTCATTGATAAAATGAGATGGTGCGAAGGCAAGAGAGCTCATTGGTTGGATTGAGACTTGAAAGAGTGTCCTTCCAACTTGAGATTTTGAGTTTAGACTTATAGAAGAATTCTTGGAGAGGCTATTGGGGAAGGAGGAGATAATTTTGATTTTCTTTCTTCCACACAAAAATAAACTTATCAACCTCAAATATGATTTGAGACCTATAGGCATATATATCTTGATGAGTAGGCGAAATATTTGGGAAGCTTGAGAAGTCCCTTGGGTTGACTTCTAATTTTCTTTCTCCCTCTTGGTGTTGAGCTTATGCATGAGAGTCTCTTTCCAACTTGGGAATTTATTTGGTATGGCTTCAAAAACTTCTTATTTTACTTGATATAGGCATGATTCATTATTATTTTATCATGAATAAACCACCTATTTCCAACTTGGAACCTTGGATTTAAGAGCATCCTCTAGAAGATTCATTATAGCTTAAAGTGTGGATATAGGATTTGATAAGTTTACAAGTTTCCTTAGAGATCGACAAATATATGATATTGAATGGGCATGGGGGAAGGCTCTTGAAGATGAATGGGAGGAGATTTATTCATAATATTTAGCCTAGTGTAACCAGGAAGCATAGCCCAAGAAGGCCCCCAAGATGAAGCTATCATGGTTTCTTGACGAGGGGTAGGTCTATCTTGAAGGAACCTTGGAATATAAGAAGGTTGACAAGGGGAAAGATACGATGGCTAAAGTTATTTAGATTAGATCTCTTGATTATATCACCTCATTAGTCTATCTACCCACCATTGGATCAAGTTTTCTTTTTCCATAAAATTATTAGTCATAACATATTGATTTTCCTCTATAAATTATACCCATCTATCCATCAATATCTATACTAACTTCCTCATCTACTTGATGAGGTGAAATGGAATCACATCTAATTCTCTACCCCATTTTCTCATCACCTAGTCATACTTTATCATATTTTTCTTGAATTAAAATAAGTATATAGTATGGGAAACATAATTATAAGTTACAAATTGAGTAGGAGAAGGTGAGTATGGTTGATGCAAGTATTGATAAGGCTGTTGAGGTATACAATTGAAATCATATGAATGAAAAGTTCATGATGAGTATAATTAGGATCATGATAAGGGTGAAATGGTTTTTTATAAGGCTAATAAATAATTATAACATCAAAATTCACTTCATACCCAACTATTAAAATTCAAGAAGATAGAGAATTGAAAATATGATTTACTTGAACTAGTACATAGGCTGCTAGAACTAGTTTATTGAGCTTGAAGATGCCATTGATGTTTTGAATGCCTCCAGAGGATGATCTATAGAAAAATAACACCAAAAATACATACATGACATTGTACCTTAGTCCCATCAAGCATGCTAAAAATTATTATCAACTAAAACCTTCACCCTTGTGACATTTGTTCAAGCCTTCATAGTTTGGAGTAACATGGAGACAATCCTAGGATGTGGGTGTCATAATAGGTGGATTGAATCTCTATATTATAAGGGATAGCTCCCTTTGATGTATCAGTTATGATCTTTACACTAAACTACTAGGTTCAAAGTAAAAAAGAAAGAATATAAACTAAAGGAAAACCTATTTAACTAAGGTGATACACCAAAATATTTCCTTCACTTCCCTAACATGAAATAATAAGTTTCAATTAAAACATGAAATTGATTGCACTTCTCAAATGAAGAGTCTCCAGACATCGATATTTCACATAGAGTTCACTAACCTTATACATGGTTTAAGGTAGTTCATCATGAGGTCTCTGAAGGACATTGATGAAGGATTACACTTACTATACACAAAAATATGTTTAAACACACTGTGTAACCTAAAAGGATAAAATACCACCTAAAAATATGTGCATAAGAGAATACAAACATGAGGAAGCATTCACTATCACTTACACTCATATAAAAACCATAAGTATACACTAGTCATAGGAATTAAGGAGGCCAAAATTCAATCTTATTCAATTTATAGAGACAGATAAAAGTGTTTTTATAATTATTTATCTTAAAAAACTTAGGTTAAATATTATTATAAATTCCAAAACTATGCATACTTAAAGAGAAAATGAGAAAGGAAAGAGAGAGAGACAAAAGCCCAAAAACTACGGATGAATCATCCACTTGGTCATTATTCAAATTCTATGTAGTACTTGATATATTATCTTTCTCTCCTCACTTTCAAAATGGAATATTAGTGTAAGGGTAATATTTTTTAATGTTTGAAGAATTATTATCATTGATTCTAGGAGTTTGACCAATACATGTGCATATATTCTTGCTTATATGCACCTATATCTTTATTTACATGTCCTTATTTATGAATAAGTCCTCTTTCATGAAATAGGTCTTCAATACTTCTTCAAATCCTCCATTTAATACTTCTTCTCATCCATTTATGAGGTTTCTTTACCTTGCTAGTGATGTTAGAAGTCTCTACAAGCTTGTTTGACTTTGTCTCCTTGACTTGGCATAGGAGAGAGGAAAGGTGTCCTAAGATAGTTGATGAATCTTTTGGGAGGTTGAATGTTTCTTCAAACCAAATTACGACCTTTTATTGTCCTTTAAGTGGTGTATAAGGTTAAAATAAACCTTGAAAATCTCATTGAATAACTTCTATGTACTGATTTGGTTGTTAAACCACTTGAACTCCTCTTGCATAATGTTGTAGAAAGGAGAAAACATTGATTTGCCTTAAAAAATAAATTTTACTCCATGGATGGCCTATCAACATCATAAAATACGTAAAAAAAAATACATTTTGAGCCATCAAATAGTTCAAAATATGTGATTTTACTCCAAAAGTTCTCGTTAGGCCTCATTCCTTATAGCCTTTAAAATAGGTAAACCTTCTTCTACAGAAGAATGTGAAAATTGTAATAGATAAATAAGAATATATTTTCAGACCTATTATATTATTAAAACTCCATGCCACATTTTAAGACCTATATTTGAATGGATGTACACTTTCTAGCTTATTTTCTCTCTCTAATTAGGTCTAATTATGACTCATTGCCTAGAAACTAAGATTTTACTCCACAGGCCTCCCTCACATGTGAAAATCCTATGAAGTTTTTGATTAAATTTATCCATAAAAATACCATGTTCCATGTCAAATTTCATGTTTTTAAACCTTTTACGGATGGCTGAACCATGAAATGGCCAAAAACTATAGTTTAAGCACATGTGCATTCTTGAGATGCATTTGAAGTGTTTTTCATTAAATTTACTTGAAAGAGGTTCATTGAGGTCTATAACACAATTGAATAATTAAATATCCTAATGATATGACTTTTGAATAAATTTATAGACTTTTAACTTCTCATTTTAGCTTGCAAAACTGAGTTTTCTTCACATTTAGATAAAGTAGACAACTTGCAGAGCTTGAAAAACATTGTATGAGACAAGAATAGATTTTGAGTATTTTTAAATCTTAATTAAATATTTACATACCTATCTTCATGATTTTTAATCCATACCATACCTTATTTCTTCACATAAAAACCTACAACCATGTATTTTTATGAAATTATGTACACTTGTACTTTTTCATGTGATAACTACAGCTTTAGAAGATGCTTAAGAGACCTTGTAAGGTAACTAAAATTATTTAAAGTTAAATTCAGTTAAATAAAATACATTTAAGGACTAAACTCCTCCATCAGGTTACAATGAAGGGTTTAGGAGGGTTCAAAAGCAATTTTATTCTTAACAATCATTCATAAAGGCTAGGGACTTTCATGAACTCTTTCCACTAGAGGTTTTAAGGTTAAAAATCTAATTAAATTACCCCAAGATAATTATCCACCATGAATTTTACCACGTAATATCTAATCAAATTTTTGAGGCTCTCAGGTAGGCTCTATGTAGTTTGTGAGCTCAAGAAGAAAAACTTGTGTTTAAGAGCCTTCTCAATGATGTTTTCTTCATAGAATACCTAAAATGTTAATGAAACACACCATATGAGGTTATATAATTTATTTTAAATTTAATTTATACCAAAAATGACCAAGAATATGCTATGTTCACACATGAGGTTTTCTTGTTAAACTAAGCTTCTTGCCCCTAGAATCCTATTTTATTATCTTTGCTTATCTCAAGACATCAAAATGGTTTGGAAACCCCTTATATGATATAAATTATGATACACACCTTATTTTTCAACTCAATTCGTTAAATTAAATACCATTTCATCTTCTTATAATATTCATATGGAATCCTTATCAATTATAAGTGTATGTTAGGTACCTTGACTGCAATGTTTTACTGTATCTCTTGACTAAGGTCAAAGAGATCTCTATTTTGGTTAGTTACCTCTATGATATTTTTTTTTGTATATTTTACCTAAAACTACTCTTTATACCTTAATATTTCTATCCAAGATCTAAATATATTATTCTTCATTGCTCCTTTTCTATGTAATTGGCACATATATACCTGTATGACCCTTACGCCTGCTAGGCTTGAAAACTGAGGATTCCTTATTATATTGATTGTTTAAGGGATTAAAAACTTAATTAAATTTTTCTTTTAGGTTATAATACTTTATCAATGTCCTCAAGTATTCATAAAAACCTCCTACAAGCCATCTCTTCCATGACTATACATATAAACATGTGCACATGGTCTTAGGCTTATTAAGCCCAGATAGGTTTATCAACATTCATATTATCATAAGTATGAAGATTAAATGAGGTAAAATTATTATAATAATATCATTTAAATATATTTTTATCCTTTATACTTATATGTCTCTTAATCAATCTTTTTTATCACATCCATTCACCATAAGCATTTCTCTTTTCTCATATAAGCTTTAACAAGTGTGTAGGTAATACTAGAATTCAAGACATTCACAACATTCATATATGGATATGTTTTTATTAATAACAAATATATTATCATCATTATGATACTATAAAATCTAATAAATTGTGTTTGAAACTTATCCCTCAGTCTACTACCTTGTTTCATGACTTAGACCCTCTCAAACTTCTTTAACTATAGAAATAGGCATGTAGGATTCTTACTGGATGATTGAATGGCATATTAGTATGTTGTTATCATAATTAAAATTAAAAACATGATTCTTCACATTATTATTAAATATAATGTCAAAAATTAAAGCACAAACTATCCTCATGCTCTGAGAAATAGACTTGGAATCTTCATTAGGCCTATGCAAGCTTGCCAATTTTAGTCCATTTTAAAAATACCCTTACACGTGCCACTATTTCTACAAAAAAAAATTTTAATTTGAAATAAAAATAACTTAAATGTATAATTGAATTATTTTTTTAAAAACATTCATTCAATTCCACATAAGCATACATGAACCATTCATACAAGCATGAACATATATCAAAGCATATATAACCATACAAGATCATGCAAAAAATTACATATGTGGGAAACCCCAAAAAAACACCATTGATATTTTCAAATTTAATATATTCCTATAATACAAAAACCAAATGTTAGTGAAGAACCAACTCTACATGGAGCACCAACCCCAACTATTCAAGAACCCACTCAACTAGGCTTTAGAAAACACTAACTTGCAAGGAGGCACCAACCCCTTAGATGACTCAGCACCAAATAAGACACCTAAATTTTTTTATCACATTTATAAAAATTTTATATCACACCATATGATAATAACCTTATTTATCTCTTCTCGCTCTTCTATCCCTCTCAAACTATCTTCTAGACTTCTTCGCTCAACTAGGTCTCTTCAAGATAAATAAGGCCATACGACCTTTAAATTCATCTCCAATACCAATATTATATCTTCATAAAAAAATTTATGCACCCATAATATGGTATATAATACCTCTTTTATATATTTGATGTGTTATATCCTTTGCTTACACTCTCATACATTCTAACTAGTTAGTTAGGCCTATTAGGCCTTGTTTTTATACAATCCTTCAGCTCATACACCTATTGGTCAGCCATACACACTTGAGTTATTATATTAACCTTATAATAGGTATAATGAAAAATTTAATACATGAATCAATCATTAAAATAGTTCATTCTCAACTTTGAATACAAAAACCTCTTTTAGGCCTTAAAGAGACCTAATTCAATTAGGCCTTCATTAGTACAAGTTACCCTTTGATCTCCTTGGAACACTTTAAAACTATAAAAATGGTATTAAAACTTCATATAAAACTTAAAAATACCCCCAATAAGCTCATATTAGTTCCATGACAATTTATATCTCTAAACACCTCTTAAAGCACAACATTAGTATTGTTCCGATTAGGCCTTCATACACATAAAAATGTATGTCTTAAACAACTAAATATATGTTACTAAGCCACAAAAACATGATAATAAATAACATAAAAAAACATAAAATACCTCAGCATATTATTCAATTGAATTATACTTTATTACATATGGAAAAAGGACTCAAAAACACTCCTACAACTTGCTCACTCAAAACTACTAGTTTTCCTCAAAGACCAGTCATGGTGAATCATACCTTAAACACATGTATATACATATTAAATGAATTTAGATTCATGTATATGATATTATGATATCATTATACCATTATAAAATATAATACTGTCAAATGGCAATAGTAGTCTTGTAGACCAATCTCATATCCTTATATCTCATTATCTCATCTAAACTAAACAGGTCAATTTATGAACAACTTTCTCACTAAAATAACTAACCTCCAAATATTATAAATAAAATTAAAATTTATTAAAAATAATTAAATAAATATTCATGGACTTTGTTTCATCACTCTATCATGGTAACATGCCCCTAGTCATCTTTTCACTTTTGCCTGAGTTTCTCATTATTTGCACCATTAGGCCTATTAACGACTGGTTGATTTAGATTAATGGTTTAGAATAATTTAGGAATATATTATATCTATAAAAATTCATGTAAATGAAACATGAGTCTCAATATTAATCATTCAATCATTTGTATACATTGACTTGGTCAACTCTAACTACTATAGAGAATATCCAAAAAATGTGCACTTTCTTGCAAGGTCTACTCGCACACTTGAAAACTTAATCACACTTAGAGGTTGCTAATAGAGTAGAATAAAAACTTATATATATTTTATATTCATTTTGGACCATTATATTATTTCTTGAATAATATCTTTCACATCAGGTCCTTGTTAGGGTTTTATAGAGGTTTAGAATAGGGTTTGGTATTAACGATTTTTCATAAATGAATTCCCCTTAAATCCAAAATAATTGGTTTTAGCTATTATATAAGACCCTTATACATATATCCTTTATATATAAGGTTCCCAATCAGAGGTTACATGGCCAATGAACACCTAAAATTCCTTCTTTGGTTTGTATGCTTTCATTTTATGTACTCGAGAGACCTAAAAACCATTTTTCATGCCTTTTATTGTAAACCATGACCTTAAACTACATGAACACACTTTAAATGACATAAATAACCTCTAAAAATTCTTAAATAAGCTCAATAAATTGTAAATCTGATCATGATCCCTCATTAGGCCACACTCACTCTCTCTTTTCTCACTTAGACCTTGACTTGCAAACCACATTATGCCTTAAAACTTACCTACATGCTTCTTTCCATGCACTCTTAACCAATATCACATACTCAATAAACATCATACATGCTTAAAAAATATCATAAATCCTTCATATGTCTTATATATATATAATGATACCTCATTAGTACAGGTAGGGTCTAGGAGTGGTCTAGGTACAAACTTGGTGTAAAGGTCTTACCCTTGTAAGCTTACCCTGAGACTCTCATGAGTGACATAATTCATAATTTAAATGCTCAAGAAACCTCATAGATTTGATAATTCCTATTTTTTGTCATCTCACCAAGACATCATGTTCCTTCATGGATAAGACTAGGCATCCTATGTACATACCTTCTTAAGACACTATAAGGCTCAAGCACTTAACAAATTCGACAACAAGGACCTTCCATACTGACCTTCACATTACTAATGTATTCATAAAAACATATACCAATCATATATTATAGTCTCAAAATCATGATAATATTGATTAATATTCTCTCTCATAGCTTCACTCTTAAATGGCCTTATGAAGGCCTTCTCAATAACCTTTGACATTAATGGAAATATCAATGCCAAACCTCAATGATATGAACAACTCTTAAAAATCACCCCACCTATCATTTATGTAAAAACACAATACAAACTTATAATTCTTATCTCTCCATTTTGGTCTTTCTCCCCCTCTGAAATAAATGACAAAGTGATGTTTGTAACTCCTTCGATCACACTCCTTGTAGCCAAAATCCTCAACACACATGACTATAAGTTTATGAGATATAATACAAACATGTTCCCCCTATATCCATGCGTGCATTCTTGGAATAAATCACCTATTAATTGAGATAATGAACATAATTATCTCCCCCTAAGTACTTGGCTTCTTTAATGATTGATAGAGGAATGAATTACAAATAATTCTTATCTTAGGTGTTTAAATGTCACCTTTGGAAGTGGTTTGGTCAAAATGTTTATAGTATGATCCTATGTAGAAACATATTCAAGTCTAACACTTTTTTTCACTTGCCTACTCTCTTAGAAAACTATATATGATGGGAGTGTTCTTAATCCTTGACTACATGACAAGGTTCTCTGAGATGTTTATAGAACTTGTATTGTCACAATAGATAGGGATAAGACCTCCATACTCTACCTTTTAGTCTTTTAGGGCTTGTTTCATCCATAAAACTTGAGTGAAACATGAAGTTGTTACAATTTTCTCAACCTCACAAGTGGGTAATGTTATTGATGGTTGATTTTTTATTATCCATGAAACTAGGCACCCATCTAAGAAGAAGGCTCCTCCACTAGTACTTTTTATATCATCTACACTTTCTTCCTAGTCTATATCTATATATGTTGTCAAATTGAACTCCTTGATATTTGGATACAACAATACATAGTATATATCCCCAAATAGATACATGATTATACCTTTAACTACTTGTAGATTATTTTCCTTTAGATCTTCTTAAAACCTTCCCATAAGACCTAATGCTGGCATGATGTTAAGTCTAGAGGTAGTGGTGTATAGGAAAATTCTAATCATTCACCCATATGACATCTTATTTACCTTCAGAGACTCATATTCCTTTCTCAACTTAAACCCTATTATCATAGGTGTACTAACTACCTTAAAATATTATATCTCAAACTTATTCAACATCTCTCTTATGTACTTGGCTTGTGAAATGAATATACCTTTTTCAAATTAAGTGTATTACAACCCAAGATAGAATGATAGTTCTCCTAGCATGTAAATATAAAAATCTTTACTCATCACCTGTATAAATACCTTGGTCATGTTCTCATTGTTTCCAACAAATATGATATCATACACATAGATAACAACTATCAAATGATGGTAATCTTTTGACTTTATGTATAGATTATTATCTAAAACTCTTCTTTTGAATCCTTGATCCAATAGATACCTATCCAACCTAGCATACTAGGATCTAAGAGATTAGTTTAGACCATAAATATGCTTTTTTAATCCACACACATATTCCTTATCACCTGATAGTGAGAATCCCACAAGTTTATTTATGTACACCTCCTCTTCCAAATTCCCAATCAAAAAGGGAGATTTCACATCCATCTAATATACCTTAAATCTTTTGAATGTTGCATATCCTAGAAATAATTTGAGGGCATTTAATATTGATATTGGTTGAAATGTATTATCAAAATTTATCCTTTAATCATGTGTATATCCCTTGAATACCAATCTAACCTTATTCATATTGACTTCTCCATCTTCATTCAACTTGTTTTGAAACACCCATTTTGTGCCAATGACATTCTTATCTTTAAACCTAAGAACTAGTTACAAAGTCTCATTCTTCTCTATTTGGTATAGATATTAATTCATAGCACCTATCCAAAATTTGTATTTACTTGCTTCTATAAAAAATTTAGGTTTAATATTATATAATATAACAACATTCTCTTGCTTTAGATTACTTATTAGTCTTCTTCTTGTTTGCATACCTACATTCATGTTTCCAATAATGTGAGATTTAGGATAATTTAATTGAATTTGTCTTGATGGGCCTCTTAATTCCTATATATCTTCAACTTCTTATTATTACTCATCAAACTCTATAGTTTCCTCTTCATTCTTAAATTCTAGATTCTCTAAAATATCCTTTGACTATGCATGTGATTTCCTTACTTCATCAATCTTCACATTGGTTCTTTCAACAATATTTAGTATCCTCTTATTATAAAATCTATAGTATAATATATTTAATGATTATATTAATAATATACCTTCATCATATCTAGAATAAAACTTTCCTAAGTATTCATCATCTATTTTGGTGAAACATTTGCTCCCAAATGCTCTAAAGTGTTCCACATTGGTATGTCTATCCTTCCATAATTCATATGGAATCTTAATTCCATTAGTCCTTATATATAATCTATTAAAAATGTAGATTTAAATGCTTATTTCCTTTATTCAATATCCATCAGATAATATAGACTTATTTAACATAGTTTTATCCATCTCTTGAAATTTGTGGTCTTTCTTTCCACTAACCCATTCTACTAAGGTGTCCTAGCTAATAATAATTGTCTCCTTATTCCATGAACCTCATATAATTCATAAAACTCATTGGACCAAAACTCTCATCTACTATCAGATATTAGGCACTTGATCTTCCAATTCTTCTCATTCTCAATAAAAGCCTTTAATTCCTTGAACTTGTCAAGAGATTTTGACTTTTCTTTCAATAATATAGCTCAAGTCATTTGTGTGTAGTCATATATGAGTAACATGAAGTAGTTATCTCCTTCAATTATTTGAATTATTGTAGAAATATAGAGATAAATATGTATTAACTCTAAGGGTCTTGTTGTAGAGTAGTCTTTAGACTTGAACTTTCTTCTAGTCTACTTATCATGTTTACATTTATTGTAAAGTATGTTTGTAGGTTTCATGATCTTAGGTATGTTCTTCATAGGCTTATTAATTATTATCTTAACCATATTTTCAAATTTTAGGTGACCTAACCTTATGTTACATAGCCAACATTCGTCCATATTCATCATAAAGCATCTATCCTTCTTGATCTCATTCAAGACATATAGATTGTTCTCAGTCCTCTTAGCATTGGTAATTAGCCTTCCTAATTTGGATCTCCTTATCTCACCCTATATCATTAAATATGTGTCCTTGATTTAAAATTTTACTTACACTAAGTAGGTTATGTTTTAAACCTTCCACATACAACACATTTTGTGTCATGGTATTCCCATTGTCTAAACTCAAGACACCTTTGCCAACTATACTAGCAGTTATGTTATCTCCAAACCTCACTGTTCCTACAACATTATTATTCAATGAGATGAATTTATTTATGTCTCTTATAATGTGGTTTTATCTACCACTATCTATATACAATTTCATGTCTTCATATTTAATATGAAAGGAAATATAAGCTAACATAAAATCCTCTTTAGTTTTTGGTTCCTCCTTAGCAAATTGTCCATCTTGACTCTTGGGCTCAATATGATCATTACTAACTTGATTTGGCTTCCATACCAATGTTTAACCATTTTCATGAACTATAGGAGCTTCATATGTCTTGTTTAATATTTAGTGCTTTCTAACTCTATTAGAACAAAATCTTGTAATGTGTCCCATATTATGACATATGTAGCCAAAAAAAATTTTATGCTTACCTCTTGACTGATCACTCCTTTTACCATAATCCCATGATGACTTATCCTTTATTAAAATGGGATGCCTAATTGGTATTTTCATGTTGTTATTATTGACTTGTTTTTACTTCTCACACTCTCTCAAACTTGATCATGATATATATGAGATGTTCATGCTCAACCTTTAAGGAGTCTAGCTTTGTATTCAACTAGTCATACTCAACTTCCTTTGATCTAAATCTTTTATTAAAACCATATAATTGATTCCTAAGATCCTTTTTAGTCTTAGTTTTATGATTCAAATCATCAAGGTCACTTAAAATTTGAGCTTCAAGATCTCATTTAGCTTCTCCTTCTTCATTGTCATAGTAGACTTATTCATTATACATGTTGTCTTATTCCTTTTGATTACTAGACATATTTTACTTCTTAGGATCACCTTGGAGTTGTTATATTTGCTTAAAAATACTAGTCTCTAATACCAATTATTAGAATAAAAATCACTTATATGGGGTGGGTAAATTAGTGTGTTATAAACATTAATTTATTTCCACTTAAGCATACATTTAACCATTCATACAAACATGAACATTTAGCAAATAATATGTAACCATAAAAGATCATGAAACACATTAAATATGTGAGAAACCCTCAAGGGGGAGAAAACCCTATAATATTTAAAAATGGACTATAGTCATACAATATAAAATCCAAACTTTAGTTAATCACAAACTCTACATGGAGAGCTAACCCTAACTAGTCATGCACCCACTCAACTTGGCCTTATCAAGCACGATATTATAAGGAGGCACCAACCCCTTAGATAAATAATCACAAAATAAACCACATGAAAATTTTGATCACCTTAAAAAAATGTTTTTCTCCATGATGATCACCTTATTTATCTCTTATCACTCTTCTATCCCTCTCAAACTACCTTGTAGACTTCTTCATTCAACTAGGTCTCTTCAAGATAGATTTGGCCATATGACCTTCATATTCATCTATAATACCCCTAGTATATCTTCATAAAAAAATCTATACACCCCTTAGATGGTCTAAAATACATCCTTTATCTCTTAAATGTGTTATATCCTTCACTTACACTCGCATACACTCTAACTAGTCAATTATTCCTATTAGGTCTTGTTCTTAAACAATCCTTCATATCATACACCTCTTGATTGTCCTCACACAATTTAACTATTATATTACCATTAAAATATGTATCATAACACATTTCATACATTAATCAATCATTAAAATAGGTCATCCTCAACTTAGAAGATGAAAACCTCTTTTAGACCTTAAGGAGACCTTATTCAATTAGGCCTTCATTAGTACATGTTACCCTTTGATCTCCTTAGAACACTTTAAAACCCTAAACGTGGTAGGATAATTCATATACTACTCAAATATACCCCCACTAAGCTCATATTAGGTCCATGACAATTTATATCTCTAACCACCACTTGAGGCACACCATTAGTATTATTCACATTAGGCCTTCATACACACATAAAGGTTTATCTTGAACAACTAAAGATAACATGTTATTTAACCACATTACTATTGATCATTTTTTCCCCATAGGCCAAAATGGGTTAACCCCCCTATAGTTAAAATATTGTATAGGGGATTTTTATAATATCATAGGATATGTTGTGGCTTTATTTGATGGCATTTCATATGCCATTTTATGTGGGTCATGGCCTAGCCTAGTCCTTGTGTTTTTTGGTGTCTTAAGAATCATTTTTGTAATATAATATATGAAAGTAGCTAATTTTTATGGTGTTGATCAGTTGCAAGAGAAGGTATAGAAAAGCCTAAGGTTATACTTAGGAGTTTTATTTAAATTTTGGCCAAGTGATTGGAGCATTCAGATTTCTTTCAAAGGAAGGTTCTACACAAAGCCTGCAATAAACATACAAGGCTTAATTCCTTTAAGACTTTTGTTTTTGGGTTTTCTGGTTAAGTGTCAAGAATTTTTTTATACATTTTATCCAAAAACATTTTCCATCAAGGTTCATTTATTTGAAGCCCACTTTTCAAAGGTTCGAAAGGGTATATTACAATAAAGTGTTCCAATACACTTCTCTTAAAGGGCACTTTTTCAATAAAGTATCCTCTACAACTTTCTTAAAGGGTACTTTCTTAATAAAATGGTCCACTTCAATATTTTTTAAGGGCACTTTTTCAAACAAGGTATCCCAAACACTTTTTCTAATGGATTTTTCTTTAAGAAAGTGGATGCTTTAGAAATTTTTTGAAGGATATCTTTAAGAGGATTTGACCCAAAAATAATACTAAAGGGAAATTTTTCAAACAAAATGTCCTATGCAACTTTCTTGAAGGTCACTTTTCTAGGGGAAATGGTGTAGTACAAAATTTTAGAAGGATATGTTTCTCAGGAAAGTGGTCCATTTCAAGGTTATCAAAGGGTAATTTTATTCTAGAAAGGGCATTTCCAAAGGGATGAAGTTCCATTCTAAGGACACAATTCCTTTGATAAAATTGTCTAGGACTTTTTCCTAAAGGTAGATTTCTTTTGGAGCTTTTGTCTCAAAGAAAAATTCTAAGGAAAAATTCTTTCAGACATTTTATCTGAAAGAATTGTTTAAGACAACTGTCTCCACATTTTCTCTAAAGGACCTTTCTATAGTGAGGTGGACCAACTAAAAGTTTTGAAGGGCACTTTTCAGAGGGTAAATGACCAAGTCATGGATTCTTTTGGACATTTTTTCCACAAGATTTGTTTAAGTCATAGACACAAATCCTAATAGAATTACCTAATGAAAGGGTCTGAAGGAAATAGCCCATAAAATAGTGATCTAAATAGGTGCATGAACATCAATTCAAGACCCAAAAATTAACTATTTCAATTAAAATGTCCCAAGGATTAATACGGTACTACCAAGAAGCAATATTGTGGGATATTAACTCTAGATGTAATGGCATGCAAGCAAGGATAGATGTAATGGGTCTAAATGAATCCAATGGCATGTGATCAATATTACATTGAAGATCAATAGTGAATAAGAGGTCAAAGGGTCAAAAAATATCAAGGATGAATGGGTGTGTGACAAATAACACAAGTGTATTCAACTAGTAGAATATTGATGGCTCATGGGTATCCATGCATAGGAAAATCGATAGAGTGAGACAAGTCATGGGATCAATGATTTGAGCCAATTATTGTTGAATAGTTAGAATAAAGGGGATCTAAGTGACTTAGGCAAATGTCAAAGAGTCAATTTTTGAATAAGGCAAACAAGTATGATGAAGCCAAACTTGAGCATATTTTAGTTGGGCGTATAAGTGAATATTTTAGGATAAGATGATGCCATTAGGGACATACAACTTAAGAAATGCATAACTCAATGGTCATCGACTTTTTCCCACTTGGGCACACATCATGATAAACCAACTTGGAATGATTTAGCATCAAGATAAAGCCATAACAAATTGATCCAATTATTCTAACTAGATGGATGCCTAAACCTAGTGGGAATGCTTGATTTTATCATTACAACCACTAGGGAGGATCAAAGAGGGAATATTGTAACTATGTAGTGATTTAAGGTGATGAGGATCAATAAAATGGCCTAAATGAGAATAATTTATGGAGGTAATTGTAACTAATGTTGAAACATTTGAACTAGTTAATTCCCTTTTTGAGTGTCCAACCACCCTTTCTTTTATGGCATTTCTGTTATAAGTATAGTTGTTGAACTATTGTAAAGGAGTTGTACAACATATATGGTGAATACCTATTAGATTGATGCTATATATTTCATTTCATATTAATACAAGTGTTTTTTTTTTGAGTTTTTAACAATTATCTGAGTTTACAAGTGATGTACAGTGATGTACATTGATAACTCTCTATCCTTCCTTACCTTATCCTTTCATATCTAAGCAAGAGTACTTAATATAATAGGTCATATAGAGTGTAGTATAGTGTGTAAATCTTTTCAAATGTAAAATTATCCTTTGAGTGTCAAATCTACCCTCTAGTTCAGTTACCTTGTTTTGTTGCTCACATTTTGTCTGTAAAACAGAATACTCATGTTAAAATATATTACAACTTAGAGACTATATTTTATTTCCTATTTTAGTGTGGTATAAATATGATGGTCATGTGGATGATATTCTTGTTATATCACATTCTTTAGAGTAGGTTCAGTTTATGCATTTTCTAACTCTTTTCCCCTATAAATATGTAGTATAATAAGTGAAAAACATTACATGATATATTCTATGAGGTAGCCCTTAAACCTAGAGGCTTATTTTTTATATAGATACACCCACAAACCTATAATTGTTCCCATGTTGTCCAAATCTATAAGAATCATGAACAACCTCTTATAGGATGAAAGATTTGGTGACAATAGTTATAACATTCCCTATGTGATGCATTGTCTTTAAGACAAATTATCAAAATGAATGTTGGTCTTGATAAACACCAAATATAAACTAGTGTGCTACCTAGTATTTGGTGACTCCTAAAATTAAATCTAGTTTTAGACCATTATTTTATTATAAACTTGTCCTTATAATTCATGGTCCTCACTAGGTCATCCTCTACTACACCATCTGATCCAATTAATCCACCCATTCAGCCTTAAATCCCTCTTACAATTCAATATCCATAGTCTAATCTACCCTTTGAAGAACAAGTAGACTCTTTTAGAGAGGAAGAAGAGGAAGAGGCTAAATAAGTGGAATATCTTAAAGAAGAAGACAGGCTAGACCTTATAATTTCCCTACCTTAAACAATAATAATCCCTTTTAACTTCATGCATATGATGCCATCCCTCCCAACACTATAAAAGGTGTGCCCACATTCAATGGTGAGAGTCATATGACACCTAGTGAGCACATTAGAGATGTCTCTAACTTTTACAATTTCTATAATATTGTTTGACATAACATTTCCATTAGGCTCCTTGACATGTGCCTTAAAGGGAAGGATCTTAATTGGTATATGACTCTAAAAGGTGGATGCATCACATGGGATAAGTTTAGAGTGTTTTTTAATTCTAGATTTAAAAATGAAAGTGGCCATGCTTCCCTCATTCATTAGCTCAATGTGATAAAAAGGGGTCCCAAGGAAATAATGCATGATTTCAATGAAAGGTTTCTAAAGACTTGGCATAAGTTTTCTCCTCCCATGAGACCACTTACTAGCTTTTTATTCCTTACTTTAAATCCATTGGGACTAAAATTACTATCATTATTTAATCTATGGGTGGTTCTACCCGCCCTGAAGCATATGAGCTTGTTGTCAAAGTTGGGAATAGTCTCATCCAAGCTATAATATTGTCACCTAAAGTATCTAGGCCTCCATTTTAACATGATTATGTTGATTATTAGTGTGACTCAAACTCCTAACATCAATACCAAACCTAGAACTACTACTAAGAAGGAATATAGTGTCATGGATAAAGATGCATAAATTTAAAGGCTAAGAGCTCAGCTTAGATAAAATAATGTGAAAAAGGGTGCTTCTCATAACCCTTACCTCTATCAACAATAGTATGGTAAAAAATATGGAATACAGAGAGGCCAATGACATCCTAATCCCAAAAGTCTTGTTAATACATATAATCCTAAATCTACCACCAATGCAAAGGAGATGGCACCAATTCATAGTAATTTGGTGCAAGGAGAAGATTGGTAGAAAGACTAATTCATGGATACCAATAAAAAGGGAGAGAAAGATCTAGTGTCTCAAGAGGTATTTAATCCCCTCTTATCAAATGAATATGAGTTAATGACGCAACCTAATGAGGATTAGCAAACTCAAGGGGAAATCTTCACCAATTTTCTAGTTGAGGATACCATTATGCTAAATCAAGGATCCTTTATTGTAGAGAATATAAGGGCCAAGAAGAGGGATATATGAAATTATAGAAAAATTACCATAGGATCATTACACCACCCTATAATGCAATAAGATGTAGCTAAGATTTCAACCATTCTAAAGGCTTTTGTGGTAGTTCCAAAGGTTTCTACACCTCTAACAAGTCAAAATATGGTAAGGTATGCCCTTATCCCTAAAATTATAACTATTTATCTACCTAAAAGATCCCAAGATAAAGTAGGTATATCTTATTTAAACATTGTAGATTTTTTAAAGAGTAGTAAACATCCATTTCCCTTTGAGATGTTTTACATATGTAATAATTACTAGTGTCTCACCCTTGAATCAAAGTCAAAGTAATGTTTCCTTGAAAGTTTCCCTAGTACCACTATTGAACCATCCACTATGGATAAGAAACCTCCACCATTCTATCTCACTCTCATATTAGGTGACAAGCTTATCCATTATTTCATAGTGGATAGTGGAGCTTCAACTTCAATCATGCCCAAGGTAGTCACTAACAAATTGGGTTTGAAGTATGAGCCTCATAGTAAATGAGTTATCTAGGTATATGGTACCCCTATAAAAACCATAGGAATGATAAAAAACTTTAATGTTTTCCTACATGACTATCCTAGCTTTCCTATCTTGTAAGACACTTGTTGTTGACCTCTCAACCCACTTTACAATCTACATGTCAAGGGATTTACTACCAACATTGGTGGATATATTTCAGATTATTGGTACTTATTTTCCTTTAGGATGAAGTATGGGACCAATTTTATAATTAGGATATATACTCTTGCAATTTTTATTATCAAACCTTATATCGAAACAAGTTTTTATTTGAATTGTATTATTCATGAAGAAATGGATTTTATTCTAGATGATGTCACTTCTTCCAAGATTGAAGGATTTGAAAATTTATTTCTTGATGAATATGACACTAATAATTATGATTAGGATCCTTATGATATCATTGAGGAAAATTATATAGGGACATATTAAATACATGAAGAAGGAATACAGAAACCTCTACTCACCAAGGAAGAGGGCCAAGATGATGAACCATGGAAAATGTTTTTTGATGGTTCAAGAAGTAAAGTTGTTACAAGGGTTGATGTTATGTTGATCTTTCCATAAAAAAAAATTGTATTAAACTTCATATATATTTCATTTTAGTTTCATTTTATATATGGCTAAGTATGAAGGTTTGATTCACAACCTTTAATATGTAAAGACAAAAGGGGTAAAGAACCTATAAGTATATGGAGATAATGAGTTAGTTATGCACCAAGTGAGGAAGGTGTTTTATATCAAGAAACTTTTGATTAATTAATAAAATAATTGGGAATGGGACCTAATTGAATACTTCAAAGCATTCAACATTTACTTGGTCCCAAGGGAGTAGAATAGTCATGTTGATAGACTAGCTACCATAGGAGCCCAATTTGACATTCCAACGGCCATAAAAGAGGAAGGAAAGTAGTCTAATATTAAGATAATTATTATAACTTATGTACCTAATAATTTATTATCTTGTCAATTTTTTGATATTGATAAACACATTTCATGTTTATTGAAAAAAAAGACTGAGTTTTCTTCAAGAAATCAGTGAAGACTCTAAGAATAGTTGGGTGACCAGATTGTGAAACTAAGGATCAATAATATACCTAAGGTTTTGGTGACCTTATAAGTATATTTAATAATTATTATTATTATAGGAAGGATACAGTGAGTGTATCTTAAAAAGTGTATAATTATGAAAGGGTAGTTATCTTTAAAGATAAATTCCTCAAACTAGGCAAGGTATGTTATAAGTTAGAAAAGCCAACATTCATTGAACTATGTAGAGATTTTCGTGATATATTTACTTGGGAATATAGGGACCTCAAGGGATTTTATTATATCATATAACACCATACAATTTATTGGAATAAAGAGTTAAATTAGTTAGACAAAAGCAAAGACCCATCAACCCCAAGGTTGAGCAATTCATAAGGATGGAGCTCACCAAGCTCGTTGAATCTAAGATAATATTTCCCATCAAGCATTAAAAGTGGTTGGCTGACCTTTTTCATATTATAAATAAGAATTCAGAGATAATTTTTTGTGTATAATTTAAATATCTTAATCGAGTGTCACTCAAAGATCACTATCCTCTACCCTTGATGGAACAACTTCTATAGATGGTTTTAGGTTCTCGGTGTTTTTCTCTGCTAGATGGCTATTCAAGCTACAATCAAATTTTAGTCAATGAAGAGGATCAGCTTAAGATAACCTTTACTAAAAAATGGGGAACCTTTCCGTATAATAATATTACTTTTGGTATATCTAATGTTAGTGCTACTTTTTAGAGAGCAATGGATATGGTCTTTAAAGGTTTAATCAATTAGTTGGTACCAATTTATATATATATGATATAAAATTATTTTCTAAGGATACAAATTAACACATGAAAAATTTAAGGAAAGTGTTTGAAAAATGCAATAAATATGGGGTATCCCTTAACCCATATAAGTGCATATTGTTTTTTATGAAGGTAAGCTCTTGGGACATAGTATTTCCAAGAATTGTCTGACTATCAATCCTAAGATAATAGAGGCTATCCTATGTTTATCATTTCCCTTTCATATGATAGGTCTTAAAGCTTCTTTTACAAAATATGTTTTTAAATAATATTCATACCTAGTTTTGCATCATTAGTCCAAATTATCATATATATGCTCAAGAATAACCATGTAATCTCTTGGAATAAAGAGGGTAAGAATAATTTTGAAGCCATAAAGAAATAAATTACAGAAGCTCCTACCCTTATGAATCTAAATTTTACTAAATAATTCATGGTGTATTCATTTTCTAACCTTGATACTATCTTAGCCATGTTGATGCAAAATAATAATGAGGGTGTGGAGCATCCAATTGTATTCTTTAGTCAAGGTTTATAAGATTACTAAGTCAAATACACCTTTGTTGAGAAATAGGTCCTTGTTGTTCTAAGAGGACTAGATAAGTTCAAAACTATGGTGTCAAATAATAGGATTTAGGTTATAGTCTCTCATCCCAGTTCTAAGGAATCTCTTTTGAGCAAGGATCTCAGTGAAAATAGGGTGGGGTGGATCACTAGGATTATGAGTATGATTTTCATATCAAAGTGACAAAACTACTAAGGGGAAAAGGCTTATATGAACATTTAGCTTTTGATATTCATGAATCAAAAGAGTAAAATCTAGTCAACCATGAGTGTTTGCAATTCCATCTAAAAAGTTGGACACAAGATATGATCATACTTCTCCAAAATGGTGAGTACCCCAATAATATGAATAAATCACAAAGGAGGTATTTTTTATTTTAATCTATACCCTTTTGTCTTATGGATGGCACGTTGTTTAGGAAATATGTAAATGGTGTGTTGTTGAGATGTATTGACAATGACCAGTTTTGATCATTACTGAAGAAGTTACATGATGAGACAGTAGGAGGCCATTTATCTCCAAGAACCATAGCCACTAAGATCATGAGAGTTGGCTATTATTAACCCAACCTATTTAAGGATTTTCATGCTTGGGTGATAAAGTGTGGATAATGTCCCTTATTTATAAGAATGTATATTCTTACAACTCTTCATCTAAAGCCTATCAAGGTGGACCAACCTTTCATATGATGGGGTATTCACTTCATTTGTATGGTAAACCCCCCCCATTAAGTACTGGTCATAAATGGATACTCACAACAAGTAACTATTTTACCAAATGCATTAAAGTAGTAGCATTAAAGGAGGATAATGAGAGTGACATCTTGGATTTATATGGGAGCATCATAACAAGGTTTGACACCCCCTCTAATATCATTTCAGATAATGCTCTTGATTTTATGGGTACTAGAATAGTTAATTGGGTAAGTAATAATAGCATATTCTTGAGCACTTCATCCAAATATTATGCTCAAGGTAATGGGTTACTTGAATCTACTAACAAAAACCTAATCATAATAATTAAGATAAACCTAGAGGATAAGAAAATAGCTTGGCACACTAAATTGATGATAGCCTTATGGGCTAATAGGATAACCCCTAAGAGGTCAATAGGGAATTTTTATTTTGTGCTTATATATGGAAGGGAAGCTAGGTTGTCTATATCTCAAGAGATATCAACCTTGAAATTAACACGCCAACTAGAGTTTCTTGGGAACATTCCCATGGAAGTTAGATTGACATAACTAATGGAGTTGTAAGAGACTAGAGGTAAGGCTCATCAAGCCATGGAACAACACTAGGTAGTAATGAAGAGGTCTTTTGATAAGAAGGTAACTCTGAAATCAATTTAAAAAGGTCACATAGTCTTGAAATAAGATGAAGGTAGAGAAAATACAAGGAGATATACTAAGTTTGATTCCCTATGGAGTGGGTTATATGTCATCACCTGGTGCAAACAAAGTAACTCCTTTCAATTAGCAAGGATGAATAGAGATGAACTACCTATCCCTATGAATGGGATACACTTAAAACCCTAATACTGAGAGTTGAAGGTCTATCTTGTAAATATTATAATTAGTGTGTGTTTATTTTCTTGTTCTATAATGTCCTAATATGTACTTTGAAGGATAGTGTGTTTTGTTTAGTTCCTTGCTTTGTGTTTTGTCCTTGTTTTTTTATATGTTTCATGTGTTGTTCAAAGCATTTTATATTTCCAACCTATATACTTGTGACTCCATATAACAATGGATAGGATTAGGTAACTATTCATGGCATATAAATCATACCACCCCTAAGAAATTACCAAATATGTTGACCAATTTTTTTTCATAGGCCAAAATGGGTTGACCCCACTATAGTTAAAATATTGTATAGGGGATTTTTATAATGTCATAGGATATGTTTTGTCTTTGTTTTATGTAATTTCATATGTCATTTTAATTGGGTCATGGCCTCACCTAGTCCTTTTTTTTTTTGGTGTCTTAAGAATAATTTTAATCATATATGTAAGTATCATATTTTCATGGTGTTGAGAAGTTATAAGAGTAGGTCTAGAAAATCCTAAGGTTGAACTTGGGAGTTTTTTTCAAATTTTAAAAAAGTGATTAGATCATTCATATTTAATTTGGAGGAACTTTCCACACAAATCCCACAACAAATTTACAAGGCTTAATTATTTCAAGACTTTTGTTTCAAGGTTTTTTCTAAGGGTTAAGAATTGGTTTGTACATTTTGTCTGAAATAATTTCCCTAAAGGGTCATTTCTTCAAAGGGCACTTTTCAAAGGTTCTGAAGCGTATATTACAATAAATTGGTCCAATACACTTCTCCAAAAGGGAACTTTTTCAAGAAATTTTACTCTGTAACTTTCTTGGGAAAATGGTCCACTTCAATATTTTCAAAGGGCACTTTTTCAAACGAAGTGTCCCAAACACTTTTTATGAATGATTTTTCTTTGAGAAATTGGATCATTTTTAAAAGTTTCAAAGGATATATTTTAGAGGATTTGACCCAAAATAGAACTTTTGAAGAGAACTTTTTAAAATAAAGTGTCCTCTACAACATTCTTGAAGGGCACTATTCTTGGGGAAATGGTCTAGTATATAAGTTCAGAAGGATATGTTTCTAGGGAAAGTGGTCCATTTCAAGGTTCTCAAAGGGTATTTTTATTTTGTAAAGGGAATTTGTAAAGGACTGAAGGTCCATTCTAAGGACATAATTACTTTGAGAATTTTGTTTGGGACTTTTTGTTGAAGGCTGATTTTTTCAGAGCTTTTATCCCAAAGAAAAAGACTAAGACAAAATTCTTTCAAATATTTTTTCAAAAAGAATTGTTTAGGGCAAGTTCCCTCCACATTTTCTCCAAAGGACATTTCTAAAATGAGGTGAAACAAGTCAAAGGTTCGAAGGGAAGTATTTAAAGGACAAAGAATGAAGGTATGGATTCTTTTAAACATTTTGTCCATAAGAGTTGTTCAAGGAAAAGACACAAACCTGAAAGAATTTTCCAATGAAAGCGTCTGAAATAAATATCATGTGGAATCCTGATCTAGATAGGTACATGAACATCAAGTTTAAACAGCAAATAGTAATCATTTAAATTCAAACATCCCAAGGATTAATATGGTGCTACCAAGTGGAAAGATCACATGAGATTATGTCCAGATTTAATGGCGTGCAAGTAAAGATAGAATCAGTGGGCCCAAATAGATATAATAACACATGATCAATCTTACATTAAATATTAATAGAAATAAGGAGGTCAAAGGGTTAGTAAATTTTAAGGATGAATAAATGCATGACAAGTGGCACAAACACATCCAACTGGTAGAAGATTGATGTCTCTTTGCTATCCATCCATACGTAAATCAATGGACTGAGATGAGATAAGGTATTAATGATCCAAGCTAGTTCTTGATGACCAATCAGAATAAATAGAAGACAACTAACATAGGTAGAGGTTAAAGAGTTAGTTTTTGACTAACACAAGTAATCATGATGGAGCTAATCTCGAGCACATTTTAGTTTTGATCAGAAGAAGATATTTTGAGATAAGATGATGTCATTGGGGACCTATGGAGTAAGATATAATTTAATGGCCTTCACCAAATTTATTCATAGGAAAGTGACTTTTATTCCCACTTAGGCACACATCATGACAAACTAACTTGGATTAGTTTAGCATCAGGACAAATCCTTAATAGAATGATCTAGTTTTTCTAGCTAGATGGATGCCTGATCCTAGTGGGAATGTCTGATTCTACCATTACAACTTCAAGGAGGATGAAAGAGAGAATATTGTAACTGTGTAGTGACTAAAAGTGATGGGGATCAATCAAATGGCCTAAAGGAGCATAATTTTTGGAAGTAGTTATAATTATGGTTAAAACATTCTAACTTTAAAATGCTAAGGCCCCCTTTCTCTTATGTCCTTTATTTTATAATTATAAATCTTGAGCTATTTTAAAGGAGTTCCACACCATATATGGCAAGACCCTATTGGACCGATGTTATATTTTTACTTTGAACATTAATTTAAGTTTGTTTTCTTAGTTTTGAATAATTTTCTAAGTCTAAAACTGATGTATGGTGATGAGAAGTGATAAATCTCTATCCTTCCTTCCCTTATCCTTTCATGTCTGAGCAAGAATCATCAGTATAATAGGTCATATAGAGTTTAGTCTACTGTGTAAAGCTTTTCAAGTGTACAATTATCCTTTGACTTTATAATATTCCCTCTAGTTCATTTACCTTGTTTCATTTCCCATAGTTTGCCTCTATATCCAAATACTCATGTTATCATATATTAAAACATAGCGACTAGTTTGTATTTACTAATTCAATATGGTAGAAATATGATGGTCATGTGGAATATATTCTTGCTGTATCACCTTATTTATAGTAGGTTCAAATTATGCATTTTATAACTCTTTTCCCATATAAATATGTAGTATATTAAGTGAAAAACATTACAAAATATATTTATGGAGCTATCCCTTAAACCTATAGGCTCATTTCTGATATAGGTACACCCACATACCTAGAAATGTTCCCATGTTGCCCAAATCTGGAAGAAACCTAAACAACCTCTTCTAGGGTGTAATATTTGGTGACAACAATAAACATGATAATAAATCACATAAAAAAACCCATAATACTTAAAAAACTTAATAAATTTCATTATAATTCATTACATATGGCGAAATGAATCATAAACACTCTTATAACTTGCTCACTTAGAAATGCCAATTTTCTTCAAAGACTAGTCATGGTGACTCAAACATTCAACACATACATAGACATATTAAATTACTTATGATGAATTTACATGATCATATGATATAATTATACCATTATTAAATATAAAAATAATATGTCCAAATGGTAATATTGGTCTTGCAAACCAATCTTGTAACCTTATATCTTACTATCTCATCTAAACAAGACAAGTCAATTTGTGAGAAAATTTTTCACTATAATCATTAACCTCCAAAAATTATACCAAACATGAAAATTTATTTAAATTCCTCAAAAACATATTCATACACTTGTTTTAATCAATCTATTATGGTAACATATCCCTAATCATCTTCTCAATTCTACCTAGGTCTCTCACTATTTGCACCATTAGGCTTATTAGTGATTGGCTAACTTGGATTATAGGTTTACCACATTTTATGACTATATTATATCTATAAAAATTCATGGACATTAAAAATTAATCTCAATCTTCATCCTTCAATCATTTTCATACTCTAACTTGGCCAACTTTGACTGCTATAGTAAATCTTTAAAAAATGTGCACTTTCTTGGAGGGTCTACTCACACACTTGACAACTTAATCACACTTAGAGGTACCTGAGAGAGATGAATACAAAATCCAATATATTTTATAGTCATTTTATACCATTTTGGGCTATTTAAAAAAAATATTTCACATCAGGTCCTTGTTAGGGTGTTAGAGAGGTTTAACATAGGTTTTGGTGTTAATGATTGTTCATAAAGGATTGCCCCTTAAATAGAAAACCAATTCATATAGTCATTAGTTAGGACCCTTCTACATATCTAATTAACATATCAGGTTCCCATGTAGATATTACACATTCCAATGAACACCTGAAAGTCCTTTTTAGGTTTGCATGCCTTCATTATTTGTACTTGAAAGACCTAAAAAACACTTTTCATGCCTTTCATTATAAACCCTCACCTCAAAATACATGAACAAAATTGAAAGAAAAATCACTTTTTAAATGTTTAAATAATCTCAAACACTATAAATTATGATCATGACCACTCATTAGGCCACACTTTCTCTCTTTGCTCACTTAGGCCTTGACCTATAAACCACATTAGACCTTAAAAATGACATTCAATCTTATTTGCATGTAATATCCACCAATATCACATAATTAATAAATTGCATACATTCTTATAAATTTTCATGCATCCTTAATATTTATTATCAATAGATCATGATACCTTATTAGGCTAGGTAGGGTCTACGAGTGGTCTAGTTGCAAACTTGGTCTGAAGGTTTTAGTCATATAGGCTTACACTTAGACTATCATGAGTAATCCAATGCCTCATATTCATGATTAATGAACATAACACATATTATCATGTCTATGTGTAGTCATCTAACCATTCTATCATGATCCTTCATGCATAAGACTAGGCATCCTATGCACATACCTTCTCAAGACACTACAAGGCTCAA
Organism: Torreya grandis; assembly: GCA_037957365.1. Lineage (NCBI taxonomy): Eukaryota > Viridiplantae > Streptophyta > Pinopsida > Cupressales > Taxaceae > Torreya > Torreya grandis. The sequence continues at coordinate 844,982 of JARHVA010006259.1, read as the reverse complement.
GCACTTGACAAAGTTGAAAACAAAGACCTTTCATGAAGACCTTCAAATTACTCATTTATTCATGAGAAAATATATAAATCATATATTACACTTTAATAATCACTATAATATTGATCAATATTCTCACTCATAGGTACACTATTCAATGACCTCATCAAGACCTTCTCAAGAACCATTGATATCAATGACAACATCAATGCTAAACCTAAACAATAGGAATAATGCTCAACACACTTATATAAACAATATTTAAGGTATTAATGAACCCATAGAGTTATTTATACTTAGCCACACACTTATAAAATCACCATTTATTTCATGCATACCTCTCTACATGCCACATTAGGACTATAGGTCTCCATTGGGACTAATCACGGTTAAGCTTGAGAATGATATTAACTAATAGATTCTCCATATTTTTTAATGTTATTTAAATCACGATGTAATTACTCCTTTTGACATATAAGTTATTTTATAACTTTTATTCCTCATTTTTTAGACCATGTGCTCTTTTTCCTCACACTATCAAGAAACATACTTGTCATAGGTAGTGATTTGGTATGTTTTTGGCTTGTAAATTGTTCTCTTCAAACTAGATTATTGACGCATTATTTTAAATTTAAATTCACTAAAGTATAATTCATAATCAAAATTAATACTTGACATATTTATTAGAGCTTCTTTGAATATTCAATGTTTGAAAATTATATATATTACCCAAGATAGTTTGTAGGTGCATACTAAGAGGTTTTGTCCACATTATATAGTTTATACTCCACCCATTTAAAATAGTTCATTTAAATTTGATATTAATTAATATTAATTTGCTACTCTTTCTCATTCAACCTATCCCACTTAATGTTTTTTAACACCCCTTTAGTTTGTCCATCTTTACAAACAATCTAATTTTACATGTAGGTCAGTTTAGGTGATCATTGATTGCCTAGAGAATTAAATATTGAGACCATACCTTCTCCATTTCCATTAAAATTTTCCAATTGTGGAAACATAAAATTTATTCACCATTATTCCATATTCAATGAACATAAGTCTTCTCTCAATAGGTCTAACTATCTCAATTAGGCTTATATGGTTTGTAGTGGGTTATTTCCAGCATTGAGTTATGAAAATACACTCCTCCATGGTTAAGGACCTTTCCAAATGTGGAAACACTAAAGTTTATTCATAATTTAGGCCTTAAATATACTCTCTTGATATATTTTAAAAAATATTTCTCATCATGTGCAGACATGTAGGTATACATTCCTAATGTGTTATTCTTATTCATTATGCAAGCTTGATCATCTCAGCCTCAATGATACTTTTACATTACTTAATTAATTTTCCCATGAGGTTAATAATCTCATAAACCTTTCACCATGAAATGAAATACCTTCACAGTCCTTAAGCATGGGTACTAGTTGGAGAGCTAGTATATAACAGTCAATCATATTAAAATAATCTTTAATGAGATTAAAATATGATGGAAAACATGTAACCATCACTTGTATGTACTGTAACCCTAAAAAAATTCTAAAATAATGAAGAATAATGATAGTTTTCTTCAAAAATTATGCAAAAATGAACAATAAAGGCTTCCTTATTTTTTAGGCTGGGAGAGAAAATTACATCATCCATTAGAATGAATTTGGTCAATATAATTTTTAATACGTTCATGTAGGGAAATACCTCAAGTTTAATGGCCACTTGGTGAATGCTAGTTTTCCATATTGCCACTAAATCATCATGTTATTCAACATCATCCTAATATATGCCCTCGTTATATAATATGGAATGAGATTATTCTATCACTTTGAATAAGGAATTGTAATGATCTTATGGGAGAATGACAAGTGGGAAAGTAATGTCCTCAGATTATTGATGTGGGTAGAATAGGAATATGCAACCAATTTGTGTTCTTTATAAAATTCCATTACTTTTTTTCTAAAGAGTAATATGATCCCAATATTCCACTAAGATTTTATTTATTTATTTTAAGTTAAAACAAATTCTCATCTCTATAAATTCTACTATAAATGTTGGTCCATTTTGATTAATCAAGATATAATAATTCCTCACACCTTATCTTTGTAATTCATAAAATTTAAAATACACTTTTTCTATGTCATAAAAGTTTCACAATATGCAATTTAATGGAAAATGGGATCTTTTATTAGTTAATTTTTATAAATATCACTGTGACTTTATTTAATAAATCATATAAAAAAAATTCAAATAGGGTACACGATTCATATACTTGTCACAATCATGTGGCCTTATGGTCATGGATCATGGAGTGTTGTCACTCACCATATTTTCATACATAGATCTATTAATTTATTAAATCAAAATTTATATCCTTTGAGATATACAATAATAATTTATTTTCTTTTATAATGTGCAATCAGAATGGGACATGTTTCATCATTAGATTGGATACACATAGTGAAATCATAACATATAAGTTAATATCTAAATGTGTGGTTGTGTTTAATTATTAAATTTACTTTGATTTTAAAATATGTGAATTTAACTATAATAAAAATATAATTTATAAGTGGCATTTATATTTTAATTTTATCAAAACTATAATCAATGTCAACTAAGATGGATAGGTGGCATTCATAAAATAGCCACAAGTCACAAAATTCCATTTTACTAACTATTTTAACCTTTTAGGACTTAGATGTATGTAAATCCTATGTTGTTAAAGAATTGAGTATAGTAAATTAGGGTAGAAATATGCAATAAATATAGCCACTAATTTGTAATAAAATTTACTAAATTTGACCTTTCTAAAAATAACAATAAATAATGTAAATAAGATCTCATATAGAAAACCATTTACATGATATATCTAGAGGTTGAAAACTAATATCATGGCTAGTATGAGTGTCACAAATAGGATCCATGTGTCAAAAGCCTTCCTAGATAGTAGCAACCTAATTGGATAGTAGTCCCATGTGATGAAGAAACATCATTTCTAGGAGGATTTTGATTTCAATTTTGGATTTTTTTCCTAAATTTTTGTTTGGTTATGGTATGGAGGTTCTTAAAATGCCTCAAGAATCCTTATATTTCAAATTTATAATTTACATTTGATTCTATCTATTTCAAATTTCAAATTCCTAATTTTCCTACCAAAACTTGATTTTCAAAATTTTGAATAGTTTACTTGTAGTTAGCATGGTAGGGGTGAACCCAATAAATATATTTAATGAAGGGTATTTTATCAAAGGGTCACATATCTATAATTTTCTAACTAAAAATAAAAAAATTATTCTTGAAGGATCCATATGGAAACTAGGTGACAATAGAAGGATAAATTTTTGGAGGGATAAGTGGATCACAAAGTTGATGCTCCTATAGAGGAATATTGAGCCACACATCTAGGATAATATGAATATAAAATATGGACAATAGGTTTTGGACTAATGGTAATTAAGAGACAGTATTAAATACTACTTAGAATTGAGCTTGGATATAGCCAATCAAAATTATCAGATAAATTTAAATGAACTAAATAAGGTCTTATGTTCCATCCATATTACTAGAGTTGATAGGGAGGACAAGATAGTGTGGAAAGACTCCTTCGATGGCCATTACAATGTGAAAATGGGTTATGATCACCTATCCAAAAATCAAGACACTGAGGTAAGTTGGAAAGGGGTCTGGAAGAAATTTATTACCACAAAAATTTGCTTTTTTGCTTGGGTCACCTTTCAAAATAAGATTTTTATGGTTGATAACATAAGAAAAAAAGGATGTATCATAAACAATATGTGTTTCTTGTTTGAAAAATAGAATGAAATTTTATTTCACCTTATTTTTTACTATCCCTTTATGTAGAATATTTGTAATTTTTTATGGCTAAATTTAACATCTTGTGGGTTTAACCTGGCTCCCCCATGGAGGTATAGATGTACTAGAGCTATCCTTTAAAAAAATCACATCTAAAATAGACATAGAATCTTACCTTACCACATATTTGGTGGGGGATATGGGGAGCTAGAAATAACATAATATTCAAAGATAATAAGTGCAATAGGAAAGTGGTTTTTTAAAGAATTTTCATGTCGATCAAGGAAAAATAGAAAATAGACACTTCTATCTTATGGAAATTTGATCCCAATGAGAAAATTAGAAAGATAAAAAAGTGGAAAACTTGACTCAAGGGATGGATGAAACTAAATTTTGATGGGACATCAAAGGGGAATCTAGGAATTATAGGGAGTGGAGGTATCATTAGAGATTCTAAAAGTAATCTAATTGAGGCATATGCAGTAGATATGGGCATAAAGACAAATCACTGAGATGAAGCTTTATCATCCTTATGGGGAATTAGATTAGCTAAATAAATCAATGTCCAAGATCTAGATGTGGAAGGGGACTCCATGAACATTGTCAATTACTTAATTGGTAAATATCTTCCAAGATGGTCCATCAATCATGTCATTGATTAAGTAAAGGATATACTAAATTATTTTCAACAAGTGTGAATCCAAAATATATAAAAATAAGGTAATTGTATTGCATACTAATTTCAAAATAGGTTGATAATCAATGTTGGCTTCAAAACCTGGTTAGGCCACAAGGAACTACCTAGAGATTTATTACTAAGAGTTAATAATGAAAGAAATATCTATGATAACTCTTAGTATGCTAGTGATTTCCCTTTTGGTTAGAATGGAAGTGAAGTCCTTAATTATAAATTGGGATGTAAGGCCTATTGATTTTAGTGAATATAGGGAAAATTTTCTAGAAAACAAAAAGAAATGTGTTAAATATCATGTTTTTTTTCAGACATACCACTAATTTCCTAGAGTGGGTCCATAGAGGTGGAGGAAAAGGCAACTCATAATTCTATGACAATAAAAGAAACCCAATGGAATTACCCAACCAAATCAAATTTAAATTTCAACTAGAGGTTAGAAAAAACATCAAAGTTTGGAATTCTCTTTAGGTCGAGGGCTTCACAAGATTTATGGAGAAGATTGAAGGATTTGATATAATCCTATCAATCTAGTTCGCTAATGCCTGGGAAGAGAGATCAATCACCATCAATGGGGTCATGCTTGATATTATAATGGATCTAATTACTCATGTGATTGGACTATCCATTGAAGAAACCAAAAGCTACTATACTCCCAGAGACTTCAAACTAGATAAAGAGATGTTTATGGAAGATAGTGAGTAGTTGGATGAGATACACAATGGATTAAATAAGGAGTTTGTCCCTAAACCATATGCTGAGGTAGCCTTCCACCTTATCCATTATGTTACTTTAGAGGTTGGGTAAAATGTAGTAATATGGTGTATGTTTAGAATGTCAAATTAATTTAGACATGGAACTGCTTTTAGTTTACCTTTTTTCATTCTTAAATCCATATAAACCTCCATTTAGAAATTTAAAATTGTTATTTACTCCACCCCAAGACATGAGGAGGTTATTTTCCTCATACTTAAGTATTTTAAAGGCATGAACCAAATCATGATAGATTTAACCTAAAAAAATCAAGATAAACCCAAATAAGGGCTGTTAGACATAAGAAAGATAAGTAAGGTATGGATTAAATACCTAAGTAGTTAGAGTAGGGATGCTAGTAATAAGAGGAAAGGGGCCAGTAAAGATACTGATGAAAAAGGATAGGAGACTATCAAGGAATAGGATAGTATAAAAAATCACCTCAGAGGTGCTTTTAAACACATTAAATTTGAAAAAGATAAACTTAAAATTGAGGGGAAAAAAGGATACAAACTTCAAATTCTAAAAGAAGGGAGAAGACGATAGTCAATGTAAAGAGTGATAGTGAGGAGATGGAAGACTACAACTTCAAGAAGGAAAAAATTAGAAAATAGGGAAAAGATCATATATGGATTAAATAATAGAAGGATAAGAAACAAATTAAAACCATAGATAAAGGGGACACTACCTAGTTTCAAAATGATAATAATAAATATTTTAATCAACTCACCCATTCCCTCAAAGGAAGGGAGAATGATGATAAAATAATTGAAGAACTTGATCTCCGAAAAGATCTTATGATGTGGTTCATGCGAGAAATGTTGAGCTTAAAAATTAATATGAATGTTTTCCAATAGGAAAAGGAAAAGCTATCTAAAGACTTGGCTAAAAGAGAAGAGGACATATAGATCCAAAGACTAATCTTTAGAGTGGATTTACTTGAGCATGATAATTTAAATCATCAAAACAAACTTAGTTTCTTGGTTAATTATAGCAAGGATGCAATGAATTATGAAATATAAAACATAGAAATCCTTAGGGCTCACCTTAGAGAATTGTTCAAACCCAACCATATAGGTAAAGGAAAAGACAAAAAGGGCCAAAGCGTAAATTCCAAACACAACATTTACTATGAAATCCTATTAACACAAATTGATATGAATCTTAACAACATGAAGGCTTGCTAGGAAGATGCAGCTAGGATTGTAAAGTAAACTAGTTATTAAGATGTTTTGGATCTATTTTAATGTTGTATTATATATATTTTGGATATATTTTCTCATTTGTTTCTTTCATGGGCTATTATATCCTTTTGTTCCTTTTGTTGTTGATATACTTCTAAGGTTTGGGGACTGTAGCTCAAAAAAACCTTCCTTTGACCTTAATAAAAAAACATATCAGGGGTTAATAAATGACTTGTTAAAGTTTTTAAATGTGTTTTAAACACCTATAAGGACCACTTAAATCCATGTCAATGGTCCAAGCTCATAATTGTATGAAATAATAACTTGTTACACATTCATGTCTTCATAACTTGCCTTTTGTGACAGTTAGAAGGTCCCTCTAGGTAGTTACAACATTTATGCACAAATAAAAATTGTAAATTTTGAGGAGGTTGTTGTTTTTGAATGTGTTAAAGTCACAAGTTTCAATGAAATAGATAGTAAATGCTTGGTTTTGAATATTGACACCTACAGGGCCTATTCTTTATGTTTACACATTATTTGTTCTTGATTGTGTAACTTGTGATAAATGGAATGATAGTGGAATCATATTGAAATTTAAACTAAAGGTTTTTTTAAGTTAATAAGTTTTATTTTGATATTATTTACATCTTTCCATTTCATAGTATCTTGTTATTTTTTTACAAAAAGGGACACGGTCTTGTAGATTGGTTTGTTTCTTATACAATAAAATAAAGATTGGATTAGAAACATTGATAAGATAATTATAGAAGGTTTTAAAGTGATTATATACTAATTTTGGGTTTCATATAGATCCCATAGAACATGTATATCATTCAAAATGACCACACAAAGATCCAATACGAATTTTCTTCCTTCTCGGGCATGTGTGTAAGCAAGGAACTAAAGAACTAGGGTTTTGATGTTTTAAGGAGTTTAAACTATCTAAATGAGTCGAAACATTGTAGTATTATTGGGTTAGAGGTTTCATAAGTAAATAAAATGGTTACATATCTATACATCTATTTTTCTATGGGTTGTGAGGGTTTGTGTTGAACAAGCCTATAAAGAGGCCTAATTGAGGAGACTTAGTGATAGAAAGAGGGACTAGAGAAAGAGTCTGACCAATAAATTTGGTAAAAATGTCTATCTTTATATATGGTACATTGATTATAGGTAATTTTTTATTTATACATCTTATTATTTCCACACAATTCCAAAAATCAAAAGAGGCTACTAAATAGGTCTTAAGGTCTAGGAAAGAGAGTAAGAGAGGTAGAGTTAAAACTTTTTCAAAAGTTTATCTACATCATTTTGGTATTAGATCCAAGAAAGGACACCTAGAAACAAGTGGGATATAATATATTTCTTGTAAGATAGAGAATCTAATAGTTGTTTGATAAATTACCTGATAAAGAGTCAAGATGCCACCAAGAAAGAATACAATAAGAGAGAGAGTAGCAACTATATAAATGAGGGATGCCATAGTGAAGGATTTGAAGAAACTAACGGTAAATTTTTATGCTAGAATCATAGCAGTGGAGGTTAACCAAAGAAGGGAAGTAGTCATAGGTGATTTGAGTGATGAAGAGGAAGATGAACCATAAACACAAGAATTAGAAGATGAAGGGGAGAGAGAGACTAAGGAGTAAAAGTTTGAGAGATTGCTAAAGTGGTGAAATGGTAGGTATATAAGCCCAAATTAGATCTTCTAATATATTCAAGTAGCCTCAATAGAGAAGAAATCCTTGATTGGATAGAGGATATCGACAAGTACTTTAACTTTGAATATGTCCCAAAAGAGCAACATGTGAAGTTTTATAGAACCAAGAATAAAGGCCATACATCCCTATGATGGGATTATATCCAAGATGAGAGAATGAATAAATGAAAGGCCAAGATTAGGTCTTAGGACAAGATTGTTGAAAATTTAAAGAGTAAATTCTTTCCTAGTGACTACATCATTAGTTAATACATAAAGCTCTTGAAACTTGAAATAAAAAGAGATGGGGGTGATAGAATACACTAAAGAGTTATAAAAATTAAGCATCACATCAGGTCATATGGAAGATGATAATGATAATGTGGCTAGGTATATCAATGGACTGAGATACAACTTATAGGATAAGTTGACTCTAGCTAGTTCTAAGACATTTGAAGAATCCTACCAATTGGCATTGAAGTGTAAATGAAAACTCGATAGGAAGTAAAACCAATATAATAAAGGTAGGGGCAAAAATTTTATAGGTAGAGGATACTCACAAAGAAGTAACTAAGGAGAGTCCAATACTTTATGAGAATAACCCTCTAGGTCAAGAGGTGGATTCAGAGGTAGGAGACATTATTATAGGGGTGGATATGCACCAAGGGGTAGAGGATCAAGTGGATTTATAGGAATATGTTTAAAATGAAATAATTTTACTGGGAATAGATCATGGAAGTGCCCATAGGATTAGCTAGTAGGAGTCCAAGAAATGATGCAAGAAACTAGATAGTACAAATAATTGAGGAGGAGAGTGTTTAATCTCCATCACTTGTGGAAGATCTTGATGTTGGAGAATAATTACTAATGATGAGGGTGATAATCAAGCCACCCAGGGAAAATGAGCCATCATAAAGGAAGACTCTTTTTAGGACTTTCAAATTCTAAGGTAAATGTTGTAAAATGGTCATAAATTCAAGAAGTATGGATAATCTATTTTTTTTGAGATGGTTAATAATCTTGGGTTGAAGAAGTTACCTCACCCCATATCATGCAAGATCTCATGGTTGAATAAAGGTCATCAAGTCTTGGTAAGTGAAAAAATTTAGGTGGAGTTCCAAGTTTTAATGTACAAGGACAAAGTACTTTATGATGTTAACCCCGTGGATGTTTATCATGTACTTATTAGGAGGCCCTAGTAATATGATAGGCAAACCACTGATGATGGAATAAGTATTGTGTACACCTTGGTCAAATATGGAGTTAGACATACCTTGCTACCCATGAAGGATGAGGGTAGTGATCAAAAAATTAGTTCACAGATGATGTTGGTAAGTGGTAAATTTTTTTTTAATACCATTAATGAACAAGAATTAGGCTTTTCATTGGTATTCAATCCTAGGACCATTATGATAACCACAAAAATCAATGAGTTTCCCTAAGAAATCTAAGATATGTTGGAAGAATATGCAAAAATAGTTGTTGATGAGCTTCCTAACACATTTCCATCTATGAGAAACATAACACATCACATAAAATTTGTTCATAGAGCAATTCTACTTAATAAGGGAACATATAACATGGCCCCTCAAGAAAACGTAGAGATAAAAAGACAAGTGCAAGAGTTGCTTTATGAAGGACTAATAAAAAAAATTCCTAGTCCTTGTGTAGTTCTTACAGTGTTGGTGCTAAAGAAGGAATGTGAGTGGAGAATGTGTACTAATTCTGGGGCCATAAATAAGATCATAATTAGATATATATTTCCACTTCCTAGGATGGAAGATTTTATGGGTTTCTTTTGTGAAGCAAGATATTTTTCTAAAATTGATCTCAATAGTGGGTATTATTAAATTAAGATCAGACAAGGATATTAATGGAAGACTACTTTCAAAACAAATGAAGGTTTTTATGAATGGTTAGTTATGCCATTTTTTTTTACCAATGCATTAGGTTCCTTCATGAGGCTAATGATTGAAGTCCCCATGTATTTCATAGGAAAGATTGTATTGGTTTATTTGCATGACATACTTATTTACATCCATATCAAGGTGGAGCAATCTTCACTATTTGGATCTAGTCATGATGAGGCTATAAAAAGAGAGGTTGGTGATCCACCTCAAGAAGTGTGAATTCATGAAGTTAGATCTATTATACCTTAGATCTATCATAATACAAGGAATGTTAAACATGTATAATAATAAGGTGAAGGCAATCATGGATTGGCTAACACCTAGGATATTAGGAGAGGTAATAAGTTTTCATCATATTTCAAGATTTTATAGGAAGTTCATTAGGAATTTTAGTGGGATATGTGCTCATATAATAAAAAAAATTATGTAATATATGAATAGGTTTATATAAAATGAGAAAGTAGAGAAAATATTCCAGTACTTGAAGTAAAGGATCATGGAATAACTAATATTGACATTGTGAGACTTCAATAAGGTATTTCAAATAGAATGTGATGCAAGTTGAGTGGAAATAAGGGGTGTACTAAGCTAAGAGGGTAGACCTATAGCTTTTTTTAGTGAGAATTTGACTGATGCCAAGAATAAGTATTCATTATATGACTTGGAGTTCTATTCAATGGTAAAAGCATTGAATAAGTGGAGGCAATATCTCATGCCAAAGGAGTTCATTGTTTACATGGATAATCATGCACTTCAGTTAATCTATAATCAACCAAAATTAAACCAAAGACACATGAAATGGGTGGTGTAGACACCTAAATTTCATTTAGTGTCTAAATGCACCTTAATCTTTCTTCCTAAGTTTATTAATCATTCTTCATGTTTATTAATCATTATTCTTAATTTAATAATTAACATTTCTTACTAAAATTACTTAATTGATTTATTTAAAGACTTTTGAAAAAGTCAATTGTGTACCTTTTATTATTTATTTTAATTATTTAATTCATTAATTTACTAATTCAAACTTCTCCCACTTTTTTCTCCCTCATCCCAACCAAATCCATGAAAACCTCCACTTCCTATGACTCTCCCACGAAGTTTTCAATCCATTTTAACTAAGTCTACTAACCAACCCCTCCTTTTCCTCACCTAGTTTAAATAGTCTCCATACTCATGGATGAGGACTCATCCTCAACCATTAATAATTTGAAACCTTGAAAAATTCTAATTGATCCTCCACCGTCAGATCATAATCGAGGATTCTATAAATAAGTTTGATAATCCTCATTTAAAATAAAATAAAAATGAACACAAATGTTACCATCAATCACAAATCTTGAGAGATCACAATCACAATTGAGAAAATCATAGTCATCTATTTTTGCATCAAAATGCTTCCCATTTCACCTTTGTATTGGAAGAGTGAGCACCACATTTTAATAGAGAAAATTAGATTTGAATCGCAATAGAGGATTCTTGTGTCTAAACTTTCAAGGTTTTTTTTATTATTTCTTACATTTGTTGTTCTAACTCTGCTAGAATTTAGCTTAGAATAGACTTGTTTTTTGTCTTCTCACTTTTTAATTCATACATTTTTGGCATGCTCGATGGGATCTACCCACATCTTTTTAATATTATTGTTTTCTTTGTGCACTTAGATAATATTTTTTTCTTGGTTTTTTTTTTGGTTTTTATCTATCTCTTGCATTTAATTCATGTGTCTTTTGAGATGGTATGGACTACAGGTTATTGTCTAGGATTTCATGTTTGGTTGTATATTTTACCTAAGTAACAATGATTTTGTAGCAATTTTCAGTGATTTTGTTAGAATGAATAGTGTTTTGTCACTTTTTCCACTTTTTTGTGTTTTTTCTATGTTTTTAGGTTAATAACAATTTTGTATTAGAACATAAAATTTGTCAAAGAATAGTGATATCATTCTACCCTATAGAAAATTCATCATAACTCGAAGTGAAATTGTCATTTGGTCCAAAGATTTCATGTTTTTTCATAACAATTTTGTCATTTGGTACAGTGATTTCATCTTTATCTATAGCATTGTCATACAATAATGATTTTGTTGTTCTGTGCAACAATTTTGTTGAGCATAATAGTGATATTGTTTCTATAACTCATTTCTATTTTTTGTCTTTTTCTTGTGTGATCATTTTGTAATTTTTCTTTTCTGACTTAACTATGTAGTAATGATTTCATCATAGAGGCTTGGTTTTTATGTGTTTTTCATGGTTTTTCATTTCTTTTTGTAGGATATCTTACCCCTTAGCCCAATAAAAATAAACTACACCTTGTTTGGAAAATGATATCGAAATAAAATTGTAAAAAACAAAAAAATTAAACCAACTTTATTTCAATTTTTTGTACTAACATCTTTTATTTTCAATCTTTTGTAGTTCTAGTAAATAAATCTCACTTTATTTTCTATGAAGTAAATATGTTTGGTGTTTTTGTCTTCTTGCTTGGTTGCAAAGCCTGTTTATGTTCTTTCTTTGGCATGACATTGGTGATGATACCTAGCAATCAAAAGTAATCTTGTAACGTATCTATTACCCTAGTTGATATTGCATATACTCTTTCCTTGGTGTCACGTTGGTGACAATACCTAGAAATTAGAAACAAGTATTAACTCTTTATTTTTTTTATTAGGGGCTCTATTGATCATGGATTTCACCACCATGCAATAGGCTAAGCCTCATTTTTTGATGGGGTATATAAATTGACACCCATATATTTCAATTACCTAAGTAGTGTGTTTTAAGCACATCATGATGTGAAGGGATTTCATGTTCCAATATCTAGGGTTTCAATAGCTGACTCAAGATTTGATATTGCTAATTGTTAACACACTGAGACCCCTACAAATATATTGGTAACTTTGAGAAAATATCCAATAGTGTGCATCCATATATCAATCTCTTCCATGGTTTAATTCCCATAGATAAGCTTGTGTATACCTTAATCATAGGATTGGCTCTTTGCCATTCAACTTTGGTGCATCAATTATTGGTTAGCATTGACAAGTTACTTTTATCACACCCTCAAAATAACACTTAGTGGGACATGGTCATGGTAGGATCCTCCATGGTTATCACCTTGAAACATTAGACTGTAGCTAAGAGCACAGATGAGTAAGTGACAACAAAAAGCCTAAAAGTTGTTCACAACCCTTTATCCTAGTTTGCACCCTTTATGTGAAATTTAGTATTTCTTTAGAATATAAATTTTTTGTTGTTTCTATGTGATATAAAATCCTTATTTTTAAATAAATTCTTTTGAGTTTAAATTTTATCCTAAAAATCACAACTTTCTCTTTAAAAATCTCAAAAGTACTTAGTTAGTAGTCAATCTTTTAGTCACTTTGGTACTTTTATTTACTATAGTATAATTTCAAGTCTTTTTCATTTTTCAGTCAAGTCTTTCCTTAGTAGTGTCACCCATTTCAAGAATTATGGCATTTTGGAACAACCCCTTTACCAATTTTGTCTCAAATCACAATCTCAATAGTTCATATTATAACCTTGTGTTCTATCCAACTAACTTTGATTCACATGAATATTTGAATCATTGTCAAGTTAATAACCAAGTCAATATAAATCTAAGTTTTAATATGTGTTGATCCTCATCCATCTATCAATCAAATCCAAACTTGAATAGTCATTCATGTTTTCCAAATTAGCCTTTCTATAGTAATTAAAATCAATCATTTAATTTTGCATGTAGTTCACCCAAAAACTCAAACCTAAACTTATTCACTAATCCATCTAGTTCTAACCTTAGTACCAATGTAAATAAAAATTTTAACTCAATTTCACCACCACTTTAAAATATATATTTGAACCAAAGTCCATTCATAAATCAAACTACATTTCATCCAAATCAAACTGTCAACTCCTATACCCTTCAAAACCAACCTTTTTATAGTCATCAAAATAAATCATTTTATTTTGCATCCAACCCATTCCCAAACATGAATTCACAATTGTTCACAACACCAATAGATTCAATTCCATCAACCTTCAAAAATCCATCTTCCCAAGTTCAAGATACCTCTATAGCTAAGGAATCCCAAAACATTCCATATCAACATCACCTTACCACTAGTGAGCCTATTTTACAAAATCAACCAAATCTCCCCTCCACTAGTTATATCCTTAATTCTAACATCCCATATCAAAATTTCAAATGGAATCTACTTTTAGAACCTCTACCATCTAGTGTCACTCAATCCCTAGAGTTATAATAGTTACAACACTCCTAACCTATCAAAAATAGTACCATGCCTATTAATAGAAAGTTCACTCCTTTAGAGGAACCTTATGATGTATTATATCAAAAATTGGTCATTGAAAACCTAGTCACATTTCCAAACACCAAATAATTTGATCCAAATGTCCCAAAACCTAAGTTATATAATCCTAATGAATATTTTGATTATCACAAAATTGAAGGCCATTCCATAAACTCTTGTATGATACTAAATCATTATATCGAAGATCTAATTGAAAAAGGGTATGTCAAGATAGATCCAAGTGTATCCACATCTAAAAATCATATCTTGGGGACATGCCGAGATATCTTTCTTGAGCATAATAAAGCCACACCATTTACAATTCAAGGTCATAATCTTCCATCCATTTCTCAAGATCCCATTTTTGACACATCTATTTTTAGCTAATCCATAACCAATCAAACTGCCTTTGAAAATTATGGTTTACCATCCATTTTTATGAATAACCCATCTTTATTAAAGATCCTATTTTCAATCAAAAAATTATCTTTGAACAACATCCCATTTTTAACAAAGATCCCATTTTTTACCAAGATCCCATCTTAGGCAAAACCTCCTTCAACCAACATAGCCTATTACATATTATCTAAACACCCAAATCCTTATGACCTATTGAATATCCCATCACCCTACAATATGCACCCCAAGTTATAGAGGTACTTATATATAAAAAAATCCATGAGAAAGGAATTATCAAACCCATGGATTTCAAAGTGAATGTTAGATCACATATCATCAACTACAAACCATTTAAAATTCAATGTAAATATGTTAGTGATAATTTTATGGGTTTTAAAGTAGCTTCATCCATGATTTAAATAAGATCTATTCATAGTCTCTATGAGGAATTTTCTTCCATTACTCCTTTCATAAACGTCACCATTCTTGCCATCCATATTTCAAGCCAGTATCCTAGACATTTTTAATGTGACAAATTATCTTTCTTATAGTTAACCTCCATGATAATAACATAATTTTAGACTTCCTAGCCAATCTCCTACCAAACAAGTATTAATAAATATCTACATATTTTGAGGAAAAACAAGTATACCTCAATCAAAATAAATCTTGCAATCCAAACATAAAATCCTTACCTCATAGTGAGAACCTCTTTGAAGCACTATTGGATGATCAAAATATAAATTATAGTTAAAATCCAAATCAAAATATATAAAATAAAAAATATGAGTCCCTTAGTGAAAACTTCTTTGAGGTGCTATTAGACAATCCAAATCTAAATCCTAAACAAGAAAATCAAGAAAAGTCTTTTAGTGAAAACGTTTCTAAGCCACCAACAACTGAGAATATTAATATGTCCTCTTTATTAACACATTTTTAGGAGGTATCCCCATCACATGTTGAAGATATCATTGAAGAAGCCTTAAATGCTCAAATCATCCAACTTGTAGTTACTCCTAGTCTTGCTAAATGTGAGATTTGTGGTCCCATTCACCCTTTACATCATGATATATATACTCATCCCCACTATAATTCCATCCCTTCAAATACTTCATGCACTCAACACACATCCTTCATCCAACATACTTTCCACTTCACCTTATTTGATAGCACACTCTATCATACGGGTTATGACTATATCCTGGTAAATTTGGAACAAGCCAACTTAGAAATCAATGAAGTTATTGAAGACATCTCTAGAGTGTATACATAAAATATCAATATTGGTAATCATCATTCATCTTGAACTGTTTTGTAATTGAGATGCCAAAAATAAAATAAAAATAGAAAGAGAAAGAGAAAAAAATTCATCCAAAGGTGAAAACCATTTTTATGTCACCTTGGGCAAGTACCATGATGAAAAAAAAATTGCATCATGTGTAAAATAATTAGTTGTTTATAAATACCCTACACTTCGGGGAAATATCATCCATTCCAATCCCTCTCATTCTAAATCTTTTCACATTATTGACCCATCCTACAAATTTTATAATCCAATCTCTTTACCCTAATCCCATCCATTTTACTTATCCTCAGTTGTCCTAAAGCATATTTACACATCTTATACTTATCCAATCCATCCTAAACTCCTCAAAAACCATCACTTACCATCCTTAAATAACCTTCCCTATCCAAACTCATCCTTATCGATTTAATCCTGAACATATCAAAACCCATCCAATCTTTGCCATCATAAAACCATCCTTCTTCACATTTTGATCTTCATAAGGAAGTAGAAACATCTTGAGACATGTTCTTAGAAACATGTTGGTGTATCCTTGAAATGTTATCTTGATGATTAGACACTTGGTTCTTACATCATGTGTTATATAGAGTTATCATCTTAATTCCAATACATTCCTATTTGTCCATACTCCATATATAATGTATTCCTTCCATCCCTTACCACTTACTCTTTGGTGATAGAATATAGTTTTTCCTTTATTGGTATTCCTTGTATATACACCTGTAAACTCCAAAAAAAAACATTACACATTCAAACAAAATCTAAAAAAAATTATAAGCTCCATAATAAAATACAAAAATAAAATCCAAGCAACAATAAAAAAATCCTTTGTCTTTAGTTACGTACACTAGGCATACCTTATGCGGATTACTCATTGAACATTTTAACATTGTCAAAAATTTCATATGCCAAAGGGTTATAATCTAGACAAGGACATCCAAAAATTTATTTGCTTACTTTTTTTATTTATTTGATCACTTGTATGTATATTTATTTACTTTCTTTTACATCATGTATGTTTACTTTCTTCTACAATGTTTGTTTACTTCTATATTTACTTACATAATTTTCATTGTTTCAAACATCTCTTTTATCTTATCTTTATTGTTATTTCTTATGTCTAGATAACTATGCACATTACTAATGGTGTTATCATGATCTTTCATATCATGATGCACTAAGTTTTATCTTTGTGAATCTATTAGTCCTTACACATATTACATGATAGTCATCATGGTTTTTCTATACCATTGGTGTATATTATCATACACAATATGAAAAATTAGGTTGCTCAAATCTTACTCGATTAGAATTATCATCAGAAATCTAATGCAAAGAACAAAATAAACATAAAGCAACTATAAAACCAACTCACATTCTCATGTTGATGCATTTGTGTGTCATCTCTCTCTTTAATTCAACATTATCTCATCCATTTTGTCAAATCATTTGATCAATCATCATTAACCCATGTGATCACTTCATTTATTTGTTATTGTTTGAATATTAATCATCCACCACAATTTCTTAATCTTTTCATTAAATCTCCCACACATGTTGATTGCAACCAATAAAATCATAATTTTCATCCTTTCTCCATCATCCACTCATAATGTTAAATAGTTAAGTCTATCATCCATGGGTCAATCTTACATTACATCATCACTTCTCTTCCGATATTGGGACAAATACATATGGTCTTATATCTATGCATTGACATTGTTTAAGTGGATTATGTAGGCAACACTTAGAGACATAAGGTCTCAAGGGTCATCTCATCCATCACCTTTATCATCATCCATTTCATCCACATTTTATATTATCATTTAATCAAAGTGCTATATCTCCTTATCCATCCTTCCAAATATCAATTTTGTAAATTTTTATCAAAAATTGGACAATCTATAGTTTTTATTTTCTGGCTTGTGGCTTACCATCATTGGGATATATCATTCCCAAGTCTACTCATGATCCTTGAATCTAAGCACAATCTAAGAATATAGTCTTTACAATGGGACATGTACATTTTCCAATATCTTCTCTAGAATTTGATAGCTAAGGGTAAATAGTTTTACATATGCCCTCTACAATTTTGCAAACATTAGTATTGAGACAAGTATATGTATTATTGATGATAGTTTTCTCATTTTGATTCCTCCATAATACTAAATCTTCATCTATTTTCAAATTTATAGAGCCATTAAATCAATTTATTTCAAAAAAAATTCTTAAAATCTTGTAATCATTTATCAACATGAAATCCATGAACCATTTGCAAATCAATATTTTTTTTCTATTTATAGATCCATAGTTTATTATTGTTGTGATATATCATTCCCACACCTACTACTTCAGCCCTTGAGCCATTAGCAAATAATAGTAAGTGTGCAATCTCTGAGTGGTTTAAATTTTTTATTTTCAAATCAAAGACCTAGTATTACCTTACTAGGGGAAACTCTTTTACATTTTAAACACATTACAAATTTGACATCAAAACTGAAATAGATTGATTTTTCATTTGGTCACTTAAATATTTCCTCTTTTCATTAAATTTTGAGTGTTTGTCCATTTCTCGCACAAACCCTTGAGGGGGAATCATCATACTCATTTTCATTCATCTGGGGCAAATTTTTGCTTCTTCATCATCAACACTCTACTTATTCTATTCTTTGAAACAATATTACTTCACAACACCATTTCAAAGAGGGGCAAATGTAGACACCTAAATTTCATTTAGTGTTGAAATGCACCTTAATCATTCTTCTTAATTTAATAATTAACATTTCTTCCTAAAATAAATTAATTGTTTTCTTCAAATACTTTTGAAAAAGTCAATTATGCACCTTTTATTATTTATTTTAATTTTTTAATTCATTAATTTACTAATTTAAACTTCTCCCACTTTTATCTCCCGCATCCCAACCAAATCCATGAAAACCTCCACTTCCTATGACTCCCCCACTGAGTTGTGAATCCATTTTTACTAAGTCTGCTAACCAACCCCTCCTTTCCCTCACCTTGGTGAAATAGTCTCCATCCTCATGGATGAGTACTCATCCTCAACTGTTGATCATTTAGAACCTTGAATAATTCCAATTGATCATCCATTATCAGATCCTAATCTAGGATTATATAAATATGTTTGAGAATCCTCATTTAAAAATAAATAAAAAAGAACACAAATGTTATAATCAACCACAAATATTGAGAGATCACAATTAGAATTGAGAAAATGAAATTCATCCATTTTTTCATCCAAACATCATCAATTTCACCTTTGAATTAGAGGACTATGTACCACATTTTAACACAGAAAATTGGATTTGAATTGTAATGGAGGATTCTTGTGTCCAAACTATGAAGGTTTTTTTATTTTTGTTTCTTACATTTTTTATTCTGACTCTGATAGAATTTAGCTTAGAATATACTTGTTCTTTATCTTTGCACCTTTTAATTCATTCAAGTAGAATACATAAAAAAATCCACCTTCACCACCATGTATAAACAAGGACAAAATAAAAATGTTAAAGATGCATTGAGTAGGAGGGTCTTATTGGTGCATGAGATATAGGTAGAGAGTATTAGAATTGAATCACTTATGGACATGAAGATGATGAATAATTCAACAAAGCATTTAATTCTTGTAAAGACCTAGGTACACTAAAAAAAATCATGGTTATATTTTGTCTTACATGATGAACTAATATTCAAAGGAGTTCAGCTATATGTGCCAAGAATTTTAATTAGGGAGAATATACTCCAAGAGAAGCATAGTGGAAACATGGTAGTCCACTTTGGGTTTTGATAAGACATTGGAGTTACTCTCTAGGGACTACTATTGGCCTAAAATTCAAATAGAAATGAGGAGGTATGTTGAAAGATTCAAGATTTATCATTTGAAGAAAGGTAAAATCACTAATGTAGATTTGCATCAACCCTTACAAGTCCCAAATAGGCCTTGCGAATCCATAAGTATAGAGTTCATGATGTGATTACCTAAGACACAAAGGATTTTTGACTCAATCTATCTAGTTGTGGATAGATTTTTTAAAATGTCACATTTCATTCCATGTAAAACTAATAACGATTCCACCCATGTGGAAATTTTATTTTTCAAATAGGTAGTAAGGCTTCATGAACTACCTATGAATGTTTTATCTGATAGAGACACCAAGTTCCTTGGTTATTTTTGGATAACATTGTGGATAAAGATAGGAAAAAACTTGAGTTTCATTTCATCTTACCACCCTTAGATAGATGGTTAAACTAAGGTGGTTAATAAAATCCTAGGGAACCTATTGAGGTACCTATCTAAGCATAATACCAAGTAGTGGGATCTTGTGTTTCCTCAAGTAGAGTTTGTATATAATGACTCCAGAAGCAAGAGTATAGGTATGATTACTTTTTAATTACTATATGGTATGGAAAATAGAGGAGTTTTCATGCTCAGAAACATTAGTCATATGAATAAGATGAGTGTTGAAGGTGAAGAGTTTGTAATGGAAATGAAGGAGGTACGTGAACAGGTAACAAATCATCTAGAGTCTAGTCAAGAAAAGTATAAGAAACAGGTAGAGGTGAGTAGAAGGGAGGTGAGTTTTAAGTTTTTAGACTTGGTTTTGGCTCATTTCAGGAAGGAGAGGTATCAAAGATGTGAATATAATAAGCTAAATATGAAAAAGATTTGTCCTTAAAGGGTACTTAGGAAGTCTGAAAATAATGCCTATGAGTTGGAGTTACCTAGTGGGATAGTCATCTCACCAATATTCAATGTTTAAAACCTATAATACTATAAATATTGAGTATAATTGGAAAACATACTAGAGTACATATCTACATCAAGCCTAGATATGGCAACACAGTTGCTTAAGGCCAAGTTACAAGAGTCAGAGTGCGTACTAGATAATCAGGTGATCAAATAGACTAGAGACAAGAAGTATTTAAAGTATATGGTCAAATGGAAACACAAAATAGTATAATATTTTATGTGAATGAATTAACATGACATAAAAATTCATGGGAGTACTCTATAAAGACTCATGGACAATAGTCCTTGAGTTCTTTTCTCTTTCTTTGGGAGTATGATGCATTAACATCACTTCTAAGATGATTTTGATTTCAATTTTGGTTTGTTTTATTAAATTTTGGATTGGTTATGGTTTGGAGGGAATTTAAAAAATTTAACCATCCTCATATTTTAAATTTATCTATTAGATTTGCTTTTAGCTAGTTCAAATTTTAAATTTCTAGTTTTCTCAGCAAAACTTGATTTTCAAAAATTTGAATTGGTTGTTTGTAGTTAGCATAGAAAGGGTGAATGAATAGCTTAGTAAAGTTTTTTTTTAAAAATTTAAACACCTCTAAGTACACCTTGAATCCATTCAATGTTATAGGTTCTCAATTGTATGGAATAATGACTTGTTACACATACATGTCTTTTTAACTTGCATTTTGTGATCATTAGAATTTCCATCTAGGAAATTACAATAGTTATGCACATATAAAAATTTTAAATTTAGAGGATGATGTTTTTTTAAATTTTTTTAATTTAATATTTTTTAGGAAATAAATAATAAACCCCTGATTTTGAAGATTGATACTTACAGGCCATGTTTTTTGTGTTTACACATTGCTTGTTCTTAATTGTGTAAACTGTTACAAATGGAATGATAATAGAAGCATATTGAAATTAATAATGATGGTTTTGGTAATTTAATTGGTTTTATTTTAAAATTATTTAGATATTTTCCTTGTATAATATCTTTTTATTTTGTTTCCAAAAGGGAGACAGTCTTATAGATTGTTTTGTTTCCTGTAGAGTCAAATAGATATTGGGTTAGAAATTTTGAATAAAGGATTAAAAAGGTATAAAAGTGATTTTATAAGGAGTTTGAGGTTGATATATATCATATAAAATCTCTATATCATTTAATAATATTATATAGAGAACAACTACTAATTTTCTTCCCTCTCAGACTTGTGTAAGCAAGAAACCTTAAAAATAGGGTTTTAATGTTTTAAGGAGTTTAAATAATCTAAATAAGTTAAAAATTCGTAATATTGTTGGGTTAGAGGTTTCATAAATAAATAAAATTGTTCCAAAATTTTATGGACATTTTTGTATATATTTCAAGGGTTTGTGTTGAACAAGCTTACAAAGAGGCCTAATTGAGATGACTTAGAGATAGAAAGAGGGTATGGACTAAGAGTCTGACCATGAAATTTGGCACTACAATGTATATTGATAAAGGGTACTTATATTATATGTCATTTTTTATTGATACTTCTTATTATTTACATACAAGTCTAAAAATAAGAAAAAAGGCTACTAAATATGCCTTAAGGTCTAAGAAAGAGAGTAAGAGAGACATAGTTCAAACTTTTTCACATGTTTCTATACATCACCATATGGAAATAGTGTCCCTATTTTGGTGGTATTATCATATATGTAGATTTATTTGAGGCTTATGGGTGCACCTATGTCTGGGTATGTCAATCCTATTCTTACATGCATGATTTATATATATATATATATATATATATATATATATATATATATATATATATATATATATATATATATATATATATATATGTATAAGACCTATTATGACAAATTTTATGTGCAAACCCTAATTCTCCATTTTTTTAAGACATAGTAAATACAAGTAGAAAATTATTTTCTTAGTGAGGTAGGATGGAGATCCTCAACACCCCTCTATGATGAGATTTTACTACATAAAAATACTCTAAAGAGGGATCAATCCTGATGTAATTCTCCCCACCTAAGTGCTAGTGCAAGTGCAAGTGAAGCTAGTATGAATGTTGAATTCAATGCTTTAATTATTCTTAAGACTAGAAACCTGAGTAATATGAGCTTAGGAATGCTATATATGATTTTATGTAGAAATAGGGTAGAATATGGATTGATAACCTTGATTCTACATAACTTGTTCCAATATTGTATGTGTAATTTCCATTTCATTTCCATCTTATGGTTAGAGGAATAAAATTCATGTGTGTGTGCATGTGTATGGGTATTGTTATATTTCTTGTGTAGGTGTTAAAATATGTCTAGGATAACCTTAGGTAGTCTTATATTTGAAAAGATATTTGATGGTGGAAAAGGGAAAGAAAGGACAATAGTGCTAAAATTAGAACATTGGTGTCATGTGTCATTAATATCCCTATTATGGAGCTAGTGTCCAGTTGGTAGAACCTGATATAGGAAGGTCTAAGATGGTAATATGAGGGTCTAAAACTAATTGAGTTATGTACAAGGATTCTTATGACCTACACAAAGTCTATATAAGTATGAAAATATGCACTAAGCTAGGTATAGGGATAAGCTATAGATAGGTGGTCTCAAATAGCACTCCTAACACTCAAGTGTCATTTTTAGGTGACTAAATCCCTCCCCTATTTATTCTAAAGATGTATCTATTGATGTTTAAAATTGTGCTTGATTCTAATAAAAACCAATGGGAAGTTTCAAGATGTGGGACTTGCGTCTTGAAACAACCTCCAAATTTTAGAGAAGCTGGTCTCTTCTTTATATCAAGTGTGGGGGGGGGAAAAGGATAGGAAATTAAATAGAAATTCAAATGGAAGAAATGAAATCTAACTATGGTGATGTGATTGAGTGTAATTTTGATCTTTAATCCTAAGCACAATGAAATTATATGTAGATTCAATTACATCAAAGAGTAGACTATGGCATGATTAATGTAATAGACAAAAACAATAGAAACAGAGGCTCACCATTTTATACTACCTTCACAATGATAAAAGAAACACCAAAAAGGGCTGAAAATTCTATCTTATTCTAAATTCTTCAATCACATAAAAGGCACAAAAACATGCATAGTTACATCAACTTTACAACTCAAGAAAATAGAATAAAGGCAAATGATATTCCCTATCACTTCTCTAGAAAGTCTAAAACTCTCGATAATAGTTTCTTTAGAAAATTATATTTTTGAGTCCCCTTTTTATGATCCTATTGATCCTCTTTATAGCCTCATATGTCTCATTCCATCTCCACCTTTCTTGCATAATTCTACTCTACCCTTAACTCATAGGGGATAAATAGATGGCACTTTCAATGTTTGCCAACCCCAAAAATCTACCCGATGAACTGCTCCATCTACTAGAATTAAATATAGTTGAGTTTCCCTTCAGATTGATCATGTGTTCCCAAAATTTTGGCCAAAATTAAACTCTAACTAAGCTGGAAGTGTCTATACAGGACCCTCTATTCTGTTGAAATGGAAGAGGACACTTATTCAATTCCCTGAAGATCTTATTTCTTAGGAGACCATAGGATGACACTTGGTGCTTTCTGCCTGATTTATCAAAGACACATGACACTTTCTACTTTCCCTATATCCTACTCAGGAACACTCCACCATTGACACCTATTGCAATCCACTTCTTTGATACTTAGCAATTTCAACAAAATAAGACTCACCACATTCCTTTCCTGAGTAACTTTAAAAAGGGGAAAGGGTGTATGTGGAAATCACCACTTGCTTTTTAGCTATGATTGTAAAAATATTTAGGGCACATGTTAGGCTCCTATACATGGTAACACTTGGTAGCTTATGTTGACCTTTGAAATAAAACTTGGGACCCACCACGATCCTTATTCTGTAATGAAACTCGAAGATGATCTCTCAGATGTTGACATGTGGAGGCTTTCACAAATTTGGGAAAGATACGTGGTGTCTTCTACTACTTTTGATAAGGGTATGTGCCAACTTTCGCTTCTCCTAGGAATGGAGTAGAAAGGGGCTCAGAAAAAATCACTTGGAAGCCTCCGCTTATCTTTGGCACTTAAACAAAAATGAAATAATGCCTTACTGCCTTCTGAAAGGGGCTTGACCCCTTTGGTTTTTGGGACACTCCCTTGAGCCACTCGTTAAACCAAAATTGGTTCAAGGGTTTAACGGTTCAACGGTTCAACACTATGTGCCATTTACACATAACCTAAGATCTTGAACCAAAATATTGAATCGAGGCATTGAACTACCCTATTAAACCAAGGCATTGAACCGACTGTCTCTCGAATGATGACATGTGGTGACTTCTACATTCTTTTGGAAAAGCAGTTCAGAGCCTTTTGTGATTTCCACTTGGTGCTTTCTGCTTGATCTTGATACTAAGCTTGTTGAAACCTTTTACTAAAAAAGATGAAATGGAGGTGCCAAAAAAGAATGCAAATGTTGATGCATGGTGTGTTATGATAAGTTGTTATCAGATACGTGGCATGTTCCATGGCCCTCTTGAAAGTTATGGAAGGTGCCTCAGACGATGCCACTTGGCTAGTTTAGTATCTTGAAAAGTGACACTTGGCAGCTTCCACTCGGATTCAACACTTGGGCAAAAATGAAAAAAAAGAAAAAAAAAGGGAAAAATAACTTGTGTTCAGATGATGCCACTTGGTAGCTTCTACTACTCTTCTACACTTAGATAGAAAATAAATTGAATGAATCAAGCCCATGCTCTATTTCAAAATTTTGTCATCAGGACCAAGGTATGCAAGAACAAAATCTGCAGTGTGCAACCAAAAATTAAAATGCAACATAGAGTAAATTTTTTACTCTACAATTACTATTGACCCACAAGACTTTTGAGCCTACTCAAAAAGAAACACAACTCCTACTCCATCAAAATTACAAAATTCACAGCTTCAAAAGTGATGTCTGATAGGTGGACCATTCATGGTCAGACAACCCTTGCTTGTTTTTCAAGTCGGTGAAGGCTAAATCAAGGTGAATAATATCCTTGTGTGAAATTTTTTGAAAAATCTAAACTATAGCCTTCAACTTGAATTCAAGCTGGGAAACAAGAACTAGAATAGCATCCACTTCTGAGACTGAAGAATCATCCCGTAAGTTCTAAAAAACTATTTGATCATTCTATTTGGCCAGCAACAATGGTTCGATTTGATCAACCATTAGCACCGTGCTACCACCAAGAAATGGAGAAGGAAGGCCTAAACTGACTAGATCTTCAATATGCTACATCATCTCACTGATGCCTTCTTTCATGATGTTGAGCAACTCTCTATAACTGTTGGCTATAGAATTACAACTGAGAACCTCATTGACTCTCTTTGTTGTGACCATTCTATCAGTGATTCCTATAGCTACCAATGTTACATCCATTGTGTCATAGAGCTTCTACAATAATGTTTGAGAGTCTATTACTCTATCAGAGACTATAGCTAGAGTGTTCTTCACTGAATCTTCCACCTTCTCACACATTTTTTACACGTTGAGCAAGAAGGTGAGGGAAGACCTGAGCTGGATAATCTTTGAGGATATTATTTTCCACATAGATTCATAGAGCTCCTTTACCAATTTCATCACTTTGACACCCTTTAGCCTATTAGATAGCTTTATGGTCAGTTGTGCCACTCTTTATTGCTCCGCTTGGAACTGGGCTTGAAACGCTACAGTATTATTTTGTTCACCCAATAGCTTCTACTACAATTAAGTAATTTGTATATGATGTTCTTCATATTTTCCTTGCAACACTACTTTCTCCCACCTAAGGTTCATCGCTAAATACTTTGCATGCATTAGCTCTACCTTTAAGGAATCATTATAGGCTTGGACTACCTGGTGAATCTAAAGGGAAATAGTATCTTGTAACTATTTATTCAAACTTGCTATTTCATTATATTTCTTGTTGATTTCTTTATTCAAACTATTATAGTTTGCCTTTTCCTTGGAAAAATCAGCCTCCATCTTCTGTAGCCTTCTTGATATTTTCAAGTAGTCTTCTGTGATTGCAGAAGTGGATTCAGTTAATAACTCAAATCTATCTTGGGGCCTAAAAAGGGACATATTGATGGCCACTACATCTATTGAGTAATCCTCAGGCTGCATCTGCTCAGTTGGCTTGATAACATTTGGTGACAAATGAGTCACCATCAATTGTTGCTAAATTTTGTCAAATTGTGATTGTAGATGAGGTGTATCTAGCACCTTCTTTTCCTTTGTCTTCTTTTTCTCTCTTCGGGCTTTCCTCTCTATCCACGTAGCATCTACTTAGATCAGGAAGGTAGAAGGGGAGGCAATGTGCCCACCCATGAAAGGATGTCCCTATGGCAGGCTGTATTAAATAGCCAACAATTGGCTATGGGCAATATGAAGAGAAATTTTTTTGGGAATAGAGGGGGAAAAATGGGGAAACATTAAAAACTAAGAAAGCACAAATGGGGTGAAGTGAGAAATGGGAATGATAGAAGTGGTGGGGAATGTTACAGGAGGAAACATAGGCTAAGAAGTAGAAGGAGGGATGATAATTACTTGAGGGGCAATTACAACACTCTATAATTAATGCTATTGGGTATCAATCTCCTCTTCCATAGCTAACTAAATTACACCCTCCTCCATTTTTTGGGTGTCTCCTTTTCTAGCTATGCTCTTTGTCCCTCCACATCAGCTACAACCATCAGTGATGCTTGTGGAGAAATGGAAACTTCAATGACTTCTAATGATGGGGAAGCTTTTGGTGGCAAATGAACCATACTCTTTTGTTTCTCTAAGATATCGAGAGGTTGAGGCTGATCAGACATAGTTGCTACAACGGTAATTTGTTCTAAGGCTTGTGGATCTTGGGTTGGCCCAGCTTCCTGATCTATGCCCCATGTTGGTAAATTAGTCATCTTTAGGCTAGATGTAGGGGAGAGATGGAACTCATCCCATAGTTCTTCCCACCTCTCATATGTGCCTACTTTCCTAAAAGAATGGGTGGTTTGAGAAATCTCCTACCTATATTTCTAATAGGCTTCTATATTTTCCACATCATAATCCTTATTCTTTAATACTCTTCTCAAACCAGAAGTCATTTTGACTTTGGGATCATAATCCCTCTACTTAACGTAGAAGGTCTCCCATGGTCTATTTTGTAGAGGAGGCAAATATGTTAACTCAACATAAAAATTAGGAGCATCTTCCATAGGATTTCTACAGGTCTCCCAAAAAGGGTGGCCCTCATGTGCAATCCTTGTTGCAACCTTGTTAGTCCTTATCTAGGAAGCTATGTAACTAGTCAGGTCATATACCCATTTGTCTTCATCTAATAAAAACCCCAAGAAGGCTATCTTTCAAAGCAGTAAGACTTCAGACTCCCTATATTCTAAAATTATGTTGCCTACCATCCACGAGAGGTCAAACATCTTCCTCTTCTATTTCCTAGAACCGTAATCATTGTCTACCACTGACACTTGCCTGGTGACTTCCAAAAATACTAACCTAAGAGTTAGAACCTTTGGTAGCAACATTGGTTCCCCATAAAAACCATGAACTCTTAGAATCATATTGTGGGATCCACAGTACAAGTCACACAAAACTAGGCAACTGGCCAAGAGGTTTGAAATGCTGGGAAATAATTTGTTCATGATTAGTTCGAGGCTAAGGTGGCATAGAGTAGGGGGAAAAAACAATTCCCAAAAATCATATGGGTCATTGGTCCTCAACAAAACATGCATCCATGTAGACACAAGAATGGTCCTTTGGGGGTCAAAACTTGGGTCATACATGTGCATATGCATATGTTGGGTGAAGAGGTCAGTGTTCTAGTATAACATGAGGTGAAACAAATAAGAAGAGTATCTGAACACTCCTTTTGATCTGAACTGGGCTAGTTATTCCACCATTGTAAAAGCAATCAACTCTAAAAAGTTGAGCTAATATTTTTGGGTCTTATCAACAGTCTTCAACCTGAAGAGGATGGCCATTTGCTATGTGTAAACTATCATATCATCTTTCATGCCAAATATGATAGCCATCATGGATAGTGTGTCTTGGCTAGCTTGTGTGAATTGGCCCCTTTCTGTAGGGGGTGTGGGCATAGTAGTGTTGTCATTTCTCATTTGTAATTCAATTCTTAAAAACCTTAACTGAGTATTGACATTAGCCCATGTCCTTTGCATCTTAGCAATAGTGGGAAATGTTACTGTACTATCATGGTGTAGGGCTAACATGTCTCTGATGGCTTATGGTGTGATTTTCACCATGAAAGGACCCTATTGAATGGTGCATGAGGGTGCATGGAGCCAGTTTACACATAATTCAACCAAGTCAGGGCATGGATGCACAGCTGGGACAAGGAACTGTGCCAGTTGTGAGGTCCACATCCTCATGCTAAATGTCTCATATTACCCTACTTTGGCTCTTTGAATGCACCTTTGATGTGCCCCTTCTCTGAGGTTTTTTCTATTGGCTCTTTACAAGATTGGGTTCATGATTCCATCTACATAATTCTTTACTTTTGCCGAGTCACTAGCCTACCCAACCTCTAGAATTTTGGTCCTTGGATAGGCTTTCAATGGTGGTGTGAGAGCTGAAGCATATGACTTACTTTCAAGAAACCTATCAAGGGGTTCGTAAATCCTAGTTCCTTGTTGTGAAGATGATGCTCCTTCCATCTCTATGTCTCCTTTGTGGCAACTAGTATGATCCCTAAACAAAACACTCTTGCTAAAGCAAATTTATTGGGCAATAAAAATTTTGCAAGTAGCAAGATATTTTCTCAAAAAATATAGGAATGCTTGAGAGTTTGTAAAATTTAACTCTTGCCAATGGTATTTATGGACCTATTAAGTCTCGAAGGGCATTAAATTTGGACAACCATTAGTGAATCTTAATCAATCTTCCTGGGACAAAGGGGTAGACACATTATGCAAATGGCTGGGCAAGGTACCTTAGAGATTTTGAAAGATTTGGGAAGCATTCAATGCTTCAAGGATTTGAATATTTTTGAAAACTTTCTGATTCACTAACTTTGTGTTTAAAACACTTATTTAAATGAAAAGCAGGAAAACAACACAAGAAGGGGAAACTTATCTAACTATAATATATTAAAAACCCAAGCTAATTGAAATGCTTCAAATAGATTCCATTTATGGGAATCTCTTCAGGTTCTCCTTCCATCGATTATAGCTCAAATGAATTCTTCTACTTGCACGCATGAATTTTTTATGGGCCAGTCCATAATGCTTCAAATTTAGTATGCTGACTTGGCTTGGTAGCTCTCACATCTCATTTCAAAACAATAGAGCCTACCTAAAAATAAGGATTTGAAGTCCTTTTGTCAAAACAATTCTTAACCATTCCTTGATTAATAAATCATGGGATGTATCCCTCTTCTCCTGAACTTCTAAAAGCTCTGCAAGCCTAATCTGTATGGGGCCATTTTCCTCAATTTTGTTTAATCAACTGGAGAGCAAGGACCTCTAAACTTAGGGGAATTACAACTGACTTTCCATACACCAAATCATATGGGGACATCTTGATCACTTACTTAGGCATGATTATATTAGCCCATAGTGCTAGATTAAGCACTTTATGCCACTCTTTGTGATGATCAGCCCCTATTCTTTTGATGAGTCTTATCAGGTTCTTGTTGGTTGATTCTACTAGACCATTACCCTGAGGGTAATAGTTAGATGAAGTTTTTAGATATATTCCATGTTTCAAGGAAAAGTCAATTACTTTAGACCGCAAGAATGCTTTAGCATTATCTAAAATTATGGTGTGAGGAGCCCCAAAGTGAGTAGTGATACTCCCTAGAAAATTTAGGATCACATTCTCTATTGCTTCCTTAAGTGGGACTGCCTCGGTCCATCTGGTGAAATAGTCTATGGCAGTTAATATCCATTTGTGACCCATACTGGACACTGGATTTATCAATCCAATGAAGTCAAGACCCCATTGAGCAAAAGGTTCATCCACAATTATAGGACTAAGGGGCATGGCTGCATTCCTCCTCATCCCCATATAATATTGGCAGGATTGATATTTTTTAACCAGCTAATAACAATCTACAAATAAAGTAGGCTAGAAATATCCTACCTCACTTATCTTTATGGCTATGGTCCTTGCAAATAAATGTCCCCCTGATATTCCATGATGCATTTCATGTAGTATTCTCTAAGCCTCAGCCTATTCTACACATCTTAACAATCCAAATTCCTTCTGAAAAGGACTTGTTCAATTAAAAAAAAATAACTCCCTACAACCTATAATACCTTCTCTTAGTTTGAGGGAGTTCTCTCAGATAAATCCCATTTTTCATAAAATGAATCTTGCTTGTGACCCAGGATTCCTAATCAACCTCTTGTATCTTTAACACTGTCTCCATCTCTCTTTCTAAATTTTCCTCCTCAAGTAACATCTTTTCAAGCTCTTAGGTCATATATTGGCACAAACCCCTGCCTGTGACTAACTTGGTGGGTCTAGCCTCTACATCATATTCAAAGATCTTAGTGATCCAAGAATCTCTTTTTTTAGTGATTTCTCCCTCCATGATGTATTCTCTGACACTTGGGTGAGCTACAAGTATCAAGATTTTCCTCCCTGATACCATATGCCTGAATCTCTTGAGGGCTTTTACCATGGCATATGCTTGTCTCTCTACAAAGTTGTACCTAGTTTCATAATCCCAGAGAGTTCTTGAGAAAAAAGCTACTGGGTGTTCTCCCTCTAGCCTATCATCATTTTGTGTCAAGACAACAACAATACTTAACTCTCCTCCATAGACATACTTTACAAAAGGTTTAGAAAAATCTAGGTTTTTAAGCACCGAGGCTATTGAGATAGCCTTCTTGACCTCTTCAAAGGCTTTCCTTCCTTCTGTATCCCATTTAAAAATAACGTCTTTCTTTAGCAAGAGTGTCATTGGTCTTATAAAGCTTGCAAAATTAGATATGAACCTGTTGACAAAATCAATCTTCCCTAAAAATGACTGAACTGCCTTTTTATTCACTGGAAGAGGTAGGTTCATTATAGCTGCAATTCTCTTAGGATCTATGGAAAATCCTTCTTTAGATACTATATGTCCCAACAATTTTCCCTGAGGTATAGCAAAGATGCATTTCTTGGGATTTAGTGATATCCCAAAATCCTGACATTTTTTGAAGATAGATTCTGAATGATCAAGATGATCATCATCATTTTTTGAAAAAATAGTGAGGTCGTCTAGATAAACCAGGATGATCCTATTTATAAGTTCCCCAAAGGCTATATCCATAGCTCTTTAAAAGATGGCTCCTGCATTTGACAAACCAAATGACATCTTAGCATATGCAAATGTTCCCCATTTGGTAGTAAAAGTAGTTTTGTACTGATCTTCATAGCCAACCAATTCTAATTATATCTAGAGAAACCATCTAGTAAAGAAAACCTCTCTGATATAGCCATAGTTTGTAGAATTTATTCCATAGAGGGCAAGGGATAGTGGTCTTTTAGAGACACTCTATTTAGATCTCTAAAATCTACACACAGTCTTACATCTCCATTCTTTTTCCTAACTTGCACTAGATTTGATACCCAGGTTGAGTGCTTGATTGGAAATATTATTTTAGAATCTAAAAGTTTCTACAACTCATCTACCATTAGAGTCTCAATCCTTGGATTTACTGGCCTCTATTTCTATCTGATGGGCTTAGACCCTTCAGTCAGTTCTATCGTGTGCTGAATAATGTCTCTATTGTATCCATGAAGGTCTTGATAGCTCCAAGCTATGACTCTTTCATACCTCTAGCACAATTCAATCAATCTTTCCTTCTCTTGTTGAGTTACAGAATTTCAAAATTTTAACCTTCTCCCATCACTCACCTCTATTTTAGAAGAGTCTGCTTCATCTACCTGAAACCTTTTCTTTTCTAGGCTTACATCCTATAGGTCAAACAAGTTTTCTAAGGTGATCAAGCCATTGGGGATCTTATTAGTCCTTAATTTAATAATCTAATCACCATATGCCTCTTCAATTTTGGTTTGCAACTGATCAACAAACTCATCTGATTTCTGTAAGAATGAGACTACCTGATCATCATTTTCAAATACTTGCCAATTCTCATCATTATATGGAATAGTCAGCCTCACTATAACTTTTACTAACTCATTGTTAATTAATAGGCCAATTGTTGGGTTAAACTATGAGCCAATCTAGGCCATCTTATTAGCATCAAAATTTTGACTCCTAGGGACTATCTTGATATTGAAAGCGTCAAAATCCTCTATTATTTCCCAAATCCTATGTCTGTAGGATCTCATCCTTACATTTTTGGCTGCTACCTTTTCACTAATTTGCTTTACCACTAGTTCTGAATCTCCTTTTACTACTAGGTTATTTATTCCCTTTTTCTTGGCTAACAGGAGCCCATGTACTAAAGATTCATACTCAGCATCATTATTAGTACAAGTAAATTGGAATCGGATAGTCCTTAAAATTTTATCACCATTTAGAGCAGTAAGACAAATTCCTGCTCCAATAGCATGTTTACTTTTAGCCCCATCAAAATTCAAGGTCCAGATCTCTGAATCTTGAGTAGTGGGTGCCTTTGCCCTTATAACATTTGGGATTTCCTGGTCTTCATCAAAAATTACATATGTGCCCAGACCAGTAGTGTCATAGTTCCCATATGGGTCGCTATACATCATAGCCAATAACTGGTTGTTTTCTTCTTTTTGATCATGCTCAGTCTAGTCACCTAGCTCTTCAAAAAAATTTCTTTCTTCCTTATTTAACATAGCATGATCTACCTCTAATCTTGTTGTTGGTTCATTGGTGATATGGTCTTTTGACAGTGGTTCAGATAGAATTTTCATCTTCGAATCGTATCTAGTTCTCAGGATGAGGTGAGACCAGTCAAGAGACATATATCTTCCTATTTTTGCTGTAAAGTCTCTAGGTAAACATAAACAAAAAATGGGAGGTATATCTATGACTACTACATCATGGCTGACAATTATATTGGGACATGTGTATAAATACAATGGGAGTTGTTTAATTATCCCTATGGTTTGTATTGTTTTGCCATCTAGCTACATAACTCCTTTTATAAGGGGTTCATATTTTATTTTCAAAGCATCAGTTATTTTTTTGGGCATCACTATTGTACTAGCTCCTAAATCTATCAAATCATTATGCAAGAGTTTCTTTCCAACTATCAGAGATAAATAGAAAGGCTCTAGTTTGGATTTACTAACTTGTGTTGCATCATTAACAAAGGTCGTTGTCTAATGAAGAACTATATCTTTGAGCTTTTCCTTTCATGTAGGTCCTTGTTTGGTAACAGCACCTTTGGGTACTACATGGCCTTGCGGAGCTTCTTGTAGTAGCATTTTTTGTTCAGGAATAGCCAATATATCCCATATTGACACTTGTGTTGGAGACTTCTTCAATTGGTCTACCACACTTATCGGCCCCAAAGACTGAGTTTTTTGAACATAAAGATATCTTGTTTTCTCCTCAGTTTGGGCAAGAGTCCCTTGATCTTGCACCAGCTGGGACACTTCTTGTCTAACAACAGCATTTCTTTGTTCTTGAGATGGAGGATTATTCATGATTTGACCACTTACAATCTCAGGCTGTTCCACCATTCTCCTCTTTGATATCGTGTAATAATCTGATTGCAGCACTAGTCTTTAGGAGGTAGATGCTTCATTCAAGAAAAATGATTCTTCATCTTTAATCCACGAGAACAAAGCATGTTCTGGGGCTATTTCTTCCTCTTGTTATAAGGACATTCCTTGCATCTGAGCCATTAAGACTAAATTCTACATACCAAGAGACTGATAGGCTTGATTGTTACTGGTATTGGTGAATTGACCATCCATTATTCTTTCTTCTGCCACCCTTTGTTGTAGATTACCCCTAAGATAATCTCTAGGTGTATGAGCATTATTGTAAGGTAAACACCAAGCATTAGTATCCTTCACATAATTATTTTGACCTGGAACCATCTCCCTATTTTAGTTGGGAGGAATGGTTTGTGAGGGTGTGGGGACTACAACTAATTGATTCGCTGGCTAATGGTTAGTTTGTTTTGGAGGACCTTGATATTGGTTTAGTTGGTACAAAATCTTATTTCCTTGACAACCTTGATAGGGAGGCTTAGGGAAAGTATTATGTTGTCTCTTTATATTAATCAACTCATTAGAAAACATCCTTAGGATATTCTTGATATCATCCATCTTAGATGACTGAGTAGGGACAGGTTCTTGCACAGACGGTTGAGGGTATGTTTACATAGACACAGGGGGCTTATAGATTTAGGAAATTCTTGAGGTAATGGCAAGGAAATTTCTAAGAACATCGGCATGGGAGGCCTTGGAGGTAACTTTCCAGCATCTATTAAATGATTCATAGTCCTGACCACATATTCATAAGCCTCTAGCAAAGTGTGTCCTCCAAGTGACTGAATCATAACATATATATCTAAATTCAAATCCTTGAGATAAAAATCTATGGCCATACCTGGTAATGGTCTAGTTATAGCAGGGATTCTATCCTAGGTTTTTTGAAATTTGGTATTGAAGTCAGTCATGTCTTCTTGTGGTCCCCTCTAAATGGTAATTAACTGATGTAATAAGGAAGACTTATCACCCTTCTCTGCAAATATTTCAAAAAACAAATATTTGAGCTGGTGCCATGTAGATATGGTATTTAGGGTCAAAGAATAATACCATTTTAAAGCCTTCCCTTTGAAAAAGGCTACTAATTATCTTATGGCCACATTTTGTTGTGTGATGACATGTATAACATAGACATCTGATACATATTGAAGATGTTCCACAGGTGTTTGAGAGTCTTTCCCATGAAATTTGGGTAGAGATTTGAGGGCATTTATTGGGATAGGACCCCAAATAGCTAGTGGTGTTGGGAAGATTAAGGGACTACTAGTATTCCAACTTGCATAATTTCTTGGCAGTATGGGGGCTCCCATATTTGGTATTGGTACAAACTAGTTAGCTCTTCTTCTTGGACTTGTTGCCAAAGGTGGAAAAAGAATACCTGGATTTGTAGTGGATTGTGATCTGGTGATTGGTCCATAGCTATGAATCCTCATAGCTCTCTAGTTCATATAGTCTTGAAAGAAACTTCAAGACTAGTCCCACCAGGTGTGCCAACAACTATTGATGTTTAAAATTGCACTTGATTCTAATAAACAACAATGGGAAGTTTCAAGATGTGGGACTTGCATCTTGAAACAACCTATAGATTTTAGAGAAGTTGGTCTCTTCTTTATATCAAGTGTGGGGGAAAAAAAGGATAAAAAATTAAATAGAAATACAAATGCAAGAAATGAAATCTAACTATGGCGATGCACCTGAGCATAATTTTGATCCTTAATCCTAAGCATAGTGAAACTATATGTAGATTCAATTACATCAAAGAGTAGACTATGGTATGATTAATGCAATAGATAAAAACAATAGAAATAGAGGCTCACTATTTTAGACTACCTTTACAATGATACAAGAAACACCAACAAGGGCACAAAATTTTGTCTTCTTCTTAATTCCTCAGTCACATAAAAGGCACAGAAACATGCATAGTTACATCAACTTTACAACTCGAGAAAATAGAATAAAGGCAAAGGATATTCTTGATCACTACTCTAGAAAGTCTAAAACTCTTGATAATAGTTTATTCAAAAAATTCTCTTTTTCAGTCCCCTTTTTCTAATCCTGTTGATCCTCTTTATAGCCTCAGATGTCTCATTCCATCACCACCTTTCCCACGTAATTCTACTCTACCCTTAACTCATAGGTGACAAACAGATAGTGATTTCAATGTTTGCTAACCTTAAAAATCTACTCGATGAACTGCTCCATCTACTAGAATTAACTCTCGCTGAGTTTCCCTCTAGATTGATTGTGCATTCCCAAATTTATGGCCCAAACTAAACTCTAACTGAGCTGGAAGTGTCTATATAGGACCCTCTATTCTATTGAAATGGAAGAGGACACTTAGTCAATTCCCTAAAGATCTTATTTCTTAGGAGACTAGAGGATGCCACTTGGCACTTTTTACCTGATTTATTGAAGACACGTGGCACTTTATGCTTTCCTTATATCCTACTTAGGAACACTCTGCTATTGACACCTATTGCAATCTAATTCTTTGATACTTAGCAATTTCAACAAAATAAGACTCACCTCATTCCTTTCTTGAGCAACTTCGAAAAGGGGAAAGGGTGTACGTGGAAATCACTGCTTGCTCTTTAGCTATGCTTGTAGAAATATTTGGGATGCATGTTAGGATCCTATGAATGGTAACACTTGGCAACTTCTGCTGACCTTTGAAATAAAACCCAAGACCCACCATGATCTCTATTCAGTAATGAAACTCGAAGATGATCTCTTGAATGTTGACACATGGAGGCTTTCATAGCTTTGGGGAAGATACGTGGCATCTTTCACTGCTTTTGCTAAGGGTATGTGGTGGCTTCTGCTTCTCTTGGGAATGGAGTAGAAATGGGCTCAAAAAATGACACTTGGTGGCCTCCACTTATCTTTGACACTTAAACAAAAATGAAACAATGCCTTATTGCCTTCTGAAAGGGGCTTGACCCCTTTGGTTTTTGGGACATTCCCTTGAACCACCCGTTAAACCAAAATTGGTTCAAGGGTTCAACGGTTCAACACTATGCATCGTTTACACATAACCCAAGATCTTGAACCAAAAGATTGAATCGAGGCATTAAACCACCCTATTAAACCAAGGCATTAAATTGAATGTCTCTCAAATTCTGACATATGGTGACTTCCACATTCTTCTAGAAAATCAATTCAAAGCCTTCCATAATTGCCACTTGGTGCTTTCCACCTGATCCTAATACTTAGCTTGTTGAAACCTTTTACTAAAAAAGAGGAATTATGGGTGCCAAAAAGGAATGCAGATGCCAACACATGGTGTATTCTATTGAGTTATTATTAGCTACGTGGCACATTATGTGGCCCTCTTGAATGTTATGGAAGGCACCTCAGATGATGCCACTTAGCTGGTTTAGTATATTAAAAAGTGACACTTGGTGGCTTCTGCTCAGATTCAACACTTGGGCAAAATGAAATAGAAGAAATAAAAAGGAAAAAAGAATCCATGTTCAAATGATGCCACTTCTAATCTTCCATTTCTCTTCGACACTTAGATGGAAAATGAATCGAATGAATCAAGCCCACGCTTTGTTTCAAAATTTTACCATCATGACCAAGGTATGTGGGAACAAAATCTGTAGTGCACAACTAAAAATCAAAATGCAACGTAGAGTAAAATTTTTACTCTATAGTATCAAATTGAAATGACTATGATAAAGGGAAAAAAAGTATAGCTAAACTTACCTAAGAGATGAAGCCCATGAATCTAGATCTAAGTGTGTGAAACATGCTCCATTACATGTCTTACAAATGAAATTTGCACAAAAATTATTACTTAAGAGATTTCAAAATCAAAGAAAAATCTAAGTAAAAGAAATAAAATTGAGTGAAGAGATAAATATTAAGTAAAGAGATAAGAGAGGAAATGAATTAATACACCTCATTATGTACATGAACCATTGGATAAACTTGGTGACAATGTATGTGTGTGTAGATAGTGATCAATCAATGAATATCTTGGATTCAGCTGATGCCCTACTCAATCCTCATGTTTTTGTTGCTCGAGAAGTCTATCTAGTATTGACATCATCATTTCCAACCCTTAATTTGTACATCATGACCTATGAATAGCTATGAGTATATTGATGGTGTCAAACACTCTCATGTAGGTGGAATAGGAACTCAAGTAGAATATGAATCCATCATTGGCTACCCATGTGTAGTAGGTGCATATGAAACTAAAAAAATTGTGAGGTAACTGGAAATGTGTAACTTCAAATGTTATATATGTAGCTACTTTGGTATATTAGGTATCCCTAGGCCACTCGAGAATGCAAACCAATATAAATAAATTGAGACATGAATCTATTGTGTAACTTAGAACAAGGTGTCTAATGTGTATAACATAGAGAATGGCATGAATTTTGTCATTCCATCTAACCAATTAGTGTATAAGTGAGCATATGGAAATAATGTCTCACACACATACTACCAAATTTGATATCTAAACATATAGATTCTAGAGTGAGTTTTAATAATCTATATCTAAGTATTGAACTAAAATGGGAATGATCATGTAATGCATGATTCCCCAAATATAATAATTTTTTTATGAATATGATCTAAACTCAGCCAAAATTAGTAATCTATAAATGAACCTATGTAAAACTAGACTACACTAAGTAATTTTCTACCCAATATAGAATATTCTAAAACTAAGGATACTAGATAGTATCACCATATCTTGGATAGTACAACCATTTGGTGCTATTGTCCCAATTTGGGTACCAAATTTAGACTACTCTAATTTATGTGTAATTATAATTGATATATATGTCACTATTTCCCACTATGTTTTCCTAAGTATGATTTCTATATTATAATCTTGTGTGCTAAAATTTTTAATCAAAGTGCATTATGAAAGCCTATTATTTGTGACAAACCCTTGTGAATTTCCCATCTTTTAAGGGGAGTTATTAAACTTATGAAATAACTATCCTTAAAATAAAAATCTCTAAAAAATGTGTGTTAGATAGAGCATATATGATATATGTGTAATAAACCATTATAATGTGCATGCATAACATTAGAATGTAAGATAATTTGAGCATAAGTTTGTAATGTCTGATGTATGATAAGTATAATATTCACAAGGTTATCAAGATAGATGTAACAATGTATATTAATAATAAATCTAAGTAATAACTGAAAAGCTACCTATGGGGATGGGACATGATTTCCATCATAGAACCCAAGTAGGAAGGGGAGATTCAAGAGGTCCCTCATGACATCTAAAATTAGAATGTGTATTAATTGATAGGTGTCATGTCAATGATACATACAATAATTCATACATAAAACACACATCAGGCATGAAAAGCAGGCCAAGGGTTCACAATATAATGGACATGGGCACATTTCGTTAAATTTGAGAAAGCAATACATACAAGTACATGTTAAAATGTCCACATACAAAAATAACAATCACATTATGCTATATCCACATGGAAGGACATTCAAATGTCTACATACACAATCTAGAAAGCACACACAAGGACATGGGCACATGTTAAAAGCATAAATATAATGAAAAAAAAGTGGCATAAATCCATAGAGCAATAGAATATTAAAATTCCCTTAAATAGAATAATCATTAAGACATAATCAAGTCTAAACTAGGAAAGATATAAATGAAAGTATTAATGAATATGTGGTACAAATCTATATACGAGATAAGATGTACATAAGCTGAGTATAAAGTAGTAGTATCCATAAAAAAATCCTAGTAAGTGTAGCATGATCAATATCAAGATATAACAATTTTAATTCTATGATGTTGAGTTTAGAAAGAGGTAACCTGGTAATCAAAATTTTACATAGGTTTCACCCAAATGGGTGAATGTGTCCAATGAATAAATCATGTATCTATGTGTATGCCCCTAGTGGGTAGATAGTAGTAAATATAGACTAATTTAGGTTACCTAAGTGATATAAAAAACTAAAAGCACTCGAGAAAAATAAGTGAAGCATGTATGTATGATAAAACTGACTATTCTAAGATAGCTAGAATATGTAGTGTCTAGAAAATATAAGAAATCTAAAAATGGTAAGGCATATAATCTATAATTTTGTATTTTCTACATATAAGCTATGTATAAGCAACATGAATATGAAACTATATACAAGGAGAAAAAATTAAGGAAAGTACATATAAATAAATGATGTAAATAAATGAGATAGTGTAAAACCAAAGTGAATTATATCTATAGGCCCAATAGCACATCCATGGGATGTGGATAATAAAATGGTGGATTAAGTGGGAGGTAATCTAATGTTAGATAATGAATCTATTTTAACTCAATTAAGTCTTCATTATTATTATCATCATACCATGTCGTATGTAACAGTTTACCCTTATCCTTGGCATTAGTCTATATTCTATACATCTGAATAGCATCCTATTATAATATGTAAGATGTCTTCCATGCAGTCCCAGGGTAAACCACATTGGAATATAGATAATCTATACAAAACTTGTGGTTCTCATCTATGTCATCATGTAGAATGTGTACCATGTGTCCATCATGACTAAATCTCTATCTAGTTGATCAATTACGACATCCATTACCTGTAACCATGTACTACCAAGTGTAACCTATATACGAGTGCCCCTATTCATGATGAATAATAATGTATTGGCCACCTTGGGTCCACATGAAATTAGTAGTGTGATATCTCATATGTATCTTGATAATATGTGACATGTTGTAGTTCATTTTATTGATAGCCTATGAGATGTCTAAATGCCAAAGTGAAAGTATTAGGATTAAAATCCTCATCTATATAAAAATGGTGGATGTATTTGTTTGTAACAAAAAAAATATATTGTTAATGGATCATTCTATAAGTATATGTGTCTATGATAATTCTATCATGGTGCATATACCTACGGATGTTGAGGCTATATAATCTAAATACTACGTTAAGCCTTGAACTTATTCAATATATGTTGTAATGTTGAGAATGTATCTGTATCATGCATTTTAAGCCTAAGAAAATGACAAAAGTTTTACCATCTTACAATAATAATATGTTGATGTATTTGTGATGAAATATGGCTAATGCCATCAATCCTTTGTCAAGTAATATTTGTATAATCTGGTGTGGTCTATCTTGTGAACTACAAGGATTGAATCTATATAACTAGGTTGATATCCATAGATGTCACCATATGTACTAAGTTAATGGAGGGATTTTCCTCTAATTATAAATAAGTAGGTGAGCTTATAGATATAAGACTATGAAATAGTGGTGTTTATAATGTAGAAAAAGGCATGAGTGTATTTTAATCATCTATGTACACTCTAGGGCTCACTAGTGTGAAACTCAATACACATAGATTGTCATCAATGTCAATAGGTGTTAGATTATCCTTTGTAGTGTCCTAGGAATATATATCATAATTATTAATTTATACTTATTTTGAGTTAACAAGTAATGGTATTTGTGTTGTAGGAGTCCCATCTTTTACCCTGGGTGGAGATAATTGTATAATGAAAGGGTCCTCCTCCATCATAAGTGAAGGTAACTATGTTGTATTAGGATATATAATACATGTATGAATAGTATTTATATATTTCCCAACCTCATATGTATGTATCTTCTCAATATAAATCTTGTGATGTGGGGAATCTATAAGAACATGAGGTATCCCATCTAAAGATGTACTTGGGGTGGTAGGCTTGATGACTCTATAATATCTAAATGGCTTATTATTTGTTGTAAAAGTGTATAAATATCTTACATGGAAAAAATTGATGCATATGTTCAAGGTAGAGGGTATGTCATCCATATCATATATCCATGGTCTCCCAAGTAATAGGTTGTAGTTCAAATGATTAGGCATCACCTAAAACTATGTAGGTAGGGTTTTTGGCCCAACCATAATATCTAATGTAATAGAACCCAAAGTTTTTCTATGAATCTCATCATAACCATTGATATTATTATGTCTTATTAATGGATGGTATATCAACCCCCCTAGTTTTAATAAATGTGTGGTTACACGTGTTAATTTTTGAACCATTGTCAATTAAAACATATTCAATAGAAATGGTATATGTTAATCAATAAATAACTATGATTGAAAATCCTCATTATAAAAATATATAACATCCTCAATTTACTTAATAGTCTTCATGATAAATGAAAGTTAAATTGGTTGTCTGGTAAGAGGCAAAGATGTATGACTGAGTGTTTGAAAAAGAATATCTTTGAAAATAATTAAATATTGAAGTAATTATAAAATAGATATATTATTAGGTGTGTTTCTCAATTGATCCATAATATAAAATGAAATGTGATAATATGTAGGTCCTATTGTAGTGTGTTGGGGATGAGGAGGGATGGTTGGATTATGTTGTTCTTGTATAGTCTGAGGAGGCATCGTATTAAATCTAGTAACAAATTGAACTATAAGATGTACTATTTTATAAGGGTGAGTAGTAGAGGCAAGATGTGAGTGAAGATAATCAACTAGTCTATGTAAAAGTAGAATAAAAAGAGTCCTTTAAGCTCTATGTCATCTAGTAGTAACTAAATGTAACTCAAAGTGAGCCATATATACGTTCTCCTCATAATAAAGTGACTCAAAAGAGGGGGGACCAATGTGAAAAATAAGATGAGATCTGACATGATCCATGAGAAGAATGACATACATGTGCATTTTAATAGAAATGGTGGGTAATAAGCATGCGAGACAAACCGTAAGACTTTTTGCCAAAAAGTAAAAAATGGCATCCATCATAATAATAATGATGATCTTATTCTAACTAAAAATTGACTACATTATTGAAATAAAAAGTAAAAAATCTAATGGTGCACTAGGGTTTTGAAATAATGTTCTCTAAGTAAGTCAGGTTTACTAAATATTTTAACCTTTTAGGACATAGATGTATGTAAATACTATGTTATCAAAGAATTTATAATAGTAAATTATCATATAAATATGAGATAAATATATCCAATGATTTATAATATAATTGACTTAATTTAACCTTTATAAAAATAAAAATAAATAATGTAAATAAGAACTTAGCTAGAAAATGACTAAAATAAGAGATCTAGAGTCTAAAAACTGAGACAAATGTTGGTCTGAGTGTTGTAAACAAGATATAAGTGTAAAAAACCTTATTGGATAATAGTTCCTTAATTTCAAAGTAGCACCATATAGTTCTAGTGTCCATATTTCAGTGGTAGTGTCCTCTATACAAAATTATTCTAAGCTTCTAGGTGCATTTATATGACCTATTCCTACATGCATGAGTTTTAGTTTCTTGTATATGACCTATTGAGTAATTTTATGTAAAAACCATAATCCTCCTTATTTCTATGGAATTTATTAAATAAAAAAATTAAAGTGTGTTGTTATTATAGTAGGTTGGATCAAGGTCGATGTAGTTTTCCCCACCTAAGTGCTCGATCAAGTGCAAGTGAAGATAGTATGAATGCTAACATAAGTATTTTGAATGTGATTGAGATTGGAATAGTATAAGTAATTTAAGATTAGTAATGTTTTAGATGGTTATATGTAGATGTAAGGCATAATAAGAAATGATAACCTTGATTATGTACAACTTGTTTTGAGTTTATATGTGTAATTTACATCTGATTTCCA
Source organism: Torreya grandis (assembly GCA_037957365.1). Lineage (NCBI taxonomy): Eukaryota > Viridiplantae > Streptophyta > Pinopsida > Cupressales > Taxaceae > Torreya > Torreya grandis. Next base: position 800,853 of record JARHVA010006259.1, on the reverse strand, counting down.
TTTGGTGGTTATAGGGATAAAATTAATACATACATGTGTGTGTGTGTGTGTGTGTGTGTGTGTGTGTGTGTGTGTGTGTGTGTGTGTGTGTGTGTGTGTGTGTTTATGGTGCTTATACAGGTGTTAAAATAGGTTTAGGATGACCTTATGTGGTATTATATTTGAAAATATATTTGTTGCTATAAAAAAGAGGAAAAGGATAGTAACACCAAACTTGGGACACTAGTGCCATATGGCACTATTGTCCCTATATTGGATCTAGTGTCCAAGTGATAGAACTAGATCCATGAAGGCCCAAGATGTGAAGATGAAGGTCTAGGAATGGTTTTGGAATGTCTAAGGACACTTGTGGTCTATACAAAGGTTTGATAAGTGTGAAAATAGGCCCTAAGGTAGGTCTAGGGGTAATCTGGGGATAGTTGATATCAAGTAGCACTCTTAGCACCAAAGGGTCATTTTTAGGTGATTACACTAAATTACTAATTGCAAGTGATTGTCTAGATCCATTTAAATTTAAAATCTAATGAAAATTTTCTTGAGTCCATTTCTTCACCTAAACACAAGAGACATACATATCAAAATTATTTTTATATTTTATTGATAAAAAATATAATATGTAAAATTATATGTAACTTCAAATAAAATTCATGGAATCAATCTTAGAATCATGTGTTCCCATATTCACAAAGTAGAAAATGGTCTAAATTAAATAACTGGATACATTAAGTCATAATCACAATTAATTCTCCCATGCATTCTTTATTGCATATCATAAATAGAAAAAATTTCAATCATTAATTTAGGAAAAAATAAATAAATAAAACATATGGCCCCCAAATTATAAATGTTTTAAATCTAAGACACATGCCCTTCCCTTAAATTTATGAGGTTAATAGAGCTCTCACAAGTGAAAATAATCCATAAAGTAACAATGTGGATGCATGAATATGATAAATTTTTATTTTGAAACTATATTGGGTATATTATTTTACTTATAAAATATAATATAAAAGGAATAACTATAAATATAAAATTTTTAAATAAATATTTTTATGTGGCCACTTAGTATCATTGCAAGGGTCTACAAAGGTCTCATAAGAGATTTAGTTTTAGGATCATGATTAATTGCAACTTAGTATCAAATATACCTTGAGACCTAATGTTCTTTATTACAGATAATTTTAATTTATTATTTTAACATGGGATCATTGTTTCTTAAAAAGGAATAAAATGTGTTGGTCACAACACATATAAATTTAGAATTAGTGTTACACTTATATTCAACTTTATGTTGGACCAAGTGTCACACTTAAATTATTACATATTTTCATATTTGAAGTTAGAAATAGTGTTATACTTAAAGTCACTTTAGTAATGAAATTAAATTCATATTGTAGGATGAAATTAAAGTCACATTTAGTGAAGGATTTAAAGTCAAGTTTAGTGACATTTTTAAGTCATCAAAACAACATTGGAAATTGTGACATTAGGTTCATCACTCTTATACGAGGAACATATTAACCCTTATTATACCTTATAACATTACCTAGGTGACATTGGCAAGTGTATGGTGACACTAGAGGGGATAAAAGGGTGACTTTAGACTTACATTATGTTTATGTAATTTTGAGTTGTCATCAGTGATGGACTGAGCACCAATGTTTGAATTTAAATGAGAATTTGAGGAAATTTGGTCATAAATTTTATGTTTTGATACCTTAAAGGTCTTTAATGTCACTTTAAAGTGTTGTTAATCTTACTTAAAATAAAAGTTTATATTTATATTAAAATAATCAAAATGATGTAGTGTATTTTATCTAAATACATATCCTTGGGATGGTTTTTACTTATAGAGAGTTTAAAGGAATCAACATAGGCTCAATATTTAGAGTGTAACTCATTTTGAATTAAGATACACAGAACTATGAAAACTAGATTAATTTTTAATTTTAAAATATTGATATATTTTGGCTCTCTCTTTCCCTAAAGCTTTCACATAACCTAGTCTTATCATTATTTGTATTTTTTGGGTCACAATTCATAAATTTTATTCATTATTAAAAAAATAAATATGCATGAGAAATAATCAATAATTTTTGTTAGATCCATTGTAATTAAATTTTTAAGTCACACATATAATCATAAAAAATAAGCAAACAAACCTTTAAGCAAGGTGTTAATATATAAATGATAAGCTTAATATTGTATAAAATTGGAAAATTATAAATTATTTAAAGAGGGGGATTAAGGTATCTTCTATCTTACCTAATTAAAAAAATGGGTGACAAATATTCTCCATATTTTTATATATGAAACATTTTTTTGTTATAAGTGTTGGACATCGAGTTACCAGTGAGGAGGGAAACAATCCTTCGCATCAATTTTAAATTATTAAGGCTTTGCATGTTAAGGTTTGGAATGTATTCATGAAAAAGTATAAAATAATACATTTTTCATTTCAAAAGAATTATTGAAAGGAAAGAGAACCAAAAATTATATATTATCATACATTCAAATTAATTTTTTTGTAGATTGATTAAAAATTGTAATCCATCAATTTTTACTAAATAATGAGATTTATTTTTATTTTTATAATAATATTAATATATTTAAAAATGGTATTAAAATTGGGGTATCAATAAAAAAATATAAAACACTTATGTAAGTGTCTAAATCCTCTAGGTAGAAATTTTTTTCCTTGTGTTTAAGGTCTCCAACTTCTATGCCCTATCAATACTTGAAAAAAAACCATAGTGTTGGGTTTATAAAACCTTGTTTCTATTTATATAATTGTTTGAGATTATCATGAAAATGATAGAGAAATGTAGCTTATTTAATCAAGAAATTTATTCCTTTTACATTATTTAATTATTGTTTTTCCACAACATGATGTATAAGTTTTACATTTAGAATATCGGCATCTAATCACCTAAGTTTTCAAATATGGTTTTATACTCACCCTAAGAATTCAACAAGACCTGATGATACCCCTATGTTACCCTAATTATTATCATATACTCCTCTTTAACATAATAAATCTCTTCCAATACTTGAAATGTTTTATGTGGAGTCCTTTAGGGAGGGTCCTTAACTCAACCATACTATATGCATTCTTACTAATAAATAAAGAAAGTATTACAAGAAGTTTAATACCATCATTATGGAAGATTCATCTCCCATTTATAAGGCCACAATTGACTTTATTAGAAACATTAAAGTTAAATTCAATTCATTTGGGTTGTAAAGGGTCAAGAAGGCCTAATTCTTACTCTACCCATATTTATCCTTTCCTTTACCTTTATTAGGAAATAAATCTTATATTTAATATGTATTATTTTCTAATTATTCATTTTTTTCAATTTATTTTCTACAAAAAATAGTATTTTTAAGGTTTCTTGGTTATCATCTTCTTCCACTCCATGTTGCATTTTTGGTGTATTCATGTTACTAAAGGGGTGCCTTCCACTGCATAGCCATCAAAATATATATAACTAAAAAGGATCTAAACATTAAATATGCACTTCCATGTATTAAGTGGCTCTCCCTACATGCTATTCAAATAATTAGGTTCCTTAAAACTGATAAACTAACTTATCTCTACTTTTTATGCCACTCATGTATTTCTAAGTTCTTTTGCACTCTTAAGCACTGATCCATAAGTCCTTTTATGCACTGTATTTTTGTACATAGTTATCCTATGATATGTGCACACTCCAAAACTTATCACCACATTTATTCTTCCACATTTTATGTAATTTTCAACCATATTTAATTCCACACAAGTGGATTTATTGACATATTTCTACCTTTTGGCTTGGAAAGGTTCAACCTATACTCAAAAAACACTTGAACTTGTACTTGGTCATCTTTATGGATCCTTTAAATGCCTTTATAGCCCAAGATAATGTTAGTTGTGCTTAGGAAGTGAGGCAGCATGTTCAAGTAGTGAGTAGTGTCAAAAGACTTAACGTGGTCCCCATCTCACATTATTTGAAGTTGTATCAAGGTATCATTTTAAGCTAATTATGTATAAGAGTATATATCAAGACTTAAGGTGGTTCTTGTGATCTAAATATACTCATGGAGAGTGATCTATGACACTGTAACCCATGGCCAATCATATGAACTTTTGAGCATCCCAAGAACTTGCATAAATAGGGTAAGAATTTAGGAGATTAGGGATAATATGAGGAATCATGGTGACCCTTACCTAAGGTCTTAACATACTTTAAGGTCCTTTAGCATATGTTGAGGTATTTCCCTTAATAGATGTTTCATTTGAAATAATGCATATTTTTGCCTTTTAGGGGTGTCTAAACCATGTGAATAGTATTGTTATGACCCATAAAACATCATTGAGTCATTATCAAGGGTTGAATGTTCCTTAAAGAGTCTTATTTCCATCATATATCATTTTAAGGTGGTATTATATGTGAAAGTAGGACTTTTTAGAAGTCAAATGATTTTCATTCACCAAAAAGGGGCCCACACATGTGAAAAATGACCTTTCAACTTCCCTCCATCTATACCCTCTATCTTGAAAGTATTTTTGGCTCCTCATTTCCCTCCTCTTTCCCTCCACTAGCATTTAAATATCTAAAACCTAAGAAAGTGTACAAAAATGATGTTTTAAGTTGTTTCTAGACATGTACAGATTTATACAGACATATCAGAGTCAAAAGAGGTCAAAAATTTTAAGGGGATCCCTTGAAAACACCTTAGATAAGGATTCATGTATTAAATGTGAAGAAAATGGCAAGAAGTGTAGTGCAACCTCCATCGATCTCTTGGTAAGTTCTTTATAGTCAATTTGAGTTGGACGGTACAATCCATATAAGGGGATTCAAAGCCTAATTTCCTAGCTAGACATAGGTTCCCTAGTGTGAATGAAATAAATGGCATTGGTTTTTAGATAAAGGATATAAGATTTATAAATGATCAATAAGACCCTTATGTGGTCTTAAGCCCTTTGCAAACCCCATAATCTTATATACAAGAAAATTTATCAAAATTTTGAACTCATTTTGATAGATTTATCATGGGAATGGTATATAAAGGCCTATTAAGTTTATTATATGGCTATGAGTATTTTATCATAGTACTTTCAAGGATAGATCAACACACAATCTCTCTTGGTTGGTAGATTGTAGTCATGTGCAAGATTCATGTGTTTTCATAAAGGAGCAGAGTGTAAGGATGATTAGTGTAATTTTCCATTTCTTCCTCTAAGTTCCTCACATACCTCACCCAGTAACCATTTTTTCATAATAGATCCCCTTTAAGCTCCTCAATGTTTACCATGTGAAAGAAGGAAACAAGCTCTAAGCATGACTTAACTTGTCCTTATGAGAATCAATATTTAGGATAAAAGTATATAAATGGCATCCCCTTTAGGTGGATACAATGATTTATGCATTCTAAGGATCCCCTATCTTAGAAGAAATAAGGCTCATTATGACCCTGATGGTGTTCTAGATTTGCACCGTAGCTGAGTAAGGGGATTGTTTAGATATATCTACTCAAATTCAGTCAAACATGGGACTGATCCTAGGTTGTGGGTATCCTAATGATGGATCAGAGCTCTAGATAAGGTTGGATTCATTCTATATTTATCACCTAAACTAGACCTAATCGAACACTTGGAAAAAACATAGAGAGATACAATAATATATGAAAGCATGTAAAAATGGGGTGATGCACCAGTAATTTCAACACTTATACTTTGAAAAAAATGCACTATGATAAGAATTGAATACTAATCAATATAAATCTCAAATAAATATTTCACAATATGGCATAAATCAGTTATTAACTTGCATGAGATGGCATATATCCACTTTCAAGATAAAGAACAAACTATAAATTCCATTTATAATGAATTGTGAGAACTATCAAGCACTTCATGAAGGTGAGAAAAATAAAACATATTAAAGGAAACTAAATTCACTTAGATATAACTCATAAATTCATAGAACACACTTCAAACTATCTTGTAAAATGGTGGAATTCAATATTTATTGCAATAAAAGGTCTTATGGTGTAAATTTTGGAATAGCCTCAACAAGCTAAAAAATAAGAGCCTATTTCTATAAATATTGATAGACATTTATTTCTAAAAATGATTTGAAAGAGTTTTTACACATGGTATAATTTGGAACATACATATAGAAAGGGAAGAGAGAGAGAGAGGTAATGGTGATGTATTAGCACAAGCTCAAGGATGCTGACTCATGACCTTATCAATAAGAAACAAATTTTGTAAAAGAGTTGAATGCCCATTGTCCTTATCTATAAACTAGGTTATCTTCTTTGAAATCCATGTTATTATTTATCTAATCTGTTGATGAGGACCATGTCTTAGAATTGATAAAATTATGCCACATCTACTTTGGGTGGCCATCAGTACCTGTTTATCAAAAAATTGACCATGTGATAGGTGAGATACCTTTCTATTATCATTTTTACATCTATATTTTCTCCATTATCAAACATAGGTCCATTCTTGGTGAAACCCAATCTAATTATTGGTTTTCACATAGTCACAATATCTATATAAACCTAAAAAATTACTTGACCTTGCTTTACAATCACTAGTCCATCTTTGATCTCTATATTATGTCATAAGAGAATTATTCTACATTAAAAACATGTAATATCTAATGAGGATCGTCTATCTAAAATTAATAAACATGTCCATAGAATGACCCTATAATAGGGCTAGTAGGTTCTAAGTTATTTACTAGATGTCTTATGGTGACATAACCTTGTCCTTAACCATATTATCTATATGACTATGTTTGTTGTTTATAAAGCTCTAATGGTGATATAGATCCTAAAATTTTTGTTTTCCTAGGTCAAGAAACTATTTCATAAACCTTTAATGGAATCTCTTTATATTTTCTCTTTATTCATTGGTCATCAATTTCTAACTCAGACCATTTACATTATACACAACTGCTTTATTCTTATCGATCCTATAGATTGTAATAACTTATTTGATTCCTTATACATTGATATATATATATATATATATATATATATATATATATATATATATATATATATATATATATATATGAATGTATGTGAGTACTTGATTTCCTACCATCCAATATCCTTTAACATTTTGAATTGATCTCGCACCATAGATCTAAATATACAAGTTCATATGCACTGTAGATATCATTGAGCCAACTTTCCTATCAATCAATATGCACCATCAAATCTTTGGTATGATTGAGCGCTAATCATTGATCTAGTTTGGAGACACCTCTTATGTTAGTTACCTCATGCCATTTGATCTTGGCTTGATGAACCCACACTGTTGGATCTTGGTCAACTTGTATCTATTTAAGGGATTTTAACTTGGGGACCTTTTGACCTGTTTGACTCCAGAATGAACCATTAGATCAATGTTTTTAGTATGTGAGCTTACATAGGCCATTAGATCAAGACCAATTTTAAGCCTTTTAAGGACCTTTTCAACTCAAACGGTTACTTTATGGATCTTAAATTTGACACTTGCATGAATGTCTCATTCTATAAGACTATCTTTTAACACTTATATCTTTAGCTATAAAGCTCATGAAGACGTGAAAATTGTAGAGCATGTTCTTGGCATGAATGAATCCTTGGAACTATAAATATTTGGCTTATGAGAGTTCTTAAGGTGAATTTTTTTAATGCACAAGTGCCCTGGTCCATTCTTTTTTTAGATGACATCCTAGTGATGGTCTATTTCTTTAAACCTACACAGCCCATATTTTTCTCAATATTTCAAGGCTATGATGATTTTTTAAGGATTTTTCAACCTATTTCATGCTCCTAAATGCCTCAGACACCATGAAACCTACTTTTACCCTTCCATCTTGCAATTGTAGACCTATCCCTTAAATATCAATCAAATCACACTTTAAACTTGCTTCAAGTGTTTCAAAATATATATGATCTACAATTGAGGTTTGTATACTAGTTGTGATATTGGGTCACTCTTTAATCAAGATCTTACTTCTTCCACTAGACTCTTGGATTAGGTATATTTTTGGAATGTAAACCAAATTTGGTTAACATCTTTGGTGACTTGACTAGGTATCATGCCTTCTATGCTTGAGAACTTGAACCATCTCTATGATTCTTGGATCATTTACATGATACATGGACCATTTACATTGACTAGAAGACATCATTTTGACTTGAAAAGACAAAGTATTCCAACATACAAGGAAAGAAATAAACTTGAAAAGGAAACTGACCTATCAAACCACTATGAAACAAATAATTTATTTGGGACAAGATAAAAATAAACAAATGTGTTATAAAAACACTTAGAGAAAATTAAAAATGACAAAATGTATAAGGGACTTAGCATCCTTAATATAAATGCTTAAATGTATCCCATTGACTATGATAAGAGGCTCTTCACTATTCATCCTTATGAGTTGAAAAACATTTTAGCATTTACAAATAGAGACTGTATATGGACCACTATAGACATAATCAAAATTTTGTGTGTCTTCCTAGCTTAGCTCTATCCTCATCCCACTTGAGGACCCAATCTCTTTCTTAATAACTTTTTGAATAATCTCTTTTATTCAAAGATTTATTTGCCATTGCCTGATGGTCTTCCATGGCCAACATGGACTGATGCCTTATCTCTTCTCCAAAATCTTAAGTCAATCCATTAATTATAAAGCAAGGAATTCAAGATAGATATGCATTTTTGATTTCTTACCATATACTACCTTATATGGAGAATTGGAAATTGACCTCTTATAGGTGATCATATTAGCCCATAGAGTTTACTTCAATTTGAGATTCCATTATATCTAATTTTATTCAACATTCTTCCTGATGATTTTTAATAAATTACTGCTAGTATACTCAACAAGGCCATTGCCTTGTGGATAATAGTTTGATAAGGTACCCAGAAAAATACTATGTATAACAACTCACTGGCTGACCTTAGGCCCCACAAAATCCATAGCATTATCAAAAATTATAGTTGAAGGGACCCCAAATTTGGTAAGAAAATCTTCATATAAGTCTAAAATATTGGTTTCATTGGCTTCTTTTAATACCACTGCCTCTATCCATCTAGTAAAATAATCTATGGTAGTTAGGATCCAATTGTGTTCTGAGATTGAAGGGGGATTAATAAGACCAATAAATTATAGTCCCCTTTAAACAAAGGGTTAATTCACTAAATTTGGTTAGAGAAGTAAGGATGTAAGCTTCACATTTCCAACAAACATAACACATTATCTGTATTTCCTAGTCTACGCATGATAATCACCAAATAAAATTGGTCAATAGTACCCACATCTCATGATCTTGTGGGCTATGATTTTTCTTGAATAATGACCTCCTCCATGTTCATCATGGAATTACTAAAGCAGTCTCTATATTTGACATACCTCTATGCACCTTAGCAACATGGAATTGATATCCTTTTTAAACAACACATTATCAACAAGGAGAAAAGGATTTTTCCTCTTATGGCCAAACCTTGGCATAAGGATTTTAATCCTCTCTCGAAATCCTTTAACAAGTTCCCTATATGGGTGTGGCTCCCTTATCTTCTGCTCCACCTGTGGTAAGAGGTAGTTTTTAAAACCATTGGAAACGCTATAGGGGAATTTTTATATGAAGAAGATAGTCTGAATCTTAACCATTCGACTTGTGCATGATTTGTAGTAGATATGGATGTTTCTAAGGGCCTTCCTGAGGTGATTTTCCTTGAATCCCCAAGGGGTACCTGGACACAAATTTTGGATTATGAGGGGATCCCTTTTCGGTGTAGGAAATGTCACCAAACGGGACATATTATTGCTCGTTGTGTTGCTAGGAAATCTCATCCCAGACGTTCACCTTCTTGGTGGCCTAAGGGTTCCACTAAACATAATTTTGACAAACAACCTCTGGAAGCAACTTCAGAATCTGAGACTGAGAATGAGGAAAGTTCACAATCTAAACTGAAAGATGAAGAGGAATCATTGGTGAATCATTCTAATGAAGCCCCTGTGGTGGTTGTGGTTAGTGATACAGTTGAGCTAGAGGAGGAGGTGTTGGTATCATCCCCTATTCTGGAGGATCTCTCAAAGATCCAAAATGTGTTTAATTCTCGTAAGGATTTTATGCCCTCTAGAACCCAAAGATCATTGTCTTCTGAGGCATGGGTTGCTGAGGCAGCCAAGGTGGAGGATGGATGGACAGCAGTTACGAGAAATAAGTCTAAGCCTTCAGTCCCTCCTCTTGATATGAATCTTCGGTCATGTAAAAAAAATTCTAAACTTAAAAGATTCATCTTAAGGTCCCTTTTGCTAACTGGTTTTTTTGGAGGCAGTAAACTAGTTGGGTTTACTGGTTACTAGACTGGAAGGTTGTTCAGCTAGCTATTCCAGTTGGTTAAATTTTAGTTCAGTGTTTGAAAACTACTTTTTATGGTCATATCTGGTGGTTACATGTCCATGTAAAACCTAGTTTTGGTTTTGTTCTATAATTAGGTTCTTTTGTTAACCTGGTTGTGCTTTAAGGTTTATCTTTCCCACTGTGTAGGGTTTCGGGGTCCCTTCAAAACCTATTTTTACCTTAATCTAAAACAAGGAGGAAAGGAATTGAGTATAATCTAAAATATCTCCTCTTCAAAGGGGTAAGATGAGAATTTAAACACCATCTTGTAATTATATTATCATATCTTATAACTAGCTAGAAGGTGAGGCCTGATCATTTGTAAATTCTTCATCATTTGACACCATAACAAGTTCAATTGCCTCTCACAAATCTTGGGATAGATGTTCACAAATTCCTTTACCTCTAACTAGCTTTGTGACCTTGATCTCAACATCATATTCCATGACCTTGGTTATCCAACTATCTCTCTTGTTATTTATATCCTTATTCAAGAGAAAATCATTGACACTTGGATGTGCAACCATCAAATGTATCTTATTATTGGACAATAAGTACCTAAAAATTTTAAGAGACCTTATGACTAAAATTACATGTTTCTCAATAAAAGAGTACCTTGTTTCTTATTCTTTTAAGCCTTGACTTAAGAAGGCTATTGCCTGATCTAAAGTATCTTTATCTGGTTACATGAGAATACCTAAAATTATGTAAATTTTAGCATAGGTGTATAGAAAGAAATCCTTTATGAAGTCAGGATTCAAGAGTGTAGGAGCAATATCTATATCTTTCTTAATCTGTTCAAAACTTCTTATTCCTTTTTCAGACTAGATGAAACTCTAACATTTCTTTCTCATAGTTTTAGTGGCCTAGCTAAAGTAGCAAAATTTAAAATGTATATCTTTATGAAATTGATCTTGCCTAAAAATATTTAAAAGTCTTTCTTGTGTTTAGGTAAGGAAAGTGTAAGAATTGAGTCTATCCTATTAAGATCTATGCTTATACCATGTTTTTAAATCATATGTCTAAGAAGCCTACCTTCATGAATAGATAAAACACACTTTTTTGGATTCAAAGATATTCCAGATTGTCTACATATTTCAAACACTTATCTGAGGTGAATCATATGCTCATCTACACTATTAGAGAATATTGTTATCTCATATAGATAAAAAATTATAAAAATTTTAGGGAGACCTTGAAATTTCATGTGCATAGCTTTCTATAAAGTTTCTCTAGCATTGGATAAACCAAAATGAATCTTTATGTATGCAAATGTCCCCAACTTTGTGGTGAAGGCTATTTTGAACTGGTCTTCTTTTTTGACCAAAATCTAATTGTATCTACTATAACCATCTAATAAGGAGAACCTTTCTAAACCTACAACTAACTGTAAATTTACTCCATTGATGGTAATAGTTAATGGTCTTTAATCATGGCCTTGTTCAAGTCATAAAAGCCAACATGTAGACTTTTTTCACTAGTTTCTTCCATAGTAGAAAAAAGGTTTGTCACCCAAGTTGAGTGCTTAATTGAAAACATTATAGTTGACTTAATGAGATTATGTATATTAGCTATCGTCAAAGGTTCAAGTTTTGGGTTAATAGGCCTTTGTCTTTTTTTTATTGGCCAAGTCTCATCCTCTTATTAAATGGTATGTTGAGCTAGAATTCGATCAAATCCTTTAAGATCATTGTACTTCCATGAAAAAACATCTATAAAACTTGAACATAACTCAATAAAAGTTTATTTCTCTAAAGATGTGCAAACTTTTCCCAACTTTAATCTCTTGGCAATGGCAATCACCACATTTATATAATGTTTTTCCTTTGTTGATAAATAAAACTTTTCTTTTCTTAATTCATCATCTCTATTGAATATGTTTTCAAGGTTGTCCACCTATTTAGGTAGCTTTTTTGTCTTTAATTGAAAAAATATGGTCACCATACTACTTCAAATGCTTATTTTGGTTCCTTGAAGAGAATTTAGATTCTTATAAGAATTTGACAATATAACTATCATCTTCAAATACTTGTCAATTGTCAGTGTTATCTAAAATAGGTCTTAATATCACCTTGATGTATAATTTAACTTTTTAATTTTTTAGGTCATCTGGGATACTGAATTGTGACCCAATGGAAACCATCTTATCTGCATGCTTGTTCTTATTTATTGATATGGATTGAATATTGAAATCTTGAAATTATTCAACTAGGTCTCGTACACTATGATTATAGGACCTAAAGAGTTGGTTTATACATATATTAAGTCCCCTTAGTGAACTACCAGTTCACTATAATCAAAGACTTGTAAGGTACTAACTTTCATATTTCTTACCCATTACAAACCATCCACTAGTGCTTCATATTTAGTAACATTATTGGAACAACCAAATTGAAACTTGAGAGAAGATAGATAACTTTGATTGGATGTATAAATTAACATAATTATATTTCTAGTGCCATGTTTGTTCCTAGCTACATCAAAATATAACTGTCATAGTCCATCACTAAGCTGATCATCTTTCATCAATATTAGAATTGGTGCATCATTTTAATAAAGATAATAAACACCAAGTCCTTATTTAATTAACTTATAGGGATCATGATCATGAAAATTAGATGCCCATTCATTAGTGAAATGACACAGGAATTCATCTAGAGGTGATTCAATGTGTACCTCACTATTTTATGGTACCTTTTATGAGATAACACAATTAGTGTTCACCATACTTGGCATATATGGCTCCAAATGAAATATTCCAATAGGTTCAGATCTTAGCGTTACGTTAGTAACATACCTGGTATTCAATATTAAATAGGTCTAGTCAATTGATAAATATTCTCCAATCATTGAAGTCTCGTTTCTTGATAGACACATGGAAAAATAGGGAGGTAAGTCCACTACAACTCCATCTTGTTGAATAATAACATTGGGGCAAGTATGTAATGTTATTTTTAGATATTTAATTATGCCTACTATCTTTTTTTTTTGACCCATCTAGTTTAAATACTCCTATGGTATTTGGCTCATAGACAAGACCAAGTTTCTCTATAATTTGTTTGGGCATGATAGTCCTGTTAGCCCTAGTATTTACCATACAATTATGGACTAAGAAATCACCAACTATCAAAGAGAGATAAAAGGGATGATTTTTTTTTGACTTGAGAGTTTTGTTATTCACCTTTGTCATGTTATGTACCTATTGATTAGGTTTCTTAATTATTAGGTCTAAATTAGCCAGGACATCTCCTTCTTTCTCAAATAGTTCTTTAGATACCTTAAGATCTAAAATCTCTTAAATAAGCATGTCCTTTTATCCTAGAATGGAAATGGAATACCATATTCTTATGATAATATTTGATTTCTTTATTAGATTTAATATGTTGAATTAGGCTCCACTAACCTTTGGTTGTAACTTTTGAGCCACTGGTTGTTCTCTAGTTAGAGGCATTTGGGGAACCTTCACTGTCTATGTATTATAAATCTTCTATGTTATAGGAAAAACAATTTGTTCCTTGACACTATTGTAAATATAATTAGGAAGACTAGAAGTATTTCTAACATCTTGAGCTTCCGTAACTGCTCTTCTTTTAGCTCTAGTCAGAGATGTAACTTAACCATTTGTGTTACTAGTTTCACCAACTTGGTTGAATTAAATATGATCATATAATTGCTAATTAACATTGATAGAATCATGATATCCTAAAAATTGTTTATCTTCTCCTTAGAATTTTATATTCTTGTATTGATATCAACCACCTTGAAGAGAGAACTCTTCCTATGCCATTTATGGCATAGTAATATCTTATGATACCAAGGCTTGGTTTTGAGTGTCATTTGGATTGGAAGGCTATCAACTTGATTCTTACATCAAATTATTTTTAGGAACAATAGCTTCTGAATTAGAAGGTACATTAGGATTAAGGGCTACATATGGCTTAGTTTGGGTTATGGTTCCTTGATTTTGATAAGGTTGCCTATTGTCCTTGAAACCTTGATAAGGGGGTCATTGGGTATTTAAAGACTAATAAGTGTTCTAATTTTGATGTTGATAAGGTCTACCTTGGTATTGACATCTCTTGAGTTAAACAATCTCATTTTCAAGAGCTTGTAACATTATTTTTAGATCACCAATCTCATTAGATTGATTAAGAGGGCCAAAAACTTGGAGTTTTAGGGATGAAATAGGAGATATAAATAAAATTTGGAAAACTTGAGGAGGAGGAATAAGATGTAATTATAGGAATTTGGGAATTAGAGGATTTAGAGCAAGTTTACCAACTTGTAGCAAGCTATTTTGTTCTTTTATTATAATTTCATAGGCATTTGGCAAGGTATTACCACCCATAGACTGTATCATGACACATATCAAAATTAAAGGCCTCAAGATAGTATATAAATGCATAATCTAGATATTTTATAACCAATGTATGGATCCTAGTCCATGTATTTTGGAAGCTGAGGTTTAAATCAAACATAAACTCATGGGGTAACCTTTGTATGGTAGTCATTTGTTCAACCAAAGATAGATTATCAAAACTATCTTCAAATTGCCTAGTGAAGGATACACCTAACTCATCCTTGGTATGAATGGAGATTAAAGGAAGATTTATATACCATTATAGTGCTTTTCCTTTGAAGGAGGTAGCAAGTAGTCTGATAACCACATTATCTTGAATAACATTATGAATATAACATAGATTGGCAACAACTTTGATATACTTAATACTAGTAGTTTTATCACACTAACCTAAGATGAAAGGGATATTTTTTAGGGAAGACACATGGATTTCATCATATGGGGATAAATTCAAGGTACTACCCTTATTAAATGTAATAAATACTTGATTTTTGATAGCCATCTAGAAAAAAGGGATTTATCTTATGGGGACCATAGATTCGACTAAAATAATAGGTTGACTGGAGGATGAATATTGATTTACAGGATAAGGTTTTTTACTATTAAATCTTGATCATTTATAAAAATTAGAAGGCAATTTAATATGTTCAAAAAGAATACCTTTACTTAATGATCTTGTTGTAATCATTGGCATGAAAACACTATTTAAAATATGCTATGAACTTTACAACTTGAAATATATTCAACTTTTGATAATGGTATATGTCTCCTCCTTTTGAAATTTATTCTTCTCAATATTCAAACTTAAATTATTCCAAAGAATTTGAATCCCGTCAAATGTTATAGAACTGTTGGTGTTCTAGATTTTTACCCTAGCTGAGTAAGGGGATTGTTCAGATCTTCCTACTCAAATTTAGTCCAACATAGGACTGATCCTAGGTTTTGGGTATCCTAATGATTGATCAAACCTATAAATAAGGCCATATTCCTTCTATATTTATCACTTAAACTAGACCTAATATAACAATTACATGGAAAAGAGATAGAGAGATATAATAATATATGAAAGCATGTAAAAATGGGGTGATGCACTAGTAATTGGAACACTTATAATTTACACAAAACACACTATGAGAAGAATTCAAGACCAAAAATATCAATCTCACATAAACATTTAGTAATAAAGCCTGAATCATTTATTAAAATAACATGAGATGGTAGAAGTCCACTTTCAATATAAACAATAAAATTTAAATTGCACTTATAAATGACCTATGAGAAATATCAATCACTTCATGAAGATGAAAAAACTTAGACATACATAGGGAAAATATATTCACTTAACTACAATGCATGAATTCATAAAACACACTTCAATCTAGCTTGCAAAATGGTGGAATTTAGTCTTTATTACATCAG
Source organism: Torreya grandis (assembly GCA_037957365.1). NCBI lineage: Eukaryota > Viridiplantae > Streptophyta > Pinopsida > Cupressales > Taxaceae > Torreya > Torreya grandis. Next base: position 784,667 of record JARHVA010006259.1, on the reverse strand, counting down.
AAGGTGTTATGGTTAAAATTCTGGAATAGCCTAAGTAAACCAAAGCATAATAGTCTATTTCTCTAAAAATTGCTAGATATTTCTTTCTAAAAACATTTTGAGAGAGTTTTTACATATGGTAGAAATTGGAACATATATAAAAAAAGGGAAGAGAGAGAGAGAGGGAATTGTGATGTATTAGCACAGGCTCAAGGATTCTAACTCATGACCTTATAAATAAGAAAAAAATTATGTAAAAGATCTGAATGCCTATGATACTTATCCAACCACTAGGTTCTCTTCTTAGAACTCCATGTTATTATCTATCTGATGTGTTGATGAGGACCATGTCTTAGAATTGATATAACTATACCACATTTGCTTTAGGTGGCCATCGGTACCTATTTATCAAAAATATGACCATGTGATAAGTGACAAAACTTTCCATGATCACATTTACATCTGTATTTACTCTAATATCAAACATAGGTCTATTAAAATTGAAAACCAATCTAATTACTAGTTTTCACACAATCACAATATCTATAAAAACTTATAAATTACTTGACCTTGATTTAAAACCACTTTTCGATCTTTGATCTCTATATTAGGTCATAAGAGACCTATTTTACATTCAAAATCTATAAGATCTGATGATGATCCTTCATATAAAACCAATGAACATTTGTATGGAATGACCCTACAACAAGGTCAACAGGTTCCAATTTATCAACCAGAGGTCTTATTTAACTTTAATGGTAATGGAGCCTTGTCCTCGACCATCTTGTCTATATGACTATGTCTATTATTTACCAAGATCTAATGATGATATTGATCCTTAATATTTTGTTTTCTTGAGTCAAAAATCTTGTTCATTGACCTTGAATGGAAGATATTTGTATTTGTTCTTTATTCATTGGTCATCAATTACCAACTCAAACCATTTACATTATTCCCAACTATTTTATTCTTATTAGTCCTATATATTTTATTGACTTATTTGACTCCTTGCACATCATTAGATATGGTTTTATGAATGTACATAATTCCTTAATTTCCTACCATCCAAGATCTTTTAAAATTTTGACTTGATCTCACACCTTAAATATAAATGTATGAACTCACACACACCATAGATCTCATTGGGCCTACATTCCTATCATTCAATGTGTATCATCAAATCTTTAGTATGATTGATTACTGATCATTGATGTAGCTTAGACCCAATTTTTATGTCAGTTGCCTTACACTATTGGATCTTGGCTAAATGAACCCACACTATTATATCGAGGCCAACTTGTAGCTCTTTCAGGTCTTTAAACATGGAGACCTTTTGACTTGTTGGACTCCAACATGATCTATTAGATCAATGTTGTCAGTATGTGAGCTTTCACAAATTGATAGATCAAGATCATATTTAAACCTTTTATGGACCTTTTGAAATCAAATTACTACTTTATATATCTTAAACTTGACACTTGCATGAACATTTCATTTTGTAATCCTATCTTAGAACACTTAAATCTTGAGGTAGAAAGCTCAATGGACATGAAACTTGAACATCATGTTATTGGCATGAAAGAATCCATGGTGCTACAACTATTTGGCTTATTAGAGTTCTTTAGGTGAATTTATTAAATGCATAAGTGACTTGGTCCATTATTTTTTTAGTTGATGTTCTAGTGATGGTTTATTTATTTAAACTTACATAGTCCATCATTTTCTCAGTATTTCACAGATATAATGATCTTTTAAGGCATTTGCAACCTATTTCATGTTCTTGAATGCCTTAGACACCATGAAACCTAATTAGACCCTTACATATTACAATTGTAGACCCATCCCATGAAGATTAATCAGATCACAATTTAAGATTTCTTTATATGTTTCAAAATCTATATAATCTCCGCTTGAGTTCTATTTTCTCCTTGTGACATTGGGTCATTCTTTATTCAGAATCTTATTCCTTCCACTAGCTTCTTGGAATAGGTATATATTTGGATATAAGTTGTTGGGGATCTAGATTGCACCCTACGTAGAAGTAGAAGTGTTTAGGTACTACTTCCAAATCTGTCTTAACATGATACTGACCCAAGGTTTTGGGTATCCTAAAATGGGGTCATACCTCTATGATTTTTAACAAGGCTAGCTCCTATGATGCATTATTTTATTTCATTCCCACTACTAAAACCTCCTAATGACTATGGAAAAGGGAGAGAAAGATAACATGAAAATAAAACCTAAGATAAAGATGGTGATTCACCTAAAAAATGGTTGAGCTACTCTAATTGACTCTTAAACACTAATGAAACAAGGAAAAGACTAGATCTAGGATTCCAAACATCTATCATACATCAATATTTCATGAAGAGGTTTAAAAAATGATCAAAAGTTGAGGGAAATGATGGATAGGTATAATTAAAGACACTAACCAATCATAATATCCACATGTGGGCTTCAATCAAAATATATATAACACTGATCATGACCTACATAATAAGATCAACTAGTAACTAGTTGAGATCAAGACTTGACAAGGGAGAATGTCTAAAACACATGCAAATCTGACATGTGTAGACTATAGTACAATAATGAAATATAAGAAATAGTCTTGTATTCACTTCAAGAGGTTACAAACTACATCTTGGCAGAGTCTAGACGTACCAAGAGAGGGATTAGATTGATACCAAGGGATCCAATTTTTGGCTCAAAACCCTCTATATATATATATATCATAAATGAGAAATAGAGAGATTTGAACAATGCTTAAGAGAGTGGAGAAAGAGTCTTCATGATCAATAAGTGAGGTGGTAGCTCATTAATTGACTTTTGTATATGTGTCTTCCTCCAACCAACTAGACTTAATCAAAAAATAGACCTCAATTTTCTCCGATAACTTTTGATCTCCTCTCATTGGTTGAGAGATCCCATTAGATACAAGGGTTGGTTCTACATGATGATAAAGTCTATTTTAATGGAATTAATGTTCTCAACTACTTCTATAACTACCATCTCACCACTTTAGGACCCTGATTCCACTTAATGTGTTTATGAGGATCAAATCCTTAAATCCTAAAATTAAAAATGCCATGCCATGAATAGAAATTTATCAAGATATGTGATCCACATGCCTTTTCAGGGATAGCATCTCTCCTTTGGGACCGATCAGTGCACACCACGTGTCTGACCAAGAATCACCTTAGGTGTTTTAGTGGCTAGCCTATATGGGGATCTGGAAGAGGACCCAGATCACTCCAGAGCTTTTGGTGTGATGGCCAGTCCTCTATTGGTATTACAGCTAGGTCTCAAGGTCAAGACCTATGGAAGCTAGTGGGTCTGATCTGCATCCCTTCTTAGGGATAGCATCTCTCCTCAGGGACTGATCAGTGCATGCCATGTGTCTAATTGGGAATCACCTTAGGTGCTTCAGTGGCTGGCCTATATAGGGATCTGGAAGAGGACCTAGATCACTCTAGAGCTTTTAGTGTGATGGCCAGTCCTCTATTAGTATCAGAGCTAGGTCTCAAGGTTGAGACCCATAGAAGATGGTGGGTCTAATCCAAATCCCTTCTCAGGGATAACGTCTCTCCTCAGGGACCAATCAATGCACACCACATGTCTAATCGAGAATCACCTCAGGTGATTTAGTGGTTGGCCTATATGGGGATCTATAAGAGGACCCATATCACTTTGGAGATTTTGGTGTGATGGCTAGTCCTCTACATTGATCCAAAACTCAAAAGTTTTCGTTGACAAATATTTCAATAGCAAAGAAATAACACAATAATAATGGATTCTCTGAGAAGAGATGTTATATTACTTAAAAACCACACTACAAAACATACACTCATCTCTGAGAAGAGATGTTATAGATATGAAACATATGCTTATCTTTGAGAAGAGATGTCTACCTTCCCTTTTTCAGTTACAATGCATTTATACATATTTTTGAAAACATCAATAGATTGAGTGGCTTGAGGAATTAATAGTGACCTTTTAAGAATGAGTGACTCGAGAGAAATAATATAATTAAAATGGAACAACACTCAAGGGCATAATGGCTCGAGGAAATAACTATCATCGACAATGTGACTTCCAAGAATGAAAACAATACAAGATTCAAGGAATTAACTATCACCTGAATGGTCACCCAAATGGTTGCTTGGATCATTTCTACCACTCGAGTGGTCACCTAAAGTGTTTCCCAGATCATTCCTCCCTCTTTAAAAAGCAATGGTCCCCATTGCATCACTGTTCCCCATTAGGTGTGGTAATTATGTCTTGATTTGATTCTCGATGCACACTTGGAAGGGACTGTGGTTTATGGAACTATGTGGGGCCCAATTTTTCACCTTTTTTGTTTGACCATCAGTCTATGGATGTAAGGATGTGAACTTCTTCAACATGGTATCTATTTGCTTCTGTTGTTGTGTTGTAAGGGCTATAACATTGGTCCTTTTGGATTCTTGTGGATTGACCACCATGAAAACAAATTTCTTGGTGCTAAGCAAAGAGATAGATGTGGAAGGTGGTACTTCTGGTACCCTGTAGCACCGTGTTCCAAGAGTGAGAGTGATCCATCTAGTTCTTGATTTGTATATACCATGTTGATCATACATGAATGGATGACCAAATAGTACATCACAAAAATCTAGATTGACCACATCACATAAGACCTCGTCTTGGAAAGGTTGTATTACATATGAGAGAAGACATTGGTGGGTGACACGGAGATATCTCCCTGGGCTCAACCATCCAATATTGTATGGTTTTGGGTGAGGCTTCATGTATAGATTTAGGATTTTCACAACATTAGTAGAGATTAAATGTAAAGGCTTACCTTACACCCATAACATAGAGTGAAACAACCTTTTCTTGTCATCTAGAATCTCATCTTGTGTTTGTGATGAAGCTACAATGGATTTAGGATCAGCATCTATAATTTCTTCTTCAACCTCTTCAACTGTAGGGTCTATATGAGGTAGAGTAGTAGATGTTGAAGATGGTGACTCAGAAAGCAATTATTTGATAGATCAACATTCTTCTTTGGAGTGAGTTCTAGATTTGTGATAACCACACCACTTTCTAGTCTTTCCTTCCTTTTGCTTCCAATTTTGGCCTCATGTTTGACCTTCTTTATCATTTTTCCATTTTGAAGACTGATTTTTTATATCCATTCTTCCATGCTTCTACTCAATCTTTATTGTGAACTTGTATGCCTCACCGATGGTTTCCAAATTAAAGATTTCCATTTCCCCCCAAATGTACCATTGTAGTCCACCATGATATTTGAGAGTTTTATGTTTATCACTTTCTTGAATGCCTAGTCTTGCTGACAAAGAATGAAAAGTGTCTGTGTAATCTTGCATAGATTGGTCCTTACCTTGGTGAAGTTGTTTCCATTGTATGTACAGATCATCATACGCACCGATGAGATAGTATTCTTCTTTTAATACTTCCATAAAATCATCCCAGGTAGGTTCCACCCCAAGGCCAATGATATCCATACTGAACCTCTTTTTTTACACTTCCCACCATTTTTTCAAGAGCAATGATGATTTCAAAAGAGCAAAAGTGATCTTTCTCCATCGGTGAACTTATTTACAGAGAAGTAGGATGATAGTTGATCCAACCAATTTTCCAAGACATCAACATTGATTTTTCCTTCAAATGTGGGAATATCAAAATTTACCTAAACCTTAAAGGGTGTTGGGGTACTAAAAGGAAGCTCCCTCGATGAGGAGCTAAGATGTGTAGTTGTGGAGCCCAAATTTCCCATCAGAAGTGTTTGAATAATTTGAACAAATTATTGGAGCATCTGTGCTTGTTACTTCTGGAGGGATTCATTCACCATTTCCTTGAAAAGATTAGATGTCTTAGTGCCATCCATAATTTGAGGTCATTTGGGGTGTACAGGTGGAGAGTTTGGAAGCTCTGTCACTTCCCACCAAAGTTTCCTGTATCTTGACCTCATCCTCAGGAACATACACTCTCAAGACAAATTTCTTTGATACCAATAGAGGACTGGCCATCACACCAAAAGCTCCGAAGTGATCTAGGTCCTCTTCAAAATCCCCATATAAGCTAGCCACTAAAACACCTGAGATGATTACTAGTTAGACACGTGGCATGTGTTGATCGGTCCCTGAGGAGAGATGTTATCCTTGAGAAGGGATGTGGATCAATATGACTATGTTTAAAGGATGGGAAGCCCCCACCATATCTCATTTATCTACCCCTACATGGGAAACTAAGCTTGGGTGCATTATAGATGAAAACCAATCCAAATTATTGGTTTTCCTATAGTTTTAATCAATAAAATAAGTTCATTAGGTGCATGTTCTTGATTTGATAATAAGATACCACCCCTTTAGTCTATATTATGTCTAAAAATACCTATTTTACCTCCATGGAGATCTACTATCAATGATTTATCTCATTTCATTGTTCAAAATGTTGACCCTTTATCTATATTAGGTATGAAAGACCTATTTTGTCCCTACGGATCTTTAATGCCAATGGTAGATCCTATAATGTCCATTTGGTTCAGCGTAGACCATTCTTGAGATAGGTTCTTTCATATTTACCTTGCTTGGGTTAAAGAATGCCCTATCAAATTTTGTCAAAATGTCCTAAGCTTTCCCTTTTATTATTTGCTTTCGATAATGAATCTAACTATTAACATATTAACCTTTGCTTGCACCATCAATCTTAATAGGTATGATCAAATGAGATCCATCAATCTTGACCTTAACTTTTTAACTCTATCCAATATCATGTCAAGTGTCAAATGTGTGTTTGTTTTAGGATCCTACTTTTAGATTATTATCTTCTATTCTTACACAACATGCCAATCACATGTTAGTTTTAGGATCCCACTATCAGCGTATCTACTTTTGTGATTAAGTCATGTGTCAATAATGTATTAATTTTTATGATCCTATTATCAATCTATCATCTTTTATACCTATGCCACATGGTAGCCTCTTGATCTCCTTTAATTTTTGATTCATCTTACACCACTGAATCAAGATTTATGATGCAACATGGACCATTTGATCTGCTAGGATCCACTATTTTAAATCAAAAGGCTACTTCATGAGATCAAATTTGACATTTGTGATCCCATCTAATGGCATTCATGCAACCATCATTTACATTATCACAACCATAAAATTTAAGATCAAAATGGGTTATTTTTCTGAAGAGTTATTTTGACATTTGTGTAGACATCTTAATGTGCTAGTTAAACTTTGAAGCTTCATAACTTGAGCCAAAAAGCTCATGTGGAATTAAAACTTTCAAAGGTTGGTCCTGGCATGAATAAATCCATTGTGTTATAATATTTTGGCTCACATGGCTTTCTAATGTTCATTTATTAAATGCATAAGTTAACTATTTTTTATTTATTTTTGGATGATGTCTTGGTGATGATCTAGTCTTAAAATTTAACAACTCATCCTCTGATCATTATTTCAAGGTGTTGATGATTTGCTAAGGCTTTTACAACCTAGTTCATGCTCTTGAATGATTTAAACACATGGAAACATGTTGGTATTCTTAATTTTTTAATCTTAGACTTGTTTCAAAATTTTAGTCCACTCATCCCACATGAACTCTGCTTAGATTGGTATATGGGCTAAAAAATGGCCTACATCTTTGGTGACTCATAGGTGTTACATGCCTATCTATGCAAGAGAACCAAAAAGATATATTTATCAAGTCCATTAGGTATGAAGTCTCTACTTGGGTCAAACATATGACCTAGATATAATAGTAGCTACCAATATTAATCTAACATCTTTTTGAAGCAAATATAAAGACTAAAAGGAAAAACATAAAATAATGTGCCAAAGGAACTTATTAAAGGTAAACTAAAATACAGAATAAATGTCCATAAATTTACTTATAAAAAATCATGAACCTAATTTAATATATAAAATATTGTACAATAATTCACAAGCACCTCCCTCTTAGGTCAAACGGAAAACTATGAGTATCATTCACTTGTAATAGACCAAGCTAAAATATACCTTACTTTGGAGGTATAAAAATTGGTGAAATGAGTAGTTTGATGGCCAATAATTTGGATGTGCTCCCCAATGGATGGAATGGAACAAACATGAATCCAATGTAGACTTACTAGTCTAAGTTTTCCAAGATTGGTTCATGTTGGACTATGGGAGCACTTTCTTGTTGTTATTCGTCACCCTTGAGAAAGTCATACATAAAGACTTCATTTGGGATCTTGGGATAAATTACACTTGGTTCAATTGGTGGTTCAAACAAACCATATTATTCTACCTTGTTCTTAATATAAATTAGGAATGATCATGCTTAGAACAACATGATTATAGCCTTCTTGAAGAAGGACGTGTCCCTTGGCCTCTTGAAATTATTTGGTTATGGAATTAAACTAGTGCCATAACTATTCAATCTATTCACTAGTATGCTCATAAAACTAAAACAATTGAGCACTTGAGATGTCTCCTTCATCAACTTCACTCAATATTTCATCTTGTTATTCAACTACAAATGAGGGTTGATTTTACCATCCAAGGTCTAAAGTATCAAACCTATTTTGCTCAAGATATAATTTACTTTCCTATAGCTCTAACATACTAGGGATATCTTCATTTGGCACCTCATCTTGAAGTGTATCTACCTCAGACACCTAGTCCTTATCCTCTTCTTGAACTATGTAGCATGGGCTTTAAGAGGTCCATTTAAAATATGCTTTTTTTTCATCTTAAGGGTTAACCTCATCAGGATCTTGTTAATTTGTATCAAATATATGCCAAGAAGGTTAGACCGAACATGAATGTTCCATTTTTGGATGAATTGGACTGCCATTATGATTTATTCATCATGGACACTTGCATTGTCCTCTTCAAGTTCACCTATGATTGCAAGATCCTCCTTTATCATTTATATAATAGGCTCCTCCTTCATAAGGGAGATGGTGTGAGGGTGAAGAATTTAACCTTGCTTATAGATTATGATAGTATCCTTTCATCTATGGAATTTGAATGTTCTTTAAGATGGCTCTTGAACTAAGGAGAGAGAGAAACTCAGAAATCTTATACACTAAGATACTTGAGGTGAGTTATGGTTGCTTAATTCAATTCATGAACATTTAACCCTTCGTATATGAGGATTGGTTCTTGGAATACCTCAACTAACACCTTCATTTTATTCTTTTTGTCCTCCATAATTTATTTCCATGAGGTTAATGTGTAATACTTGACCACCTTCTCCTTTCATTGAATGGGTGTGGGAGAGGGTGGTTTTAGAAGAGAGGGTATGAAATAGTTAGGGTCATAAAAGAGGATTCAATATGAAATAACATCATGATCTTGAGTGAGAATGGGCATAGGGGTAAGAGAGGGAAAACTGATTAGCTCATGCTTCTTTCTCCCATTGCTTAAACACATCTTAAATAGAAAATACCCACCCTTTCATCTCCTGCTTCTCAATCTATGGGTAGTCAATTTATTCAATGGATGCCCATACATTCCATAAATATTACAAGAAGATATTTATCCCCTCCATGGCATGAATAGGTATATTTTCCCAATCTTAACCTCCTCATTGATAATCATGGTTATTCTTCATTCATCTAATATTTCCTCTCTAAGTTTTGTCAAAGATGGACTTTGACAAGATTAACTAGGGGGTTGATCAAGGACTCTTGAAGGTTGAGATTGAGGCTCTTAGAGGAGAAAGGGAACATAAGGCTGGTCAAAATGAGCTTGCTACTCTTCATGAGATATTAACATACTATCTACATTTTAGATGATGTTTCTTATCATTTCTATGTCCTCATTCCTGCAAGATGACCATTGGTCACTTTCATAAATTAACCATCTATTATTTACTAACTAGAGATCTCTCTTTAATTTTTGTAGATCATGGATAAGGATGACTAGAGAAAACTATAAACCCTTACAAATCTCCCTTATCAACTCAATATAAACTGTTAATGCTTTCTTAAATCCTGATAAGGATGTAATTGGGTAAGCCTAGTCTTGACAAGGAGAAGTAAAGCACTAATTTTAATGCAAAGGAGGCTGACCTTGGTCATATGTATGGGTAAGAGGATATTTAATGTCCATGTGGGGGGAATACATAAACATTATTTTCTTGATAAATGTGATATTGAGGTAGAAGATAAACATATTGATCCAAATATGACTGAATATACATATGAGATTATGTTGATTAGGCACTTAGGATACTTAAATAGTTGATATATGCTCAGAGTTGCCACTGATGTTTTTATAATACCTCCAAAGGCTGATATGTAGAATAACAATACAAAAAATCATTTCACTACTTTGGGCCTTAGTCCCATTGGGTGTGTCAGAGCTATTGGGGATCTAGATTACATTGTAGCTAAAAGCAGAAGTCTTCAGGTCCCATTTCTCAATATAGTTTAACATGGGAATAACCCCAGGCTATGGGTATCCTATAATGGGGTAAGACCTCTAAGATTTTTAATGAGGCTAGCTTCTCTGATACATCATTTTATCTCATTCACATTACTAAAACCTGTTAATGACCAATTAAAAGGGAGATAGAGATAAAATGAAAGGGATACCTAAGCTAAAGATGGTAATGCACCTAAGTTATGGTTTAGCCACTCTTCTCAACTCTTAAACACTAATAAAACTAGGAAAAGACTAGACCTAAGATTCCAAAAATTTATCATACATTAGTATTTCATGAAGAGGTTCACCAAATGATCAAAATCTAAGGGAAATGATGGATAGGTATAATTCAAGACACTAACAAGTCACATTATCCACATGCAATATTCAATCAAAAGATATAAAACACTAAACATGACTTACATACATAAGATTAACTAGTAACCAGGTGAGATAAAGATTTGATAAGGGAGAATAGCTATACAACATATGTAAATCTTACATATACACACTATACCATAATAATGAAATCTAAAAATTAGTCTTTTATTCATCTTAAGAGGTTACAAACTCCATATTGGTATAGTCTAGTCATACCAATAAACGGATTAGAGTGATACTAAGGGATCCATTTTTTGGCTCAAAAGCCTCTATATATAGCAAGAAGGAGAAAGAGAGAGATGTCAATAATGCATATGATAGTGGAGAAAGAGTCCTCATGATCAAGAATTGAGGTGGAATCTCATTGATTTCTTTCTACATGTGTGTCTTCCTCCAAAAAACTAGCCTTGATCAATAAATAGACCTCAATTTTATCCACTAACCTTCGATCTCCTCTCATTGGCTGAGAGATCCCACTAGAGATAAGGGTTGGTTATACATGATGAAAGGGTATGTTTGAGCATAATCAATGCTCTCAACTACTTCTCCAAATACCACCTCACCACCTTGGCATCCTAATTCAACATGACATGTTAATGAGGATAAATCCTTGAATCCTAAACCTAATATTGCTATGACATGAACAGTGGTTTGTTAAGCTATGACTATGTTTGAAGGATGAGAAACCCACACCATATCTCATCTATCTACCCCTGTATGGTAAAATGAACCTTGGTCCACTATAGATGAAAACCAATCCAAATGATGGGTTTTGCTATAGTTTTAATTGCTAAAATAATTTCACCAAGTGCATGTTCTTGATTTGATAATAAGCTACCACCATTTTGGTCTATATTAGGTCTAAAAAGACATTTTACATCTATAGTTATTTACTGGCAATTTTTGGTCCCATTTCATCATTCAAACTATTGACCTTTTATCTATATTAGGTTTGAAAGACCTATTTTTTCCTTATGGAGCTATAATGGTAATGTGAGATCCTGTAATGACCATTTGGTTCAGTCTAGACCATTCTCAGGCAATCTTCCTTTGTATTTAACTTTCTTAAGTCAAATCATTCCCTATTAACTTTCATCAAAATGTCCCAATCTTTCCCTTTGATTATTGGTTATCAACTATGACTCAAGAAAATTGACATATTAACCTTCACTTGCACCGTCAATCTTGATCAGTATGATCGAGCAAGAGTCATTGATCTTGACCTTGACTTGTCAACTTTATCAAGTCTTATATCATGTGTCAAACATGCATTGATTTTAGGATCCCATTGTTAGACTATTAGCTTTTACATTTACACCACATGTCAATCGTATGTTGGTTTTAATATCTTTCTATCAACCTATTTGCTCCCATGTTTACATCACATGTCAATCATGCATTGATTTTTAGGACCATGTTATTAGTTAGTTATCTTCTATGTTTGTGCCATATGGCATCATATTCACCTCCTTGACCTTTTAACTCATCTCACACTCTCAAATCAAGATGTAAAATGCAATGTAGACATTTAGATCTATTCGGACCCACTATTTTAAATCCAATGGCTATTTCATGATATCAAATTTGAAATCTATGATCCCATGAAATGATGTTTGCATGATTGTCATTGATGTTCATACAAACTTTAAATTTAATCTCGAAAGGGGTTTTTTTTCTCAAGATTTATTTTGTCATTTACGTGGATGTCTTACTATGTTGGTTCAACTTTGAAACTTCATAACTTGATCTAGAAAGCTCGTGCGTACTTGAAAATTTTAGACGATGATCTTGGCATGAAGGACTCCATTTTGTTTTAATTTTTTGGTTTGCATGTATTTTTGAGGTACATTTATTAAATACATAAGTAAATTGGTTCATTAATTTTTGGATGCCCTCAAGACCAAAACCCATATACTAGCTCCAAATGTATTCATAAGCCTCTTATCATAGTTTAAGTTCTATTATAATTGTTTAAGATTTTTGTGAACTCTTATGTTTCAATTTCTCCCTCAATATCTTGATTCATAAGCTTCAACTGAATTGATTTGTTAAGTATCAAAATAGGGATGTTTAGGGTATCAATAGATGGTCTTGAATGGGGATTAACACTCCACATGAGGTCTCCCAAAAGAGATCTGATATGTAATGAATTCATAAGGATATTTTCACCTCATAATAGGCTTTAGATTTTAGAATCAAAACTTTGAAACGATTATGTGATGCACCTACAGGTTTAACTCCTCATGCATAAGCCTAAGAGTAAGAGTGAGACAAAAAGTTTGTATAACGCCATGAAAGGAAAATGGAACTATGAAAGAAGAATATCAATCAATTTTGGACAATTAATAGGATAATTACAAAGCTTATAAGGTCATGTTCAAGCTCAAATTTTATAGACTTTCCACCTAATCACAACCTACAACTAAGCCTAGGTAGATTCAAGAAAGGGATATATACTTGTGAAGATTACAATATTGAGGGAGGAACTGAGTTTTAATGGAGGCCTAATAGGTTTCATATATTTCCTATATAAACTTTATATTTCTCATTGACCTATGGGAAGGCTCCAACTGCAACTAGGTGCTCCCAATCACCACCTATAAGACTATAGGTAGATTGTCTCCAACCTTGAAAATGAAATGCCACATATTATTTGAGGTGGGAGACAAAACAAAGGATAAAGGTATAGAGTTTAGGTAATTTAAAGACAAAATAGTATGAAATAAATGACTAAATTAAGTTAATATATGACTCCTTAACTTTGCATTTATAGTTGTCTCAATGCACACAGGTCTACCTAATTAGCTAGAGTACATAACTAGCTAGAATGATGAAGATAATAGAATATGTGAAAGTGATCCCATGTTATTTTATTATATCCATACATTATTCATAACCTTTAAATTTTAAGTCATGTTTAATAGAATTTCCTAGGCCTGACTAGGCATCTATGACACATAGGCCTTTCTGTATGGCTATAGAGTGGTTTTGATGGCAGAGTTTGAGGGATAACCAATTTTAATAAGTGTTGAAAAAACATGAGATAACACTCCATGAGGGATCAAAATATATTATCAATTTATAAAATATAGATATAGACCCCTCAAGTCTTTAGCATCAACTAGTCTAAGCACTTAGACTAGGCCAAGGATTGTCATAAGAGACATAAAAGGGGAGAATGAAAGAGACAGGGATCTAAGTAGTTTTGATATTGTGAAAATGGTGCTAATAAGACCCTAATTTCACTAAAACACATACATGTGGTTTATGGTATTGAGGCTCAGTTCAGGCCTATAAGGCTTAAAACCCTTCTTAACCCCTCAGATCCCCAACTCTATACTTGTGAAATATCAAGTTACATAGGAAAATATAAGGCAATAAAAATATGTATAATAGTTTTATAGGTCTTGAGGGAGGTATTTTAGGAAATAAAATATAGGGGAAGTGGAAATTTTGCCTAATAGCCATCTTGGAGCTCTATCACCCCAATCTGTCAGTTTGAGCTACTAGTTCAAGTGAACATGTATTAAATGAAAATATGCAATGAACCCATTTCACTTATGTGAAGTTGGGTACCATTAATAAATTACTATCCATGGTTGAGAGAGTTAATTTTATGGGTTAAACTCTATGGATAATCCTTAACATCATGAGCATGCCCATAATGTCTATTGAAGACATGAAGGCTAACAACATTTAATCAGAGCTCATTGTACAATGTGAATGGGACATAGATATATTATGGAGGTTTTAAAGGGTTTATATAATAAAAAATTCATGGCCTTAAGTTTTTAGTATGAGGTCTATGATTTATGAACCATTGTTAAGATGGTAGGCCTCTCTAAACCCTCCAAAATCCTAATGGAGAACTTGATAGACATGAAACTCTTATTGATAATTAAAATAACTATAAAACACCATGAAAATTTTATGTAGACACATACAGGTCTTTTAGGACCTATATACATCATAAATTTGGCATGTGTGAGGCCACATATGTAGCAAAATGGGTTTTGATGTCTAGTTTTGGGTATGTTTCCATAATTCCAAGCATGTTGAGGGTCTTGAGTGAATTGAAAGGAATCTTGGGCCTATATAAAGGTATAATTATCCCAAAAAAATCACTCTTAAACTCACATAGTAGTGTATATAAGCCTAATAAATATAATTTAAGCCAATTAAAGAGATAACCTTCATTTGCATCAAGAACTGAGTGTTGTAGGCCTATTCACATAATGATGAAACTCTCAAAGATAGGAACACTATTGTACCAACCTATTAAATTAATTTTTAGACTCATAAATAATTTTAAATACTCTAAGTCCTAGGTCCCTCTCCCATTAGGAAAATAATATATTCAATGTGTTGAGAATGGCATGGAGGGTGGCAGCTAGGTGAGTAATGGATAGATTCAAGCAAGCAACTGCCTCTCATAATGAGTACATGAAATATTATTGTATGGAAAGGATTGATGGAGAATTTTTAAGGTGAATGACATATTCATTGCTTCAAATATTACCAAAAAAAGGTCATCCACCACATCTCTATGCCTAAGGGCTCATTGAAGACCATTTTACAGCCAATGTAATGCATGGGAGAGGTCCTAGAGTTGTTACCAATACTTATTCATGTTTATAACTAATTTATGAGTGAATTATGGTAATCATGGAATTTCCTCCACACTTATATACCAAATTTTCCTTATCTCTCCTTCTCATATTCTATAATTTGGGATTTAAAATACATTATATGGATCCCTTGGTTAGGTATGAAGAAAATCTACCCAAATTGCACCTTATAACCTTTGAAAAAATATAAGGATTGATTTAGTTTCTCCATGCTAGTTTATTGTGTTTTATACTTGTTTATTTGATCAAGTGGTTGAGTCTTATCTCCCTTTGTAGGTCCTTATTTCGTAACTAATTACTAGGAGATTATTTTATACAAGTAATATGGTATGTGAAAGTATTAGTGATTATGATTTGAGTGGAATATGATTAGAAGTGTCTTGACTCAAACCTCCCATTAATCACCCTCAAGTTGTAATTAACTATAATATATTTCATGTGAAGCACTTATAATTTGGAGTCTTTCAGAGAAAGTGGTTTAGTCACTTCTCCTTATCTTATCTATAAGTGTTATTCAAGGGTCAGATAGAGAGGACACAACATATTGGTGTATCACATCCTATAGTATAGGGTTTAATTTCATTCATCCTTCTATCCCTTTTTATTAATAAGAAGGTAGGTTTAAGAATTGAGCCTAGATGATGCATCAAGGGAGATAGCCCCAAAACTAGAGGTTCATCTCACTCGCTTGAATAGCCACACATAGAGGTGATCCCATTGTATCAGTTGGATGTGGTAGGTTTGAAACACCTTTGCCTCAAGTGTGAAATATATACTAATAACAATTTCTATAATGTTTGGTGGAAATAAAATTCAATCAAGTTGGAAAAACTACTCACAAATTTTTGGTGATCTCAATGAGCTTCAAATACTTTAGTGGTAGATCTACATTCAAATTTCATGTTGTGAGTAGTCACAAGGTCTTCATAAAAAGGTAAGGAATCTAGTTTTGTGGAATTATACTTAGATTTTTCTAGGAGGTAGAGGTACCCTAGGTCTATTCCCTATCCTACACCCCCAACTTCTCCTAGTCTTGTTAAATAAAGTATTATTGAAACTCATACACCCCCAATGTCTAGGCCTAGAAACCAATATTTTGTTCCCTTAAATGGTGAAATCCCTTTGAACCTAATGTTAATAGTCCAAATTGCATCCTTAAGAGAAAATGGTTTAGTTTTGTTTAAGTTTGGGGTAACATGGGATTGGTCCGAACATTGTGTGTGACCTATAAAAATACCAAACCTCTATTTTATGGGGATATCTCCTCTAGTACATCAAATTTAGTTCACTTTATAAGAATTACTAATTTTTGGGGTGAAAATGAATAGAGTGAAAACATGAAAAGGAACCTTATTCTAAATATGGTGATGCACCAATATTGATATATTTACTTTAATGGATATTCAAACAACACTTTATGAATTAAGTGAATAACTATGACTAAAGATTCATAATTAAATCCTAAAAAAGATTATTTAATGTTAAGGCTATGGTGGATTCCTCTAAACTAAAGGTAATGGAAAAGAGGTCTGCTTGAGGCATTGTCAACCAACTTACTCTTCAACACAACTACCACACGTCACATGACCTACATAGGATGAAATTTTAAAAACTAGGTGATGGAGAGAAAATGAAAGGGAGGATAAAAATCATACTTTCGAAAAATTAACAAACCATAACACACTAATTCCAGAATAGAAATATGTAAACTATACTTTCTAATTGATCCTAAAGGTTTTCAAGATAAAATTTGGCATAGTTTAATTAAACCCATCTAAAGAAAATTACAATAGACTTAAGGCCTAAATATATATAATAATTAACAAGTATAAAATAGAGTGTGGAATGGGAAAAATGTGAAAAGTTCATGAATTACCACCATCCCTTCAACTGGGAGTTACAAGTATCCTCCACACTCCTCCATGCATTGCCTAGGTTGACTAGTGTCTTAAATGGGTATCTTTGGGGAATTGGAGTCTAGTTTTAGTCAAGTTTAATCCATGAAGAGAATATGAATGCCACTCTTTGTCAATTATATATCTTTATAATAACTACAAATCGTTGAAAAGTTTCAATTAAGTTTTTTCCATGAATCATTTAGTGGTCACCTATTTCTTGTATGTTGATTATGTTAAAAAAACTACTTGTATCCTTTATAATGGCCATTTATGTGTATATTCATCTCTAAATTATAAAGTTACATGGGTTTTATTATGATTCATTAAATCCATGGCAGCCTTATACACTCATGAAAATCCCCCTCTTGTGGATTAAGTAGTCATATCGATAAGTAGCCTAGTCTCTTGCTTGTTTATTTCTTAGATAGCTATGAAGACTAAATGAGATCTTCAGGATGACTAAGTGATATTTATTCCCATATGAAACAACCTACTATACCAAGACATATTTTATCCAAGTATTCCACACCTACAAGTCTACCTTGCTTAGATGACTAGGTCACCTTCCTTTAGCACATTTAGACAACTTCCTTGGCACAAACTTGTATGAACATCTCCAAGAATAATTTTAAGTGTTTGATGATTTAATAAGGTGAAAAAAGTATCATAGTACCTCTTCCAATTATTTTAAACCCTTGAAAAAGTTCTACACCTTGGTTTTTTCATAAAACCTTCCAAAACTATTATTTGTATGGGTTATATATAATAGTCCATATAGACAAGTACGATGGATGAGGTCCCCTAATATTGTAGTATAATATACAAGAATTTATCAATCCATCATAATTAATTTGGGGGAATATTCTCTAAGTTATTATCAATTGGGTACTTATTAGGGTTCTAGAGAGTTTTAAAGGGGTTTTAGACTCTTAGTAATGGTTCATAAAATTTAGGACCATAACCTCTAAAACAATGCCATTGATTTCTTTTAGTTAAGTCCCCTCAACTCTCCCAATGTGAGATTTTAAATTTGCCCCTCAAGTGAGAAATGTTCATTCTAAATAGTTTTAAGGCACTTTCAGGACAAAGTGACCAATTGTGACCTCTCCCATACAAACCAAAGTGGCTCACACACATGAAACAACATGATAAACATTTACATGGCATATTATTTCTCATATTAAGGGTTGTAAACATAATTCCAATAGTCATTTAGATAGTGATTTATGCATATTGGCTACCAAGAGGTCTATTGAGTAGGTTCCTAAGTTAAGAGAGTGATTTCATGGTTATAATAGATACCCCAATGGTATTACTTGAATCCAATCCATACCCTTAAGATATACATCTTCATAATTTATGACCCTTATTTACACTTTAAACCCATCTACATATAATTGTTTCAAACGACTTTGAAGGGTGAATATGAGTTACCTCTTGTAAGTGATGATTATGCTCTCTTAATAGGGCTTATACCTAAATATGTCCTTTTCTCATAGGACCAATTTCACTTGATATACTTATGGGGTATTTAGACCTTGCCTATATGGCTTTGGATTGGGTAGAGGATTAAAACCTATGGGTAATGGATATAAGGTCACATGGAGATTGAAACCTTAGACTCAAAGCCTATTATGAGGTGACATCACAATGATGAGATAGTGATATGATAGAGGTCCCTTGAGAGCTTAATATGGAATATTGACGCAAAATCAAGATGACATACAAATACCTTAGGCATCTATAATCAAATAATTAATAGATAAAAATACTTAGAGTTCATTAATCAGGTATATGGAGTGAGAAATGGAAATTTAGGACTCTCTGAATAAATCAACAACTAAACAACCTTAACTTCTACTAATAAGGTTTATGGAGTCCTTGAAGAGATATTTGATGGTTTATTAACATTGAGAGATATAATATGGTTGGAATACCTTAAAGGAAGGAATTTTTAAAAATGAATATAACATTCCTTCTCATTCCACTGTGTTCTCATGACCTCTAAGCCATTATCACAAAACACTTAATCCATGTCTATACTGGTGATCAATTACTAGTCATATTCATTTGAAATCATCATTTAAGAGAGTTGAAGGTTCATTTGACTATTTAAATGAGACTGAGGATATCTGAACAACTTAAAGACACCATAATTAAACCTTAAAATATTTTTTGTTATCAAACACGTACACTGAATATCCCTTTTCACAATGGTAACTTGTGTACAGTCTTTAAATAGTGGAATATTAGATGTTTCTTAATCTTATAAGATCACACATTTGAACTAGGGGTGGAGGATTTCATGGTATGCCTTTGAAAGACTAGATAAGACATGAAAAACCTCTAGTTTTATCAAATCAACCAATAATGCATTAAATCCATTCCCTTTTTTGGCCTTGTGTAAATGAGGAAGGCAACCTAGATTACTTAACTTTTTAATGCTTGTTAATAAATAATAACTTATAATATTGAAACAAATTACCAAGAATATAAGGCCATTATACCCCCTTTCTTTGGCCATGATCATGGAAACTCAACTTCTCTCTCCTTTACAGACTGAGTGCAAACCTGGAGTGTTATCCATGGCTACCAAAGAGCTTGGTGGAGGAAATAGACCATTTTTTGGATCTTTTGGGTCTAAAAAACCTATATTACTTCACTTGATGCCAATGTTGAACTCTCCTTGCATATTCCTGACTCCATCTAACAATATGCATACTATACAAATTTGTACTTTCTGAGAACTCTTGCTAAACACTAGATTCCTACATTTTGTCATGTTTTTAGACCATGGATCATCATTAGTAGGAAGGAGGAGAGAAAATAGGGGTCACAAAACATTTAGAATAATATGGTATGGTTGGGTAAGCTGAAAGGACATGTTTTCACACATATAGGGCCCATTTAGTGGTAAATAAAGGTATTTGACTTGTGAGAAGGAACCTTCAACATATGAAACCATTTTATTATTGTAATGTGAATATCATGGAGGAATTTGAAGGTATGAATGGAATATTTATTAGAATTTTGGGGTCAAATAACATCACCTTAAAGTTAAACACCCCGACTTAAGATAATATATGTATCATTTTAGGTGAGGGCTCAAATGGGGGTTACTTTAATCTTATTCAAATACCTTATAACATTATAAATACCTAAATTAGTTAACCATATATACTTATAGCATACTTAATACATATTATTAGGTCATACCTTGTAGATTTTTAGCATATAGGATGGATTCATGATGAGTCATAAGTTACCACATTTAATCATCTTCACTATGGGGAAAAAATGGACCATTGACACCACCCTAAGTCCTATTATATATCATCATGCATGAATAAACATAAAGGGAACACTTGACACAAGCTCAAATAGGGTGAGAATAAAACTATAATGGTATTATTTAACTGATATGATGACTACTAATCTTCCTTTGGATTTCTTTAACACTTCAAGAAGCATAATAAGGGTGACCAAAAGAGATGTTTTTGGGTTATAATTCATGTGATAACTCATTTATAGGCTTAATTTTAAATTAATCAACCTTTATTGTGATAACTAATATGATGATATCACTACTTTAATGTGATAACTAATATGATGATATCACTACTTTATTGTGATAACTAATATGATGATAATTGTGATAACTAATATGATGATATCACTAATTTTTTATTTAAGAGTCTTCCATACTTCACATGAGAAGACACCACCACTCGTATTGAACATGTTGCAGACATAGCCAACCTTTGTTCAATACATAATGTGACTCAAAAAATTTATCAATGAGGCTACTAGATAATTAATTGAGAGGTAAGGCACTTCAATGTTATATATGTATATAAAATACACCTGTTAACACTTGGGATGAGTTTGGGTAACACCTATGTAAGAATTTTGAGGATAGAAGTGACCACTTGTCCCTAGTAGATCAATTGGCCATAATCAAAAGGGATAATCAAGAGTTTATGGCCAATTTTAGCTATAGGTTTCATAAAAATTGGGATAAGATACTAAAAATAATTAAACCCACCACTGACTGTGCCTTTTTATACTATTTGAGAGCCCTCAATTCTGATGTAGCATTCATGATACAGTCCATGTGTGGGAACACACTACTTGATAACTATGAAGTGGAAATAAGGGTAGATAACTATCTCATATAAGTAAGAAAAATTACACCAATACCCATCATGACTTTTTCCTTAGTGATACAAAATCTTGTGCCTACCATTGCCCCCATACCAACTCCAATCGACTATGATGAAACAAATGCTAGTTAGGTAAATAGGTTGGTTAAAATTGAAAGGTTGCTCAAGGCACAAAGTAACAAGATAGTGGCCTTGGATAGGCAGAAACATCCACATAATAAGCCATACCAATATCATTATCAATCTCCCTATCAATATTATAAATTAAACATGCCTCCATATCAACATAATTCACAAATTCAAGGGAAAATCACTCAAGCAAGGCCCTACAATAGTTTCAATCCTATTTCTATGAGAACTTTTAGAGTAATAGTTCTTAATCAAAATAAATATGCTCTAGAAGGCAAATCATATACATAATGGTGGAAATCTCATGAGAAATCAATAAACATAAGTGGTGTTTATCAAACTTCCCTTAGCTATTATAACCAAACTCCTCCCATGCAGAATAGTCAACCTCTTTATGCACAACATCAATAACCCCTCTTGTGCAACATAGGGAGACCCCTTTCATGACTCAATTTAAAATACCAAGTTAGAAATGAGTGAGTGGGGGTTAGGAATAATTATATATTACCTTTTAAAAAATATAAGAAGGATAAAATTATTTTGGACAATGTGTAGTCAATCAACTTGGGGGTGCAAACAAGGTGGACATTCCTATTTTATCCAATACAAGGGCTAAAATAAGAGCAATGAGTGGTAAATCTGAGTTTGGGAAGTAAAATACTTCATCTTATCAAGCACCTAAAGAGATTAATTATAAATCTTCATCCCCTAAAACTCCACCAATTCAAAAGGTTTAGAAATATAAGGGGCAAAATAACAAGGGTCCATTCGTACCTCAATTTACTCAAGCTTCAATTATTACTATTGATCCTAAGTTACAGTCAAAAGTTGATAGATGTCACATCATAATTATATAATATGTGAATAAGGCTAATTTCACCATATTAATGTGGGACATATTAACTATTTTAGGGTAGAAATATATCTTTTAAGAAGAGTTGTCCAAACTTCACATCTCAGACAAGCACATAGAAAATGTATGTGCAGTCCTAACCAAAACAAGTCATCCTAATGAGACCCAACCATAAAAGGTAAAAAATCCCTCTCTTATCTATATTTATGTCATAATAGTGACTTATTAGTACATAATTGTATGATAGATAGTGGGGTTGGTATAATTTTCATGCCTAAATCTATAGCAGACAAGTTGGGGTTAAGGTATGAGACAAATTCTAAGGGAGTCTTAAATCTAGATGGGTCTCCTACTTGTATAATTATAAATGATGTCATGGTTATGTCATGGAGGTACACTAGTGAGTGTATGAATTACTTTGATAACTATAGTGATAATGATAAAGTGTGTAATGTGCTTGTCTTAGTGTGTTTGAAGTTGACTTGCTTGATCTTTAGTTTTAGCATGGTTAGAGATATTTAAGGATGATTATGATAATTTAATTATTGTGAAAGGGGTCATATAAATGTTTAAGGATGATTAGAGAGATTTTGTGCATAATTGGAATTCATTTGGTAGTCCATAGTTTTCATCTAGATTGTTTAGGTCTATTGGTAGAAAATCTTAGTAGGTAGTTTGATGACATCACCATTACCATGTGTGGATGAGTTAGGGGGATTCGGTCATATGTTTTTGATTAATTTATTTTTATAATTTTTTTTTTCAAAGTCTCAGGTGTAGCACTAAAGTGTGACAAAATATATGCAAGTGCAAATTTGGGATCTCAGGCATTTTGACAGTGTTTTCCCATTACTTAGCCAAATTCGCAATATGGAAAGAAGAGTCAAGTAAGCATATTGATGAAGTTATATCTCACACATGTGGAATTTTAAAGAGAAGGTGACCATATGGGTTTGTTCAACTTTTTGCCTAGCTTATTTGTGTTAAATTTTAGGTCAAGCACCGAAGTGTGACAATAGATATGCATGTTCAAATTTGGCCTTCCAAACAAGTTTTTGACATAGTTAGCTCTGTGGTAGAAAAATATGAGTGAGATTTTTAATTTTGTTACACATGTGAGGCTTCTTGGATTAGATTAATACATGGTTAGATTATCTTATGTGAGGAAATCATATGGTCTAAATTTTAGAACATGCACTTAAGCAAAACAAAATATATGGAGGTGCAAAGTTGGCCTTCTAGGAAAATAAGAAATGGTCCCCCATAATTAGTCAAATTTTCAAAAGGTAAATTTATAGCATCATCAATGGAACATATTGATCCAATATGTTAGGAAATATTGAGATTGTGCTAATTGTCTAATGATTAACACTATGCAGAGATAAAGATCGATCTTCTTCTAAGGATCAATAGTAAGCAGGTGATAATATAGATAGATATCAATGGTGCATATTAAATTCAAGATGTCAAAGTGATAGTTGTCTATAATTGTTAAAGCTAGGATAATATTAAAGAGATCAATGGAGTGCATGAGGTCAACTATTAAAAGTTTAACATTTAGCATTGGTAGATTATGTGTTAAAGGTCAAGCTTCATATAATAAGATCAATGGTGCATGTTTAATTTTAGTAGTGAAAAATCAAGATGATATCATGGTATTCAAATTATTACTATGACCATTTACATTTGAATATTTTAATTTAATAAAGTAAAAAACTAGTGCTCTGTATTTTGGCCATATCTTTCAATCTATGAAGAATTTGCTCATGGTGTAAAAAGAGAATTTGTAGAGGAATCCAAGACACATATGTAAATATAAATTTAAATATTTTAAAGTGTGCAAAATCAAAAATATAGAGGTTAATATTTAATTATGTGTTCTTACATGTTATGAAAATAACCTAAGATTGGTAATTGAGCTCATTCTAATGTTGTTTGACATCTAATGATGAATTACATATTGGAGTGTTTTGTAGAATCCATAAGGATGCTCTGTGTGGATTTTTGAGGTGTGATTAATCTATCTTGAGTAAAAAAAACTCTTAATAATTTGAATGTGTGTTCTCTCATAATGGTTATTATATATAATATTGTTTGAGTAATTTTTGCTTAAGTAGAAGGGTATAGTGATGGTTATTAGCAATTAAGAGGGAGTTATAGATCATGTGACATGGGTCTATAAATTGGAAAGTGTTTCTATGTTATTAGTTTTCTTTGATAATTTTTAAAGAGGTGAATGGGTCGTCATAGGACCTCCAAGATGACTTAGGCCTATTTGAAAGAAAGTTGTGCTTAAGTATGACCCATGTAAGATGTATTAAGGGTAAAGTCATGTGTTGTGCCTGATAATAAATATTGTGGTGTTCTTAATTAATGATTTCTCTATAAATAGTGAAACCAACTGTGTTAGTTTCTAAGCTTGAATGTGAGACTTGGTGAGACAAGTTTAAGGTGTATGTGAGAATTATGGAGTGAAGGAGACGTAGAGTGCCCAGTTGATGAGTTAATGAATAGAGCAAATTGATGACTATGTATATGACCTATAGGTTATATTTATGATTTCATAATAGTGATATTATAGTTTGAGGATATGTAAAGAGGTCTGATTGTGCATATGAGAGTAGTTTGAGTGAAGATGGAGAGAGATTATGGCATGCCTATGTGAGAGGCATGTTTGACATAAAAAAGAGTTTGTGTAGGGGTTATATAAATAGAGATCCATCATCAGGTGTTGAAAACATAAATACTAAGTTAGAAGTGTTCAAAGGAGGGGTTAAAGTACTTGATCTTCCTTAGGGGTAGTTTCTCCTTGTAAAATAGATGTTTCACTAAAAGGCCTTTAGTCATGTGGATATTATCATGGTTTACTAGTCTAAATGAGTTGATCAGTCTCTTGTTTTTAATTTATTATAGGATAATTAGTCCATGTGTTGTAGGCTTGAGAGTGGGTTTTATTTCCAATGACGGTTTCCCATAGGAACTATGTGTTATGTGTTTTATCTTGTGTATGCATTGAGTGAATGATCTCTCTTATTAGTTTTTCTTGATCAAGTTGATATATGTTGATTGTTTAATAGTTTTAAAGGACTGTAAATGAAATTGAAATATCTAGGGTCATTGATTCACCCCTCCTCTCAATGATTATACCTATAATAATTGGTATCAGAGTATGTCCTTGTTTCAAGTTTAACGATTTTAAGGTGATGAAATGTACATTAGTTGACAAAGAGGTTGTGGCTTGTCTTCAAGACAAACTATTATGTTCTTTATCAAATGTCAATTCAAGCATGGATGTTGTGAAGATGAAAGTGAAATATCTAGAAGGAATTGTCAAGAATCTAAAGGTCATGATGGTTAATGGTCTCAACAAAAGGGGGGAACAAATTGAAAATAAATTCATGAGTTACTTAGATGTTCTCTTATCTAAGGACAAAAGTGATTTCAGCTACACCAAAAGGGTCAAGAATGAAAATTCATGTATAGGTAATGATGAATAAAAAGGTAGGTCAAATTTGAATAATGTATTTGATGGGTACTAATTCTCCTAAAATCAATTTGGCCATATATATAGAGATTGTGATTTCTCTCCAGAGATCAAAACGAATATTTTATGTTACAATTATAATCAACAAGGTCATATAGCCAAAAAATATAAAAGAGCCTTTTTAAAAAAGGATAAACATGTCATTGACACCATCTAATGGTTTAAAAATACTAAGTCTAAGATTGAAGAAGAAAATAAGTATAATTTAATTGGTTTGCTAAAGTAAGAATCAATTTTTTTTTAATCATCCTTACATACTCAAGAATATGGTAACAAGAAATGGTTCAAAGATAGTGGATGCTCAAATCATATGATATGAGATAAGAGCAAGGTTATCTATCTCAAGAATACCAACCCTTGTTTAATGAGATTTGGTGACAATAAATCTACTAACATAGTTGGTAAAGGCACTATGAGTTTGGATAATGGTCATCTAGGATTGAGAATGTCTTATATGTAAATGGTCTAAAACATTAGCTTTTAAGTGTGAGCCAAATGTGTAATCAAATAAATGTTGTAACTTTTCATGATGATGTTTTTGATGTAAAAAGGGTTAGAAAATTAGTTACAAATGTTTATAAAATAGATAAAAACATGTATGTATTTCATGAATCTAATAAGGAGTGTTTCATGAGTCAATTAGAAAAAAGATGGCTTTGGCATATAAAGATTAGACATATATATTTCAATCACATGGTAAATATTAGTTTGAAGGAGTTAGTAAGGTATATGCCCAAGATTCCTAAGATTCCTCATTCTCTTTGAAAGGCATGTATTCAAGAGAAGAAAAACAAAAGAGGATATAAATCCAAGTATTTATCCACTATAAATCCATTAGAGTTGATCCGGACTGATCTATGTCTAGCTATGATAACCCAAGGTATTCAAGGTAATAGCTACTTCATTCTTCTCATTGATAATTTTACTATGATGACTTGGATATTTTTTATTAAAGAAAAATCAAAAGCTTTTAAAAAATTTATGTCATTCAAAGCACTTGTAGAAAATTATAAAAGGTCAAAGATCAAGTGTGTAAGATTAGATAGAGGAAGTGAGTTTTAGTCTCATGAATTTTATGATTTTTGTGAAAAATAAGGGATAAGGAGACAATATTCTATTTCTATAACACCACAATATAATGTTGTTGTTGAAATTAAGAATAAGACTATTCAAGAGATGGGTAAAACCATGCTTCAAGATTCTAAACTATCAGATGGTTATTGGGAAGAGTAGCCAAAACTTTAGTTTATGTCCTAAATAGGTTTCAAATTAGAGAAAATGATGATAAGAATCCTTAAAAGTTATGTAATAAGAGAGCATCTAATGTCAAACATTTTAGAGTGTTTGGGAGTAGGTATTTCATCAAGAGAGATGAAGAGAATCTTGGCAAATTTGATTCAAGGTCTGATGAGGTCATGTTCTTAGGTTACTCTTCTATTAGTACTACCTATAGGTGCTTGAAGAAGAGACTTCACAAGATTGTTGAAAGTTCAAATGTAAGGGTAGATGAGATTAGTAGAGTCAAGAAGCCAAAATTATAGGTAAGTAACTCAATTTGGAGTGCTATTGTAAAAAATTATGAGTTATTGATTCAAACATATGATAAAGATGAAGAGGAGGAAGAAAGACAATATTTTAAAGCTCCATGTAGAGGAATTAAAAAAGATCATCTAATCTCTCAAATTATAATAAATGTTGGTGTAAGGTTGTAGACTAGAAGGAGAATGTTGATCAATTAGAACCAACAAGACTTAACACTATTGTCCATGATTGAACCTAAAACATTCATGGAAGTATCAAAGATGAAATTTGAAATGATTCAATGGATGAACAAATTGATAAAATAGAAAGGAATGAAACATGAGACTTAGTTCCTAGACTAAAATATAAAAATATGATAGGTACTAAGTGGTTTTTCAAAAACAACATGAATGAGAAAGGAGAAGTCATAAGGAATAAGGATAAAATGGTATGTAAAGGATATGCTCAAGTTGAAGGAATAGATTTTGATGATATTTTTTCTCATGTGGGAAGAATCTAAGTAATTAGACTCTTCTTGTAATATGCAAGCTTCAAGGGTTTTAAGGTATATCAAATGGATGTGTAATATGCATTCTTGAATGGAAACTTATAAGAAGTCTACATTGAGTTACCTAAATGATACTTCATGTCAAGTAATCAATATTTTTTTTACAAACTGAAGAAGGCTCTGTATGCTCTTAAACAAGCTCCTAGAGCTTGGTATGATAGGATATATAAGTCTATTTTGAGTCAAGGTTTTAGAAAGGGGGTAGATAATAGTAATTTTTACATTAAGATAAAATGTAATCATCAATTGGTAATTATTGTATATGTTGATGACATAGTTTTTGGATTTGATAATGATAAAAGGAGTAGATAATTTGTTGATATGATGAAGATTGACTTTGAAATGTCAATTTTAGGAGAACAATCTTTCTTCTTAGGATTTCAAATTAATTAAAATGATGTATGGATATTCATTTAAAAATAAAAATATATCAAGGACATGCTAAGGAAGTTTGGCCTGATGGATAATAAGTCAATGGGTACTCCAATGATCATAAGGTGTAAGTTAAGTAAACTAGATGGCTCACAAAAATTTTATAAAACTTTCTATAAATCTATGATTGGAAGTCTTTTATAGTCTACTACTTTTATGCCTAACATCATGTAATTAGTGGATCTTTTAGGAAGGTTTCAAGATACCCCTATATAATCTCACCAAAAATTAATCAAAAGGATCTTGAGATATCTTAAAGGCACCATAGAGTATGGTTTATGGTATCTTAGGAGTAAATAATTCTTTTTGAAATCTTATACTGATGTAGATTGGGTAGCACATGTGGATTATAGGAGAAGTACTAGTGGTGGTGGCTTATTCATCGGGGAATGCTTAGTGTCTTGGCTAAGTAAGAATCAAGCCTTAGTCTTTCTATCAACTATAGAAGCTGAATGTATATCGACTACTTCTTATTACATAAAAGTTATATGGATGGAACAAACATTGGAAGATCATAATGTAAGATAAAATGGACCTTTTCGTATATATTATGACAAGACTAGTTCAATTAGTATCTCAAATAATCTTTTTATGTACTCAAAAACTAAGCATATTCCTATTAGATATTATTTATTGAGAGAACAAGTGAGTAATCAAAGTGTTAAGTTGGAGTATGTGCCTACAAAAGAGTAGCTTGCAAATATTATGACCAAACCAATACCAAAATGTATATTTTAGAATCTAAGACAAATCTTGGGTGTCATTTATTTATATATAAATTAATAGAAGGTCTTTGTTTAAGGAGGAGAAACACTTTCATGAGCTTGTTGTATAGGTTTGTAAAGAAGCTACAGTGTAGATGAAGAGCTAGTGGTCATGGAAGTGTCTTAAAATACAAGTCTAGTGAGCTTAGAAAGTAGTATTTAATGGTGTATGGAGATATAAAGATGATCAAGTGATGTAATTACTCATAAAGCTTAGGGGAATCCCTCCCAATGTTTTCTTGAAGAGTTTCATCAGATTGTAATGCTTAGTTGAAGAGAGTGTTCGTATAAAGCAAGAGGTTTTTGTCAAGATAGGAAGAGGTAAGATCAAGGTAAGGGGGGTTTATATATATTTATATGGTGGTCCTCTCCTATTTTATGTTATTTTCATTTCCTCAAGATCAGTTGGTTCCCACTTTATCATTATGTCAAAGGGGGAGAATGTTCTTATTGTGAGAGTTATTGAAGAGAGAGAAGGAAGGTGAGATAGATGATGTATATTGACATAAATGACAAAGGGGTATATTGTTATATAATTTTTAATGATGTCATGGTGTTGTCATGGAGGTTCCCTGGTGAGTGAATGAAATACTTTGATATCCTAAGTGACAATGACAAAATATACAATGTGTTTGTCCTAGTGTCCTTGAAGTTGGTTTAGTTGATCTTTATTTTTGGCATGGTTAGAGATGTTTAAGGATGAGTATTGTTAGTTTAGAATGTTAAGGGGTTATTATCAATGTTCAAGGATGATTGGAGAGGTTGTTTGCATAAGTGGAATTCATCTAGTAATCTATAGTTTTCATCTATATAGTTTAGGTCTATTGGTAGAAAATTTGAGTAGGTAGTTTATTAACATCACTATTGGTATGTGTGGATGAGTCATGGGAATTTTTTCATATTTTTGTGATAAATTTAGTCCCTAATTTCTATGCACAAATTATCATGTTCAATATCAAATCATGAAAAAATATATACAAGTGCAAATTTGGGCTCTCAAGCATTTTGATAGTGTTTTACCATACTTAACTAAATTTGTAATATGGGAAGAAGAGCATGTAATAAAATTTATGAAGCTATATCTTTTACATGTGAATGTTCTAGGAGAAGGTGATAATATGGTTTTATTTTGTTTATACCTACTTAATTTTCACTAAGTTATAGGTCAAGCACCGAAATGCAACAATAGATATACATGTTCAAAGTTGGCCTTTCAGATAATTTTTTTACGTAGTTGGCTCTGTGGTAAAAAAACTAAGTGAGAATTTTAATTTCATTATATCTCACACATGTGAGGTTTCTAGGAGAATATTAATACATGGTTGTATTCCCTTATGTGAGGATATCATATAATCCAAATTTAAGAATATGTACGTGAGCAAACCCAAAGATATGGAGGTGAAAATTTGGACTTCTAGGTAGATAAGAAATGGTACCCAATATTCAAATTTTCACAAGGTAAAGTTTGAGCATCATTGATAGAGCATGTTTTTTCAATATGTTAGAAAGTAATGAGATGGTGCCAAGTGTCAAAATTTTAACACTATGTAAAGATACAGATTGAGCTTCTCCCAAGGACTAATGATAAGTAGGTGATCATACAGATAGAGATAAATGGTGCATATTAAAGTCAAGAGGTCAAAGTGATAGTTGTCTATAATTATTAAAGCTAGGAAAATATTGAAGAGATCGACACAACACATGAGGTTAAAGTTTTGAGATTGCACGAGATGAGATCAATTGGTGGAAGTTTAACATTTGGCATTGGTTCACTATGTGTTAAGGGTTGAGATTCATAGAATAAGATTTATGGTGTATGTTTAATTTTAGTAGTGATGACTCAAAATTCTAGCATGGTGTTCACATATTAATTGACTATTTGTATTTAAATATTTGAATTTAACAAAGGAAAAAAACTAGTGTTATATATTTTAACCATATATTTTGATCTATGTAGAATTTTGTCATGGTGTAAAAATCAAATTTGTAGAGGACTCCAAGTCACATTTTTGAATATGAATTTGAAGATTTGAAAGTGTGTATAGTCAAAGATATTGAGGTTCAAATTTGAATATTTGTTCTTGCATGTTATGTAACTAACCTAAGAAGGGTAATTGATCTTGCTCTGATGTTTTTTCAATATCTCATGATGAATTAGCTATTAGAGTGTGTTATAGACTCAATAAGGATGATATATGTGGATTTTGGAGATGTGATGAATTTATATTGAGTATGAACAATGCTTAATAAGTTGAATATGTGTTCAATCATAATCTTTGTTATACAAAATGTTGTCTGAGCAATTTATGCTTTAGTAGAAGGGTACTGTGAGGGTTGTTAAAACTTAAAGAGGACTTATAGATCATGTGACATGGGTCCATGAATTGGAAATTATTTCTATTTTCTTAATTTCCTTAGAAAATTGTCAAAAGGTGAATGGGTCACCATAAGACTTAAAAGGTGACTTAGGCCTACTTGAAAGAAAGTTGTGCTTAAGTGTGACCCACGTTAGATGAATTAAGGGTGAAGGCATGTGTTGTGTCTAACAAGAAATATTTTGATATTTTTCATTTCCAATTTTTGTATAAATGGTAAAATCAAATGTATTGGTTTCTAATACTGAATGTGAGTCTTAGTGAGACAAGTTCAAGGTGTATGTGATAATTATGGAGTGAAGGAGAGGTAAAGTGCCCAGTTGATGAGTTAATGAGTAGAGTAGATTGATGACTATGTGTATGACTTGCAGGTAATATTTTTTTATGTTAGAATAGTGATATTTTAGTTTAAGGATATGTGAAGAGGTCTGAGTGTGCATATGAGAATAGTTTGATTGAAGAAGGAGAGATATTATGGTATTCCTATGAGAGAGGCATGTTTGAGATAGAGAAAGAGTGTTTGTATGGGTTAGATAAATAGAAATCCATCATCAGGGGTTGAGTACATCATCACTAAGGTGGAAGTTTTCAAATAAGGTTTTAAATGACTTGATCTACCTTAGCGGTGATTACTCCTTGTAAAATATATGTTTCACTAAAAGACTTTTTGCTATGAGTATATGATCAAGGTTTGTTGGTCTAAAGGAGTTGATCAGTCTCTTGTTTGTAATTTACTATAGGACAAGTAGTATATGTTTTATAGGCTTGTGGGTGGGTTTTATTCTACATGAAATTTTACCATAGAAACTATGTGTTATGTGTTTTATCTTGTGTATGCATTAAATGAATGGGTTATGTTGTTAATGTTGCTTAATCAATTTGTTATTTAATTTTTTTTAGAATATTGGTGTATTATTCCTAATATATTTAATTAGCATCAGATGTAAAATTAGTAAATAAATATGAAATAATTAAGCTACTAATTTGTATAATTTTATTAAAATTTAAAATTTTCTAAAAATAGTAATAATGGAAATAAAACAAGACTTAGCTGGAAACTAACTGATATAAATGAGACAAAGGCTAGAATTAACTATGCAAGACCGATAAACTATAACAAATTAGGATCTGGCCTTCATTTTATGATTGGATAGGAGCACCAAAATTAAGACACCCTAGGATTTAGTGTTATAGTCTATTTCTACTGCTATTATTTAAGAGACCTAAGCTTTCTAGGTGTTGTTCACTATGTCCATGAGACCCTACATATGAAAGTTTAACTTTTGGATGTCTAAAAAATACCTTATAGAGATTATTTTGTATTAAAACCCTATAATCTATTGTGCTTTGACCAATTTTGATAAAAATAAGGGGGGATTAATGTGTGTAAGATTCACTGAACATGGTTCCACACCCCTTGTGTGGGCATGTTACCTACATACCAATACTTTGAAGAGGGATCAGTCCATATGTAGTTTTCTCATTTAATGTGATTTTTGCAATAGTGTGTCTAAAGATGCAAAATACTAAACTAGGTGTGCTTGAGATGACTAGGGATTGGTGTAAGGATTTGAGTAAGCTATAAATAGTATTGGATGGTTGTATGCATAAAATAGGGAAATATGCTTGAGTATTCTTTCTTGTATTCTTCTTTACTTTGTGATATTTTCCAACCCTTATAAATGAAAATTTAATGGGTTTTTATAGGGATCTATTTATCATGGGTTAAATGAAATCATGTTAGGCCAACATAATAAAGAAGATGAATCAATGAAAAATGGTAATCTAGGCTAAAAATGTGATTGGACAGGAGCGCTAGAAAGGGGACACCCTAGGGTCCAATGCTATAGTCCAAGTTGGACACTATTATTTAGAGGGTATAAGACTATAGGGGGATGCAATGAGGTCTTGAAATCTTAAAAATGACTAGGAATAAACAAAAAGGTGCCTAGAAGAGTCATGACAGTAAATAAGAAGGACCTAAGGGATGGATGTTACAAGTCATACTCAAGTTACCAATTTTTGCATTTTATATGACTACATTTGCCCCACTTTATTATAGTGATATAGAAAATTAAAATACTAGGATAATGGAAAAATAAAATGTATACATGAACTTACCTACAAGGGTGAAGCTCATGAAGTTGTGTGATATTGGGTGTGCATAGAGAGAGCATGTTATGAAGTGTGAATTTATAAGAGAAAAAAGAGTAGAAAAGTTCTTACTAAATACATTATATCTAAAATAAGAACATATACATCTAGGTAAGAGGTAGATGAAGAGAAATGAATGAATACACCTCACTGGGTACATGAACCAATATAAAATCTATTGTGATACTGAGTGATGTTGGATGATGTTGAGTAATGTTGGTAATATGTTGTACCAAGAGTAACATCATGAATAGATCTGAGTGCTCAATTCCCTAAGAGTGACTCAAAAATGTAATGTTTGGCACTTTTACTCCATCATTACCCACTAAGTGAATCTATGTGGTCATACATGTGTTGATCGATGTTTGGACTATGTGTCCAATCCCTCTGAATAAGTGGCTCAAGAATACAAAGGCTAGCTAGTCCTTTGGCTCCATTGTTGTTCCATGAAGTGAAACTATGAATTGATACTGGTATGAAATGTGTGTCAAATGAGATGGATTTTAAAGCCCATGAAAACTATTGAATCTAAAAATATTGGCATGGATAGTTGAATGTATGCTTTAAACTAGGCCACTCTTGGCTATTCTAAAAGATGGAGATTAGGCCTATATGAAATCCACCCCAAAACTAGTGCACTAGGATATATGAAAGCCACTCTAAAATATGGAAGTTAGGCTTGTATGAAATCCACTCTAAAATGATACAAACCACTTGTATATGGAATAAGGCATGTAACTACTGAGAATGCTTGGGTAATATGATAAACACAAAAAGAAAAGAAAACAAATATGCCATGCACATTATTCCCAATCAATAGTGTCTAGAACATGGATTCTTATCTATATGTCATACCAACTAACATATATAAAACTAATGCTATGCATAATGCACCTTATATCTAGATTCTCTAAGCAAAATCATACTAAAAATTGTTGACTTTAAACTAGTCTAAAATTGTAAAACTATAGTTAAACCTATTTTCTACCTAATTTTGGAAAATCTAGTTTTTCTACTATTTGGACAAGAGCATCCAAAAAATGACACCATAGAATCTAGTGTTGTTGTCCATGTCTAAAACTGTTGTCCTTTACTAAAACTTAAAACTATTCTAGAATCATAACTATTTTTTGGGTCTATTCTACCTAGTTTGACCTCTGATTGTTGTTCTGAGTGTTCTTAATTTGGTTTTTCAATTGGTAGGATATTTGATCTCTATGGAAAAAACCCTATTTGTTTCCCCCTCTTTTGAGGGTAGGAATGAAGACCCTATAATGACTACCCTCAAAATAAAGATCCCCACAAGCGTGTTATATTGTGAAATACATGATATAATAATGATAATCAACAAGATATCTCAAGATATAACATAGTTTGTAAAGGAGATTTTTAGATCAATATGGGTATGCCTAGATAGATATAACAACGCAATAATATATGCAATGCACTGAATTGAAACTAGAATTGGAAGTCTGGTTAGTTATTATTTGTTATTTATTAGTTGATAAGGAAGAATGGAGCATGATATCCATCATGGTATCTAAGATAGAAGGATAATGCCTGATGTGGATCATGACATTAAAAATAATTAAAATGTAAACAATTAATAAGCATGCAAGGGAAGAAGTAAGAATTATACAAGAGTGGCCAGGGGGCCATGCAAACAATGGACATGGGTATATGTCACTCAAATTGGAAAGCAAGTATACAAGGCATGTTCAAATTCCACATACACATACAAGTGAAACAAGCAAGGTTAGTTTGAAAGCCAAAATCACATACAAGAGTACAGAAAAAATACATTGGCAAATGTCCTAAGGCACACATAAATAAAATCAAAGGACATTGACAAATATCCTAAGGCACATATAGGAAATAAATAAAAATTGAGAAATGCAATCACATCTAACTACATAAAGTAGGAAAAGAAAGCATGTAAAGACTATAAATACAATTGCATCTAACTAATCAAAGTAATAATGTGAAAGTATGAAAGACATGGTAATATAATACTAGGTATATGCTAAGAAATACATAAGTTTTATATACTATTGAAATGTCGATAGAGTAATCTATGTAAGCTAGTAAATAATGTATATCGATGTGATAAATAGAGTGTGTGGTGTAATAATAACATAACTGGGATGGTGTAGTCATGTAGAAGATTCCCCTAGTGG
Source organism: Torreya grandis (assembly GCA_037957365.1). Classification (NCBI taxonomy): domain Eukaryota; kingdom Viridiplantae; phylum Streptophyta; class Pinopsida; order Cupressales; family Taxaceae; genus Torreya; species Torreya grandis. Next base: position 748,671 of record JARHVA010006259.1, on the reverse strand, counting down.
GTAAATATATCAATGTATGTATCAAATGTAGAAGTAGGATTCCCCCTCAGTGAGTATAGTGAAGTAATCAAAGAGGTGGATGTCACTGTACACACTCGAAGAAGATCAAGTGAAGCATGGTAATGTAGATAAATCAACAAATAATAGCATAGAATAGAAAATGTAAGTCTATCATAGCAATAGAAATGTAAAGCATGGATAATTCATACAATTGAAATGCTTTTGGTGTTTTGACATATTTGAATGTTTCTAGAATTTTAATATATTTGAATGTTTTATGTTTTTGATATGTTGTATTAATTTTGTATTTTGAAATGTTATATTGTTTTTGGTATTTTTGACATTTGAATCTATGTAAAATCAATCATAAAGAAATTATGTAAAATATTTTGAAGAGAAGCTATGTATATAAGGAAGTAAATACAAACTATGTACAAGTAAGTAAAAAAGAAACTATTTACAAGTAATACTGAGAAGAAATGATACTAACTGATGAGTCTCATAGGAGGCTCCCTATCATGGTGTCCTATATCAAAAAAATAAATCATGTGTGAATATGAAGCATGAGGGAAAGGCTATGAATATGACTCTGAATATTTGTATTAATTATTAGTATCTTGGAAATCATAACAACCTGTATTGTTTCACTCATCATTATCAACTTGATCTTGAACCAATGGAATATTAGTGTTGAATTTTATTGCATTTGGATATTTTACTTAGATAAATTGTGTCTATGAATGATTTGACTCAAGATTTTTAACAAATCCCAAACCTTGGTGAGAAACATTATCATCTAATAGAATAGGATTTTTGATGCCTTGAACATGCTTGCCCAACCCTTGACCTTGATAATCAAATTGTTGTAGTTATTTTTGACCAAACCCATACTGCTTTGAAAGTTGATCCTCATTTTCAAGAGGTATATTTGTATCTTTTTCATGTTTTACCTATGATTATGGTACTATTTTTTGCTGTACTTTTGCTTTTTGATCCTTTTATTGTTCTGAGTTACGCTTTGGTAACCACTTTTGTACTATTTTTGAATTTAACCCTTTGTTAATGTATTCCTATGTCATCATGGATTATTTGAGTGATTTACCTTATATATGGTCCTCATTATATATTAGCTATTGTATAGTTTTATTCAATTCCAAACATGAATCTGTGTGATGCCCATGCATTCTATTATATACACAATAATATCTAGATCTTCTCACTGGATGTAGAGGAGGTAGTTTCAAAAAATTAAAATTAATCATTTCCTTTAGTACCTCACCTAAACTCTTTTATTATATTTGAATGATGTTGTAGAGTTACTTTCTTTTGATATGTAACATTGCTTGCAACCAATTGACTAGGTGAATGTGTATACACATGATTGAAACTAGGGTGCCTTTGAGGATTTTGTATTATAATCAGAATTTCCAATGTTGTGATATTTTCATGTAATAGCTAATTGTGAATTTTTAAATCTAAAATAAAGTTCTTCATACTGGTGATTTGATCCCGTAGAGTCTTACAAGTTCAGACCTTAGTTGATTTTAATTAAACATGTAAACACACATGTTGAAGATGGTTTGAAGAAGCTATAGGTTGAATGTATACATTAGGAACATAGCATAGGCTACTTCACCTTTTAGATGGGTGAAAACATGGACCTGGTTAGAGGCAAAGTAGTTATCACCCTCTTGGGGGAGAGAAGGAGATTGAATTTCTTTCCTCTACATAAGATATGACATTAAAACAAAAGTAACCAAGGAGGTAGATACATATAGGTAGAAACCATGTATATGGAATGAAATGAATGAAATAAAAGTTAAAATTTGTATAGGAATATATCGACAAAAATCATTCCAAATGAGAGATATCAAGCAATGGATAGAAAGCATGGAATGGTGCACTAATGCATACAAATATTTTACTTGTGCTATGATATGTCTAATATGTTTATCAATATGATCTTGAAATTTTTTCCATATGAGAGAAATAGATCAAAGGGTAGATATCATGGAATGGTGCACTAATGCATAAAAACCTTTTATATGTATAATGATATGTCTAATATGTTTAGAAAATTAGAGTTGGAAATTATCTTGCATAAGCGAGAAAGAGTGTGAAAAATGAATATTGAAATCTTGTGCAATTTGAGAAACAAATTTTGTAATATCATCTCTAATTATGAAAACTAAGATGAAATTTAAAGAATGAAGCTATGGATTAACATATGATAAACTTCATCATTCATGTACATAATAGTACTATGTATGGTCTCCTTATTATTTTAAATAAATATAAGAAATATTTGGAAATAAGTAAGATCCATTTTTTGTTTTGATGTGCAATTTGAGTTTAGATGTAAGGTGATACCTCAAGAAGCAATGAGACCTAGTATATGCAACTAGGGTTTGAAAGATGTTTATTTTGAAAATTATTATGAAAATTTTTAGTTTAATGTGAATTTTTGAGTTAAATATTTAAGTAAGAAATCAAACATTTATTAGAAAATTTATGATTTAAAGAGACCTAGTATATGCAACTAGGGTTTTGACAAATAATTATTTTTGAAAATTAATATTGAATTTTGAGTTTTTAAATTTGAATTGAATTTCTGATTTTAATATGCTAGTAAAAAATCAAAAAATTATAGGAAAAATATTGGGAAAATAACATGACCTTGTATGGACAACTAGGGTTTGAAAGAAAAATTATTTTAAAATCACTATGAAATTTTAAAATTTAATGTTAATTTATGATTTTATTATATAGGTAAAAAATCAAAAAAATATAGAAAAAATAAGTAGGAAATTTACCATAGGGTTTGTAGGGTTTTTATGCATAAACAAAGTAAGTCAGGTTCACCAAATGATTTAATTATTTTTGGAATATTAGTGTATTATTCCTAATTTAGTTAAAGGTTTTGAATAGTAAAATTTGTAAATAAATATGCAATAATTAAGATACTAATTTATATAATTTGATCACAATTTGAACTTTTCTCAAAATAGTAATAAGGGAAATAAAACAAGACTTAGTTGGAAACTAAATGATATGACTAAGATAGAGGCTAAAATTCACTATGCAAGACTAAGACACTATCAAAAATTCAGATCTGGCATTCATTTTATGATTGGATAGGAGCACCAAAAATAAGATACCCTATGCTCTGGCACTATAGTTCACTTCTATTATTGTTGTCTAGGAGATCTAAGTTTTATGGGTTTTGTTCACTGTGTCTATGTGACCCTGCCTATGAAATTTTAACTATTAGATTTCTATGAAACTTCATGTAGATATGATTGTGTCTTCAAACCCTAGACTCGACTATGCTTTGAATATTTTCTAAAAAGATTCACTATATGTATTTCCACACCCCTTATGTGGGTACACTGCCTATATACCTATAGTCTGAAGAGGGATCAAACCATATGTAGTTGTCCCACTTAATGTGATTTTTGCAATAGTGTGTATGACCATGTAAAATACTAAACTAGGTGTGTTTGAGATGACTATGGACTGGTGTAAGGATTTGAATAAGCTAAAAATAGTATTGGATGGCTATATGCAAAGAATACAAAAATATTCTTGAGTAGTCTTGTTTATATTCTTGCTTGCTTTGTGATATTTGCCAACCCCTTATAAATAAACATTGAATGGGGTTTTATAGGTTTATGTTTGTCATGGATTAAATGTAATCATGTTAGGATGACATAATGAAGAAGAGGAATGACGAAAAATGGTAATCTAGGATCAAAATGTGATTAGATGGGAGCATTAGAAAAGGGACATCCTATGGTCTAATGCTATAGTCCAAGTTGGGTGCTATTTAAGAAGGGTATGGGGCCTAGGGGGATAGAATAAAAATGGAAAAAAAGCCCCATATAAGAAGGAATGAGGTCTTGAAATCCCACATATGACTAGGAATCAGTGAAAAGGTACCTAGAAGGGTTATGAAAATAAGCAGGAGGGACCTATGGGATGGATTTTATCCTAGTTACATGTCCAAATTATACCATATGCCAAGTTGTGGTAGTGGTTGACCTTCCACCTTATTTTCCCCAATTTTAATCTAATGATTTCATTAATAAGATATGAGGCTAGCTAAATTCTAATTGGTTGTATATGGTCTTTAAAACTAGGTATGGAATGAAGGTCACCATCAGGTCTAAGCCTATTTCTAGGTTCCATTTAGAGCCCTGCATGCCTAATTTATTTAATGTCAACTATAATAGTATTGATGAAGATGAGAAACCCAATGATAAATAGCCATTCAAACCACTTAAGGTCATATCAAACCTACTTATTGATGAGTGGGGGGAAGATAACCATGGTTATGATCTATATAAGAGCATTAAATAAGTAGGCTTAGCGATATATTATATGCAAGAGGAAGAGGCATTCATACCATCCCTTACTAACACAAGTAAGATGATGATGGAGTATGGAGTTTTTTTTTATGGTTCTAGGTGAAATAATGGAATTGGAGTAGGCGTCATACTTGTCTCTACTTCTAAGCAAAGATATTTTTTTCCATAAGATTCCAATTCAGCTACACATCAAATATAACATAATATGAGGCCCTCATTAATGCGTTATAATGGACAAGGAGAATAGGTATCAAGATACTAAATTCCATGGGATATATTGAATTTTTAGTACATTAGATGAGAGGGTAGATTCTAGTCAAAAATGCACTCTTAAAGGCATGTAAGCACAGGGTTTACGACCTCTTAGAAGACTTTGAGGACTTTGGCACTCATTCAATCCAAAGAGAGGTCAATCAACATGTAGATAGGTTGGAAGCTATAGGCGCACAATATGACATCCCAAGTTAAGTTAAGAAAATGGACTAATCATAAATCAAGGTATTTTGAAGACCCTCAATGCTTGATAATGAAGTTAGTTGTCAGGTTTTTGACAGTGATAAACAAATAGCATGTTTATTGCTGTAAGAGGTAGAATTTTGATCAAGGAACCAAAGTTGACATCACCAATAGTATGGTGATTATATTGTTTAGTTGAGGACCAAAAAACTTCATAATAGATTAGAGACTCTTAAAAACATATTAAATGAGGATGATTAGTTGAGGAGATATAAAGTTAGCATGTCAACCAAGGAAGATCACTACGATAAGGTCACCATATTTATGGATAGGCTACTCAGACTAGGAAAACTGAATACAAAGGAAGAAAGGGAAGACTTCATAGATTTTTTAAAACAATTTACAAATATATTTTCTTGGGAATACTTTGATTTGAATGGGATTGACCCTAGTTTGTCTCTACATACTATAGAAATAGAATCAAGTGGTAAACCTGTGAGGAATAAGAAAAGACTATTCAACCCCAAGATTTAAATCCTCATGAAGAAAGAGATAATGAAACTAATTATATCCAACATCATCTTCCCCATCAAACACTCTTCATAGGTGGATAACCTTGTGCCTATAAGGAAGAAGTGTAGGTTTCATGGATTTCAACAAGGTGTCATTGAGAAACCACTAACCCTTTCCATCTATGGATCAAATTATCTAAAAAAGTTGTAGGTTCACAAAATTTATCCTTAATTAATGGATTATTAGATCATAATCAAGTGTTGGTGAAGGAGGTGGACCAACACAAGACTATCATCACAACTAATTTTGGCTCTTATGCTTATAATAAGATGCCATTTGGGTTGTCTAATGTAGGGGCTCCCTTTCAAATGGCAATAGATGTAGCTTTCCAAGAACTCATTAACAAAATGTGCTCATATACCTTGATGACATCATAATATTTTACATGGATGTTAAAGACAAATTGACACACCTACATATGATATTTTATAGGTACAAGTAGTATGGGGTCTTTTTAAATCCTAAAAAGTTCATTTTTGTAGTTTATGAGATCAAACTGATAAGCCACATTGTGTCTAAATAAAGCCTTCTCATAAACTTTAAAAAGATAAGTTCAATTATTTATCTATCACTACCCAAAGATAAGAAGGTACTGAGGAGATTTCTAAGTAATATTAATTTCATTATGAGGTTTATCAATGGGTTTGTTTACATTGTAGGACATATAACTTCTATTTTAAAGAAGAATAAGGACATCACATCGACTATGGAAGGTAAGAGATATTTTCAGCCATTAAGTAGGACATTGCCCAAGCACCCACTCTCCTTAACCCTAATATATAAAGAGACTTCTTTTTTTATGTCTTCTCAACCAATGACACCATTTTTGTCAAGCTAATGTAACAAAATAATGAGTTCCTTCAGTAGCCCATAGATTTATTTAGTTAATAGAGGGATATGAAGATAGGTATACCTATGTGTAGAATCATATTATTGTAATCATGATAAGTCTTAAAAAATTCAAGCACATGGAGTCCAAAAAAATATTTATGTCATGGTCACTCACCCTAGCATCAAGGACTTCCTTCTTAATCAAGATTTGAGAGAAAACAAAGCAGGTTGAGTGACTACATGCATGGAATATGACATATAAGTGAAGGTCACCAAGTTAGTAAGAGGTATATGACTATGTTAGTACTTGGAAAAAAAAATTTAAGAAGACAAAGAAGTGGTTTTATCAATTCATAATGATCACCAAGTAGTTGCACTTACACCATCTTCTAGCTCGACTCAAGACATGGCAAGATTCCTTCAAATAAGAGAATGTCCTATAGGCCTAGATAGGAAAAGAAGGAAGTATTATAAGCTAGAATAAATTACTTATGTCTTGATAGATGTAATTATATTTAATAAATATCTTGAGGGAATGCTCTTGAGATGTGTGCATACTAACTAGGTTTATAAGAGTTTTGATAAATTTCATGATGGACCTTCAGGAGGACATTTTGTAGCTAGGAATATAATAGAAAGGATAAAGGGAATAAGATAGTTTTGACCAAACTTGTTAAAGGAATCCCATGCTTGGGTTAGTATATTTAATAATTATGTCATGTTCACTAGGAAATAAATACTAGCTCCCTTTCCTCTCAAACTCATCAAAGTGGAAAAACATTTCATGTAGTGGGACGTAGATTTTTCAGGCATGATACACCCTTCATATAGTGCAAGACACAAGTGGGTCTTGACTACTAAAAACTACTTGTATATATGGGTGGATTTAGTATCCCTTAAGGAAGCAAATGAAAACTCAGTTTTGGAGTTCTATGATAACCTAGTAACTAGACTTGGGGTCCCCTCCACCATTATATCATATAATGCACTAGCTTATAGTGGTGAAAGGGTGATGGAATGGGCTCTAAATTATGTAATATGCCTTATCACTTCCTAAAAATAATATCCACAAAACAATGGCATTGTAGAGTCCACCAATAAGAACCTAATTATAATCATAAAGAGAACTATGGAACATAATTAAAGGGAGTGGCATACCAAACTGAGAACAATCTTGTGGGTAGATAGAATCACTCCGAAGAGAGATAGTAGTCATTATTAATACCTTATTATCTATGTAAAAGATGAAAATTCACCCATATAACTTAAACTTTTAGCCTTAGAACTCGTACATCAACTTGAACTAATGGAGAATGATGCCATGGAAGTAAGGATGAATGAGTTGATGGAGATAAGAAATAAGAAATTATTAAAAGCATGCCATGTGGTCCCATAAAGATCAATTTAATAGTTAATTTGATAATAGGGATTATTCAAGGACCTTATAACAATGTGATATTAAATTAAGTGAGATGAAGGCCAAACTAACCCATGTGAGCACTTAAATTTTGATAGCCTATAGAGTGGACCTTACACTATCACCAACTACAAGGAGCATAATGAATTATAGTTATCAAGGTTAAATTATGAATAAATCCCTATAACTATCAATAGGGTGTTCCATAGGAAGTATAATTGAGAAACACATGTGGTCCTTATACAAAGTATCTTAGGTCTCTCTTCTTCCAAGTGTTGTGACATAAGTGATTTTTAAGTTACTTGTTTTGTTATCTTATTGATTTATTATTTTTTTTGGGTTTTACGTTCCTTTGTGTCTTTTTTGTGTGTCTTGTGAGGCTCTTATAGTCCTTAAGTTTTTAAATATGTTAGTCCTAATTGTTAGCCTAGTCACATAGGTCTTTTAGCTGAGTCATGGATATTATGTATGAAATTTTGGGTTCTCTTGACTAGTAGGTAGGTTAACCCCTAGGATTCGCCAATGATGTTGACATATTTATACCCTTAAGACTAGAAATAGTCAGCCTATACTATAAAAACACATGAAATTTTACTTGGTCATCTTTATGGGTCCTTGAAATGTCTTCACAACCCAAGAGAGGGTCATTTGTGCTTAGGAAGTGATGCAAAATGTTCAAGTAGTGATTCATGTCAAAACACTTAAGGTGATCCCCATATAAAATTATTTGAAGGTATGTCAAGTAATAATTTTGTGCTAATTATGTATGAGGGTTTATAGCAAGACTTAAGGTGGTCCTTGTGAGCTAAATATACTCATGGAGGGTGATCTATGACACTATAGCCCATGGCCAGTTATATGCATTTTTGATCATGCCAAGAGATTGCATAAATAAGGGAATAATTCAAGATATTAGGTGATAATACGAGGAATCATCGTGACCCTTGTATAAGGAGTTAGCATACTTGAAGGTTCTTTAGTAGATGTTAAGGTATTTTCCTTAATAAATTTTTCTTTTAAAATCATGCATATTTTTGCCTTCTAGGGTGTCTAAACCATGTGAATAATATTTTTATGATCCATAAGACATCATTTAGTCATTATCAAGGGTTTAATGTTACATATAGGGTATTATTTCCATCATATATCATTTTAAGGTGGTTTTATACGTGAAATGAGATATTTTTAGAAATCAAATGCCCTCCATTCACTAAAAAGGGGCCCACATGTGTGAAAAGTGAACTTTTAGCTTCCTTCCATCCATAACCTCTATTTTGAAAAAATATTTGACTCCTCATTTCCATCCTATTTCCCTCCAATGGAATTTCAAGATCTTAGACCTAAGAAAATGTAGGAAAATGATTTTTTGCAACTGTTTCTAGGACTTGTATGGATTTTTATAGACATGTCAGAGATAGAAGAGGTCATACATTTTAAGGGGATCCCTTATAGACACCTTAGAAAAGGATTCATGTATCAAATGTATAGAAAAGGGAAGAAAATGTAGTGTAACCTATATCGATATGTTGGCAAGCTCTTTAGAGCCAATTATAGTTACATGGTATAGTTTTTATAAGGGGTTTCAGAGCCCAAGATATTAGCCAAAGGTGGAGTCCTTAGTGGGCTCATAATTAGTGTCATTGGTTTGAATATAAAGGATCTAAGCTTTATAAATTATCATTAAGACCCCTATGTGGTCTTAAGCCCTTTACAAACACTATAAGCTTAACTATAGGTAGGTAAAAGGTATACAAAAGCTTGTGAAGTGTATTATACCCCTCTAAGAATGTTATCATACTACTTGAGAAGATAGATTAATGCACGGTCTCCCTTGGTTATAAAATTATAGTCATGTGAAAAGTTTATATATTTTCATGAAGAAGAAAATCATATGGATGATCAGTGAAAGATTCTATTACTTTTTCTAGGTTCCTCACATAACTAAACTAGTCACCATTTGGTCAAAATAGATCTCCTGAAAGTTCCTTAACACTTACCATGTGAGTATAAGGAAACAAGATTCAAGCGTGACTTAACTTAACCTTATGAAAATCAATCTTTAGGATTAAATTACACAAATGATGTCACCTTTAGGTGGATAGAGTGATGTAAGAATATGGAGGAGCCCCTTTTTTATATGAAATGAGCCTCCTTATGTCCTTAAATATCATAACCATAAACTAGCTCCAAATGCATTCATAGGCCTCTTAACATAGTTCAAGGTTTATTAGTGTTTTTTAAGGTTTCTAAGGACTCGTAGGTTTCAATTTCTCCCTCAAAATGCTTTATTCATTATTTCTAAATGCATTGATTTATTTAGTATCTAGATAGGGATGTTTAGGGTATTAATAGATGGTCTTGAATGGGGAGTAACAGTCCACATGAGGTCTCCCAAAAGATATTTTATACATAATGAATTCATCAGGTTATTTTTCCCTCATAATAGGATTTAGATTTCAAAAGCATAACTTTAAAAGGACTTTGTGCTGCACCTATAAGTTTAAGTCCTCATGCACAAGCCTAAGGATGAGAGTAAGACCAAAATTCTTTCTAATGCCATGAAATTCGAATGGAAATGTGAGAGAGAAATCTCAATAAAGTTTGGACACATTGAATAGTCCAATGGAAAATTTTATAAGATCAAATTCAGGCCCAACTTTCAAAGAGTTTCCAACTAATCACCACCTACAACTAAGCCTAGGTAGATCCAAGAAAGGGATATATAATTTTGAAGATAATTGTCTTGAGGGAGGATATTGATTTTCAAAGGAGGCCAACTAGGTTCCATGTATGGCCTGTAGAACCTTTATCTTGATTATTGACTTGTGGGAAGGCTTCAACTGTAACTAAGTGCTCCCAATCATCACCTACAGGAGTATGAGAAGGTTGTCTCAAATATTGGAAGTGAAATTCCACATATACATTAAGGTGGGAGATCAAAAAAATTATCAAAGTAAAAAGGCTAGGTTATGGAAAGATAAAATAATATGAATTAAATGACTAAAACAAGTTATCTTAGGAATCTATAACTCTACATACATAGTTGGTTCAATGCACATAGGTCTACCTAGTCATTTGGAGTACCTAACTAGATAGAATGAAAAAGACAAAAAACTATGTGAGGGTGACCTAATGGTATTCTATGGAATATGTAAAGTCCTCACAACATTTAAATGTTGAGTCAATTTTAAAAGAGTTACCTATTGATGACTTAAAATTGTGCTTGATTTTAACCAATCAACAATGGGAAGTTTCAAGCTGTGGGATAATGCAGCCTTAAACAACCTCTAGATTTTAGAGAAGCTAGTCTCTTCTTTATATTGGGTGTTGGGGAAAAGGGATAGGAGATTAAACAAATTCAAATGCAGGAAATGAAACCTAATTATGGAAATACGCCTGAGTGTAATCCTAATCCTAACCTAACCACAGTGAGACTATTATAAGACTCAATTACATTTAAGAGCAAACAAGTGCATGATCAATGTAAGAGATTGAAATAATAGAAATAGAGGCTCACAATAGGGAAGTATTTCACTGAGATATAGGGAATGTCAACAAAGACATAGTGTCCAATCTTCTTTATAGAATATTCCAATCACATAAGAGGAACAGAGTCACGTATAGTTATGTAAACCTTCAGATTCAAGAAAATGAGACAAAAGCAAATAACATTCTGAATCACAACTCTAGAGAATCTACAATATAGAATACTTCACAAATGACATAGATAACACCAACCAAGGCATGGAGCTCAAATTTCCTTAATTCATTCAGTCACATAAAGGGCACAGAAACATGCACAATTATATCAACTTTACAACTCAAGGGAATTGAGACAAGAGAAAATGATATTACTGGTTAAAAACTTTTAAAAAGTCTAAAGTATGAGAAATCCCCCCTTTCTATATTTAAAATTCTTCTTATATAGCCTCAGATGTCTCCTTTAATCACTCCTCTTCCCATGCAATTCTACTATGTCCTTTACTTGCAAGGGACAAAATAGATGACACCTTAAATGCTTGGGATGTATCTTGGTCTTATCAAGAAGGGCCATGCTTGCAGCATGGTGATCCATGTCTAGTACCTCCCTTCACACCTAAAATTCTTCATTCCATCACTTGTTTGGTAGCTCAAATGTCTATTCTACCTCTACTTATAGGGGACAACCATACAACCCTTTAATGCTTGTAAGCCCCAATAATCTACCCAGTGCACTGTTCTATCTACCAGGAATAACGCTCACCAAGCTTCCCTCCATTTTTCTATAACAGATAAACTGACACTCTATTCCATTGGAACAAAAGAGGATACTTAATTAATTCATGAAAATTCTCCTTTTGTCAAGAAGGCACCAGAGAATGCCACTTGGCTGCTTCCACTTTTCTGTTCTGGAGTGCTCTACCTTTGACACCTGTCATAATCCACTTCCTCAATGCTTTGTAGTTTTAACAAAATGAAACTCATCATGTTCCTTACTCATGAAACTCTTTAGGAAGGGATGGAGCATGTGGCAGTCTTTGCATGTTGACACTCAGTGCTTCTTTAGTCCTTTGAAATAACATTTGGGACCCAATACAATCTTTATTTAGTGATTAGGCTCAAAGATGGTCCCTTAGAAGTTGACACGTGGTGACTTGTACTGTTCTTAGGAAGATACATGGCATCTTCTACTTCTCCTGCTAGGGGTATGTGGCACCTTTCACTTTCTCCAGTGATGGGGTAGAAAGGGACTTAGAGAGTGACACTTGGTATCCTCCACTACACTTCAGCACTTAGCAAAATGAAATGAAGCTTTTATACATTGATTGAAAGCATTAGACCTAGGAATTGAACCAAAATCCCCCAGATGCTGACACATGGTGACTTTTGCTTCTCCTCAAATAGGTATTTTAGGGCCTTTACAACTACCACCTGACACTTTTCACTTTTCTCTATTGATTGGCTTGTTGAAAGTCTTTGTCAAAAGTAGAATGAAATGTGGGTGCCTCTATGAGACATGGATGCTGACACGTGGTGCGTTCCACTTAATTGCCACTCAATGCGTGGCACGATCCACAGTCCTCTGGTAAGTTATAAAAGGGGCCTCAGAGGATGCCAGTTAGTTGGTTTTGTGTTTCAAAAATTGACACTTGTCAACTTCTACTCAAATTTGATACTTAGGCAAAATGAGATGAAAGAGACAAAATGGGGAAAAAGGGACCTGCAACTGGAGGGTGACACTTGGTAGCTTCCGCTACACTTTGACACTTAGGCAAAATGAACTCGCCCTCTTCTCCAAAACTCTACCATGACATCTAAGGAAATGCATGAACTAAAAAATGTAGTGCTCGAACTAAAAAATAAATTAAATATGACGTAGAGTAAAAATTACTCTACAGTTACTGGTGACCCGAAGGAATTTTGAGCCTGCTAAAAAAGAACCTAACTCACGCCGGTATAAATTTCAAAATTATGGAAATTACAGATTCAAAGGAGCTATTTGGTAGATAGACCAATTATGGTCAGATAATCCTTGCTTATTTTATAATTCAATGAAGGCTAGATCTAGGTTAATGATATCCTTATGCAAAAAGGTTTGCAAGATCTGTATCATGGCTTTTAGCTTGAATTCTAGCCAAAAATAAGAACTAGAATAGTTTAAATCTCTGAGGCTGAGGAATCATCCCACAAGCTCTAAAAAACTATTTGATCCCTTCATTTGGCCAGCAACAATGGTTCAATTTGATCAGCCATAAACATCGTCTTTACATCTAGAAATGGGGAAGGAAGGCCCAGTCGCACAAGATCTTCAATGTGTTGTCTCATTTTACTGATGCCTTCTTTCATGACTTCGAGACATTCTCTACAACTATTGGTTGTAGCATTGTGACAGAGCTCCTCATTGACCCATTTTATGGTGGCCATTCTATCAAGGATCCCTGTGGCTGCCAATGTCACATCTGTCATGTCATAGAGCTTCTGCAGCAAGGAATGGGAGTCTGTGACTCTTCTAGAGATCATGGCCAGAGTGTTTTATACTAAATTCTCCACCCTCTCACATAGTTGTGCGTTAAGTAAGAAGGTGAGAAATGGCCTATGCTAGATAATCTCTGAAGAGATTCTCTCCCATGTTGACTCATAGAGCTCCTTCACTAGCTACACTACTCTGACACCCCTTGGCATATTGGCTAGCTTGATTATCAGTTGTGCCATCCTCTATTGCTCTGCTTAGCACTGAGCTTAAAAGGCTACAGCCTTATTCTACTCCTCTAGTAGCCTTTGCTATGATTGGGTAACTTGTAGTTGGAGTCCTTCGACTCTTCTCTGCAATGTTACATTCTCCTGCCTTAGGGATGTTGTTGCATCTTTTGCAAGTGCGAGCTCTGCCTTCAATGAATCATTTTGGGCCTAGACTACCCATTGAGTCTAAAGGGAAATAGTATCTTGCAACTATTTCTACAAACTAACTATTTCATTGTCTCTCCTATTTATTTCTTAGGCCAAACTATTATAGTTTGCCTTTTCTTTGGCCAAATCGGCCTCCATCTTCTGCAATCTTCTTGATTTCTTCAAATAATCTTCTATGACTGCAGAAGTGGATTCGGTCAGAAGCTCAAATCTATCTTGGGGCCTAAATAGGGACATGTTAATGGCCACTACATTCATCATGTAGTCTTTTGACTGCATTTACTTGCTCAGCTTAGCAATGTTGGGTGACAAATGGGTCACCATCAACTACTATTGGATGGGTTCAAATTGTGACCATAGGTGTGGAACAATAGTGCTTTATTCTCCTTAATTCTCTTCTTCTCCAACCAGGCTTCTCTTGCCTTCCTACTAGCATCGGTCTACATCTAGAAGGTCGAAGGGGATGCAATATGTCCCCCTATGAAAGGAAATCCTTATGGCAGGCCGTATTGGAGAGCCATTGGCTGGTTAGGGGTGAGTTTTAGGGGCATCTTTCTAGGAATGGAGGGGGGAAAATGGGGTAATGTTAGGGCCTAAGGTGTTGATGATGGGGTGACTTGTGAAATGGGAATGGCAGCAATGGCAGGAGGTGTCATCTGACTGGATGGAGGCATCATGCTGACATGGTGAGAAATAGGTTGAGAGTGAGGATGGGGAGAAATTATCACATGATGGGAAGTTGCAGTGCCTTGTAATGGGTGCTGTGAAGGCTCCTCTTCCTCCTTTGGATCTAATTGGAACTACACCCTCCTTCTCTTTTTAGGTGTCTCCACCTCTGGCTGCATTTGTCTCCCTTCTACCTCTACTATTTTTGGTGGTGCATGTGGAGAACTGGGGACTTTAATTACTTCCACTGATGGGGAAGCCTTTGGTGGTGATGACACCACACTTCTTTGTTGTTCTACAATAGCTGTGGCTTGCTCTGAGGTCTGCGGTTGCTGGCTTGGTCCTACTCTAACTTCTTACTCTACCCCAAGTGTCTGTATTTGGCTTGTTTCTAGGCTAGATGTAGGGGAGGGATGGCACTCATCCTAGAGTTATTCCCACATTTCATCTGATTCCATGCCTCTGAAAGTGTGGGTGGTTTGGTAAATTTCCTGCCTATATTTTGAATAAGCCTCAATTTTCTTTGCATCCCAACCCTGGTTCCTTAATATCCTTCTCAAACTAGAGGTCATCCTGAATTTGAGATCATAATCCCTTTGTTTGTCATAGAAGGTTTCCCATGGTCTATTCTGGGACATGGGCAAATCTTTTAGCTCAACATAGAGACCAGGGGTATCTTTTGCAGGATTTTTCTTAGTCTCCCAAAAGGGGCAGCTTTCATTCACAATCCTAGCTCCAATTTTATTTGTCCTCACTACAAAGGCTATGTAATTAGTTGGGTCATAAACCCACTTGTCCTTGACTAACAAGAACTTGAGGAAGGCCAACTTCCTCAATAGCATAGTTTCAGCTTCTCTGGCTTCCATGATTACACCACCTGCCATCTACAGGAGATTGTACATTTTCCTCTTCTTCTTCCCAAAACCATATTCATTATCAACCACTGTCACTTGCTTGGACACTTCTAGGAATGCTAACCAAAGGGTTAAGGTCTTTGGTAGTAGTATTGATTCTCCACAAAAGCCATGGACTCTTATGATCATGTGACGGGACCCAAAATAGAAGTCACACGATATTGGACAACTGACCAAGAGGTTCATGACGCTTGGGAATAACCTATTTATGACAGGCTCAGGGCTAAGGCAATGGAGAATAGGGGTAATGAATAGTTCCCAAAAATAATATGGGTCACTGGTTTTGTTGGGGATCAACAAACAAACTTGATTACTTTTATGTAAGCAAAACATGGAATTAAACCAAAATTGAAAGCAACTAGAATCAAAAATATCAAAGAATAAGAGATACAAGAAACCACCCTTAAAACTTGTATTAAACTCTTCCAGAAGGAAATACAATGAATAAAAATCACACTTTCTTCTCACACCTCTCAGATGTATAGATCTCTTTCCCTCAAGAATTTACAATCAATTCCAACAACCTGGATTGGTCCACACATATACAATATGTCTTGTATTGTTCTCATACACTTACACAAGTACACAAGCTATGAAGATCTATCCCTATTATATAAGATTAGGGATCATGAGCAATGCAATATCAACCATTAGATACACATCCTAATCAAAGGCTCAAAATAGTCCTGCTAAAGGTAGAGATGCAGACTTATAACTAACAGCTAAAATTATCATGCAAACAAGCTATTCATCCATGAAAATAGACTTTTTGGATGCACAGGTAACCGATGTCGGTCCCGACCTGTCTGTCTGTGATCGACATCAGCTGATACATGACCAATGATGGTAGCTACTGGTTGACTCCTTGCCATCATCGGTGACTGTGTGACTCTTAAAAATTCTACACTCACTCATTTGGTGAAGCTTTTAGCTCCACACCTTAACAATCTCCCACTTGGAGATAAACAGCTACACCATTACCTGTACAATAACATCTTCTACCTTCTCCATCTTCAAACTCAATCATGAAAACCAACAAAATTTGAATGAAGATTCAACTTCTTCTTTATTACCAGCTTGGTTAACATATCAGTAGGGTTCTTATCTATATGGATCTTCTCCAGCTTCAACTCACCATCCTCCAATATCTGTCTTATGAAGTGGTACCTAAGCTGTATATGTTTGGTTCTTGAATGAAAGGCTGAATTCTTAGCCAAATGAATTGCACTTTGACTATCACTATATAATCTACAACTCTCTTGCTCCTTTCCTAGCTCTTCCATGAACCATGTCATCCATATCATTTCTTTTCTAGCCTCTATGACTGCAATATATTCTACTTCTATATTTGACAAGGCAACAACCTTCTACAACTTTAAAATCTAGCTAACCGTTGTTCCACCAACAGTGAAAACATATCCTATGGTGCTTCTCTTGCCATATAAGTCACCTACCATATCCAAATCTACATAACCATGTAGAGAAGTGTTTGACCCTCCATAACACAAATGCCTACTACTGGTCCCTCTCAGATATCTGAGAATCCACTGAACTACTTTCTAGTGCTCCTTTCCTGGATTGGCCATATACTTACTGACAACTCCCACTACTTGGGGAATATCCTGTCTAGTACATACCATTTCATACATTAAGCTCCCAACTACGAAAGCATATGGAACTCTACTCATGTAATCTACCTCATCATGTGAATTAGGATAGTATTCTTTACTCAACTTAAGTGTCCAGCCATTGGTGTACTTACCGGTTTTGCATCCTGCATATTGAACCTCTCCAACACCTTGTTCACATAATCCTCTTGAGACAAAATAAACCTATGACTTTTCCTATCTCTCTTGATACTCATGCCAAGGATTTTCTTTGCTGCTCCCAAATCCTTCATGGAAAATGTGTGAGCTAATTTCACATTAAGCTCAGAGATATCCTGCATGTGTGAACCTGTAACTAGCATATCATCTACATATAGCAACAAGATAATATATCTACCATTATCCAATCCCTTAAAATAAACACAATGATTAGATCGACATCTACTGTAGCCATGCTCAGTCATAAACCTGTCAAATTTCAAATACCACTGTCTAGGAGCTTGCTTGAGGCCATACAAGCTTTTCTTCAATCTGCACACAAGTTTCTCCTTACCTTTGACCTCAAATCCTTTCGACTGATCCATATATATTTCTTCATCCAAATCTCCATGAAGAAATGTTGTCTTAACATCAAGCTGCTCAAGATGTAAATCCTTAATAGCAACTAAAGACAATACAATCCATATAGAAGTCATTTTAACTATAGGAGAAAAAATCTCACCAAAATCAATACCTGGTTTTTGTGCAAATCCTTTCACTACCAACCTGGCCTTATATCTCATCTGTCCATTATCACCTTTCTTTAACCTGCAGATCCATCCATTTTTTAGTGTTCTCTTACCAGCTAGCAACTCAA
Organism: Torreya grandis; assembly: GCA_037957365.1. Classification (NCBI taxonomy): domain Eukaryota; kingdom Viridiplantae; phylum Streptophyta; class Pinopsida; order Cupressales; family Taxaceae; genus Torreya; species Torreya grandis. The sequence continues at coordinate 730,597 of JARHVA010006259.1, read as the reverse complement.
CCAAATCCCATGTTTGGTTCTCTTTAAAGGAATCAATTTCCTCTCTCATGCCAACCTCCCACTGATTCTTGGATTCCACCTGTATTGCTTCATCAAAACTCTCTGGTTCTCCACCATCAGTAAGCAATAAATAAAATAATGAAGGGGAATATCAAATTGGAGGTTTACTTACCCTTTTTAACCTCCACAAGGGCATTTGAGACTCATTCTCTACTTGCTATCTGCCTAAATTCTCTGACAGTGACCGACATCAGTCACATCCAGGCCTGTTACTAACTAACATCGGTTCCACATGACCGATGCCGGTTCCTTCTGGACCAACATCGGTCACTGTCTAACTAACATCAGTTCCTGTATTGCCAATGTTGGTTCCTTCCTGACCGATGTCAGTCTCTATGTTTTCCTATCTGTGATTATTATTTCCTATGAGCTCATTTTGGACTGTCACCTTGTCCAATTCTTCATGGCCCTACTCAAAATTCTTCAGCTTCTTGAGCCGATCACTATACATCACTTTTTCATTGAAAACAACATCATAGCTCCTAATTATTTTGTTAGTTCCTAGATTCCAAAACTAGAATTCGAAATCATTAGAGCCATAACCAATAAATGTGCACCTCATAGACCTAGCATCCAGCTTTTTTCTAATTTTTTTATCAACATGCACAAAAGCTTCAGAACCAAAAACTCTTAGAAATGAAAGATCTACCTTTTTACCTATCCATGCCTCTTCTAAAATTCCACCATCCAGAGCTGTAGAGGGTCCTCTGTTAATTAGGTAAACTATAGTATCCACAGCTTCTGCCCAAAACTCTAAGGGCAAACCAGCATGCAACCTCATACACCGTGCATGCTCCATTATTATTCTGTTTATCCTTTCAGCAACTCCATTTTGCTGAGGTGTCCTTCGAACCATCTTTTGCCTATGTATTCCATGCATATAACAATACCAATTGAACTTATAGCTGTAGAACTCACCACCATTGTCAGATCTAAGGCACTTCTATCTCCTGCCTGTTTCATTCTCAACCATAGCGTTCCAAATCTTAAACGTGTCAAAAACATCATATTTCTTCTTTATGCAATACACCCATACCTTTCTTGTAGCATCATCAATGAAAGTAACATAATACTATGATCCTCCAATAGAAGCTACCTGAGCTGGTCCCCACACGTCTGTGTGAACAGGCTCCAACTTGTGCTTCCTCTTTGTTGACCCAATTTTAACAAACCTTACTCTCTTTTGTTTTTGAAAAACACAATGCTCACAGAAATCTAGATCTATGCTTTTCAAATATGAAAGCTGACCTTTTGACTTAAGAATTGACATTCCCTTCTCACTCATGTGGCCAAGCCTCTGGTGCCACAACTTTGCATCCACATCTAAAGTAGATAATACAAAAGGAGAATAATTAGTAATACAATTACATAAATAGAGAGTACCTACTCTCTTACCTCTAACTAATACAAGTGCACCCTTGGTAACCTTCCAAGATTCAGCTATGAGAGTTACTGTACAACCCTCATCAACCAAATTTCCTATAGAAATCAGATTCCACTTCAGGGCTGGGACATGCATGACATCTTTCAACACCCATGTGTTGCCATTCTACAATTTCATCTGCACTTTTCCTTTGCCAACAATTTTACAAGGCTCATCATCCCCTAAATAAACTTTTCCAAAATCTCCCTAGACATAATCATTGAAAAATTCTCTATTTGGGGTAGCATGGAAAGAGGCCCCATAATCTAAAACCCAAGATTCTATTTTATTATGCAAAGAAACTGAAAGAGCATCTTGTGCAACAATACCTACAACTTTTGCTTCTTCATTACCTTCATGTTGATTCTCTTCATTAACCTTCAACCAGCAATCTTTCTTTGCATGGCCTCTCTTTCCACAATTCCAGTAGGTTATCTTTCTTTTTCTATTTATGGATTTGGATCTATTTCTCATCTTTGACTTAGACCTTGATCTCCCATGCTTGCCCTTCTCTTTTTGCCTCCCCCTACTTTCAAAACTTAAAGCATTACTTGATGATTCCCCTGTGTTTTTCTTGCGAGTCTCTTCATTCAGGATTACACTAACAACATCATCTACTTTCTAGATATTTGTAGTAGATGCAATATTACTAATTGACATTACTAAACTATGCCAACTTTTAGGCAAAAAGCGTAAAATTAAAAGAGCTTTAATTTCATCATCAAAAACTATTTTGACTGAATTTAATTGATTTACAATTCTATGGAAATCATTAAGATGATTAGATACAGATCCACCTTCTTGCATTTTCAAATTAAATAACTGCTTCATAAGATATACCTTATTTGAAGCTGAGGGCTTTTCATATGAATTTCCTAAAGTGTCCATCAACTCTACCATTGTCTTTGCCTGTGATAAGTTAGAAATCACAGAAGATCCCAAACTCAATCATATAGATCCAAGAGCCTTTCTATCAAGAACTTCCCATTCTTCATCTTCCATATCTGTGGGCTTTCTATCAACCCCACCCAATGGTAAGTATAGATCTTTTTGATACAGATAATCTTCTATCTGCATTCTCCATAAATGGTAATTCTTTCCATTAAACTTCTCCATTCTCAGTTTGCTTTCTTCTGCCATTGCTTCTCCCACTCAAATAGAAACCCCTGTGAGTGACCTGTAATCAACACACACTAAACAGATCTGAAACACCTATTAGTGAACCTTAGCTCTGATACCACTTGTTGGGGATCAACCAATAAACTTGATTACTTTTATGTAAGCAAAACATAGAATTAAACCAGAATTGAAAGCAACTAGAATTAGAAATAGAAAATAATAAGAGATACAAGAAACCACCCTAAAAACTTGTATTAAACTCTTCTAGAAAGAAATACAATGAAGAAAAATCACACTTTCTTCTCACACCTCTCAGATGTACAGATCTCTTTCCCTCAAGAGTTTACAGTCAATTCCAACAACCTGGATTGGTACACACATATATAATATGTCTTGTATTGTTCTCATACACTTACACAAGTACACAAGCTATGAAGATCTATCCCTATTATATAAGATTAGGGATCATGAGCAATGCAATATCAACTATTAGATACACCTCCTAATCAAAGGCTCAAAATAGTCCTGCTAAAGATAGAGACATGAACTTACAACTAACAGCTAAACTTGTCATGCAAATAAACTATTCATCCATAAAAATAGATTTTTTGGATGTACAGGTAACCGATGTCAGTCCCTGCCTGTCTACCTATGACTGACATCAGCCCATACATGAGGAACGTCGATAGCTACTGGTTAACTCCTTGTCATCATTGGTGACTTTGTGACTCCTGCAACTTCTGCACTCACTCATTTGGTGAAGCTTTTAGCTCCACACCTGAATAGGTTCTTGATAAAACATGTGTCCATGCAGACACAGGAATGGTTCTTTGGGGGTTAAAAGCTAGTTCCTATAGGTTCAGGCTCATAAACTAGGTGAAAAGGTTAGGGTTCTGGTGAAGTATGAAATGAAACAAAAAGGAGGAATACCTAAATATCACCTTTGACCTGAACTAGGTCAGCTGCTCCACCATTGAGAAGGTGATGTGTTTTGAGAAGTCAAGTCGATAGTCTTGCATTTTATTGATCATCTTCAGCCTGAATAGGATGGCCATTTACTCAGCATACACTACCATGTCATCCTTCATGTCAAAGATGAGATCCATCATTGACAACATGTCTTGGCTGGCAAGTGTGAATTGAGTCCTTGGTATAGGGAGCGTGGGTACCTTGGTATCACCATCAGCCATTTGTAACTCAGACCTCAAAAACCTTGTCTGAGTGTTGATATTCACCCACATTCTTTGCATCCTATCAATGGTGGGGAAGGTGACGATACCATCATATTGCAGGGCAAGCATGTCCCTGATAGCTGGTGGGGTGATTTGCAACATGAATGGGCCTTGTTGAATGGTGTAGGATTGTGGATGGAGCAAGTCTGCATATAATTCAATCACATCAGGACATGGGTGCACAACTGGGATAATGAACTGAGCCAGTTGTGAGGTCCATATCCATATCTTGAATGTCTCATATTGCCTTGCCCTAGCTCTTTGTAGACACCTTTGGTGTGCTCCTTCTTTGAGGTTTTTGCTACTGGCCCTTTATAAATTTAGGTCCATGATTCCATCTGCATAGTCCTTGACCTTGGATGGGTCACTGGTTTGGCTGACTCTTAGGGCTTTTGTTCTTAGATAGCTTCTTGGTGGTTGCACAAGAGCTATAGTGTATGACTTGCTAGCCATTAATCTATCGAGGTATCTAGGTGCCCCTATTCCTTGTTGAGAAGATGATGGTCCTGCCATCTTGATATCTCTTTTATAATACCTAGTATAATCCTTGTGTAAGATGGAAACATGCTCACTAAAGAAACTTTTACTAGGTGCTATAATTACAATGGGTAGGATATTTTCACAGGAATGCTTAAGAGTTGTAAACTTTAAAATTTGCTAAGGGATATTTATAGGCCTATCAAGTCCCAAATAGCATTAATTTTGGATGATCATTAGCAAATCCTACTCAATCTTTGGGAAACAGTGAGATGGACACATTATGCAATGCAAGGTACCTTAGAGATCTCGAAAGATTTAGGGAAGCATTTAATGTGGCAAAATTTAAAGAATTAAAAACTTCTAAGATGCTGACCCTGTGTTCAAAATGCTTATTTTAAAAGAAAAGTGGAAAGACAATAACTAAAAACAATGCAAGAATGGGAAACTACCTAACTACATTAATTAAATATCCTTATTTCCCTCTGGGATCAAAAATGAATTTTCCAACATCTTCTTTATGAAAAACCAACTTATGTTTCCATACCAGTGATTGAAAGAGGTAGATATTTGGTGAAGTGTCCTCTGTGTTGGCCACACGGATCTGCTTGTATTTGAGCAAGTCTGAGTCAAACATGCCTTCGACATCCATAAACTCTTCTTGTCTTTGAAAGCCAGACAAATACTAGTTCTTCATTCTATCATGTGTCATCAAGAAATTGTCAGCTGTTGGTTCTTCATTCTGTGCCTTTTGATATCCATTATCTTTCAGTTTATCTCCTTCAAATTCTAGTTTTATTTCATCATCATGGTCCTTGATGACTTCATCCTTTTGAAAGGATAAATCCAAAAGTTGGTCTCCCTTCTGCACACTCAGTTGAGTCTCACAGTTGTCTTCTCCATATTCGGCTAGTCCATAGCCTTCTTGAAAGATAGTGTCACCTATCTCAATGGCTTGATAAAGGAAGCATCCATACTCCTCCATATCCTCTTGCAGGGTAAGGAAAAAGTCAGAAATGATCTCTTCCTCATCAAAGGTTAAGACAATAGCTTGTGACTTATCCTTTTCTTCATCAAAGGGGGGATCTATGGTGTTTTCCTCCTTATCTGTACTTATGGAATCCTCTTGACTAGCCATGAATTGAGCGTACTCTTTTGCATACTCATTTGCTTCATTTAAAATATATTCTTCTTTAAAAAGGGGTAAAGAAGAAGGCTGTGATGAAAAACAAGAAGCTTTTTGAGTAAGGGTGGAAGGGACTTGAGAGGAAAGTGAGGGTTTGGGGTCTTCTTCCCTTGATGCTATTATAGACTCTTTATTATTAGGGAAGTGACCTTGACAGGTTTAACCTTGCTCATGAACAGGGGTGGCGTATGTCTGATCTAGAATTTGTGGTGGTGAATATGGATTTTGGTAGACTTGGTAAGGTTGGTTCTCATGAATGCTTAGCCTCTCTTCTAGAAATGCAATCAATCCACACACATCTAGCATCTCATATGTAAGATTTTGCTAATTTTCCCTTTCAATGGGATCCCACTCACTTTTAATCAGATCTATTACATCCTTTACTTGATGGATGACATGACAAGGAATTTCTTGGCCATATCCCCTTCTTCTATCAAGCTCTAACACATATTCTTTGAATCCTAGCAATGCTTTCTTAAAGGTGAAAATAAGGTTAGTTTGAGCATGGGATGTGACATATGGGGGAGACTAGGCATAAGATTGGTATAGCTCATGACCATCTATATCCTTACTACTTGTCATGATTCTAGGAGAAGCTGGTTCTTGATTAAAAACATATGGAGAATAAGACTCATAGCTATGAGTAACCAGATTATACATACCAAAAGGGATTTCTTGATGATACCAAGACTGCTTGATCAACTAATTTGACTCAGAGTCATTATTGGTGTTGTTGAAAACCTCCAAGGCTAATTGGCTGAAGAACACACAACTCCTTGAAAGATCCATCCCACCGGGCATGCCAAAAACTATTGACAACTTAAAATTGCACTTGATCTTAACCAATCAACAATGGGAAGTTTCAAGTTGTGGGACAATGTGGCTTGAAACAACCTCCATATTTTAGAGAAGCTAGTCTCTTCTTTGTATTGGGTGTTGGGGAAAAGGGATAGGAGATTAAATAAACACAAATGTAGGAACTGAAACCTAACTATGGCAATGCACCTGAGTGTAATCCTAATCCTAACCTAAGCACAATGAGACTATTATAAGACTCAATTACATTTAATAGCAAACAAGTGCATGATCAATGTAAGAGATTGAAATAATAGAAACAGAGGCTCGCAACAAGGAAGTCTTTCACTGAGATATAGGGAATGTCAACAAAGGCATAGTGTTCAATCTTCTTAACAGAATCTTCCAATCACATTTGAGGTGTAGATTCACGTACAGTTATGTAAACCTTCATATTCAAGAAAATGAGACAAAAACAAATAACATTCCTAATCACAACTCTAGAGAATATACAATATAGACTACTTCACACATGACACAGATAACACCAACCAAGGCATGGAACTCAAATTTCCTTAATTCATTCAGTCACATAAAGGGCACAGAAACATGCACGATTATATCAACTTTACAACTCAATAGAATTGAGACAAGAGCAAATGATATTACTGGTCAAAAACTTTAGAAAGTCTAAACTATGAGAAATCCCCCTTTTTAGATTTACAATTCTTATTATATAGCCTCAGATGTCTCCTTCAATAACTCCTCTTCCCACATAATTCTACTCCATCCTTTACTCATAGGGGACAAAAAAGATGGCACCTTAAATGCTTGGGATGTATCTCGATCTTATCAGGAAGGGCCATGCTTGCAGCATGGCAATCCATGTCTAGTAACTCCCTTGATGCCTAAAATTCTTCATTCCATCACTTGTTTGGCCACTCAACTGTCTATTCAACCTCCACTTATAGGGGATAAATAGATGGCCCTTTAATTCTTGCAAGCCCCAAAAATCTACCCGGTGCACTATTTTATCTACAAGGAATAACTCTAACTAAGCTTCCCTCCATTTTGCTGTAACAGATAGATGGATACTCTATTTCATTGGAACAAAAGAGGATACTTAGTTAATTCTTGAAAATTCTCCTTTTTTCAAGAAGGCACCGGAGAATACCACTTGGCCACTTCAATTTTTATATTCTAGAGCGCTCTGCCTTCGAAACCTATCACAATTCGCTTCCTCAATGCTTCACAGTTTTAACAAAATGAAACTCACCACGTTCCTTGCTTGAGAAACTCTTTAAGAAGGGATGGAGCACATGGCAATCTTTGCATGTTGACACTCAACACTTCCTTAGTCCTTTGAAATATTGTTTGGGACCCACTACAATCTTTATTCAATGATCAGGCTCGAAGATGGTCCCTCAAAAGTTGACACGTGGTGACTTCCACTGCTCCTGGGAAGATACGTGGCATCTTTTGATTCTCCTGCTAGGGGTATGTGGCACCTTCCACTTTCTCTAGGGATGGGGTAGAAAGGGACCCAGAGAGTGACACTTGGTAGCCTCCACTACACTTTAGCACTTAGCAAAATGAAATGAAGCTTTTATGCATTGAATGAAAGCATTGGACCCAAGAATTGAACCAAAATCCCTCGGATACTGACACGTGGTGACTTCTACTTCTCCTTTAAAAAGGTAGTTTAGGGCCTCTACAACTACCACCTAATGCTTTCCACTTTTCTCTACTGATTGGCTCATTGAAAGTCTTTGTTGAAATTAGAATGGAATGTAGGTGCCTCTATGAGATGCAGATGTTGACATGTGGTGCATTCCACTTAAATGCCACTGGATGCATGGCACGATCCATGATCCTCTAGAAAGTTACAAAAGGGGCCTCGAAGGATGCCAGCTGGCTGGCTCCATGTTTTGAAAATCAACACTTGTCAACTTCCACTCAAATTTGATACTTAGGCAAAATGAGACGAAAGAGATAAAATGGGAAAAAGGGACCTGCGACCAGAGGGCGACACTTGGCAGCTTCCACTGCACTTTGACACTTAGGCAAAATGAACTCACCCTCTTCTCCAAAACTCTACTGCGACGTCCAAGAAAATGCAATAACTAAAAAATGTAGTGCTCGAACCAAAAAATAAATTAAATATGATGTAGAGTAAAAATTACTCTACATTACCTAAGCCTGACTGAGTGTTCATGACACACAAGCCTATGTGCATGGATATAGACTGGTTTTAATGGCAGAGAATGAGGGAGACCCCAATTAAAGAAGTTTTGAAAAGCCTTGAGATAATAATCCATTATGGATCCAAATCTCTCATTAATGAGTAAAATAGAGATATAAACCACTCATGTTTATAACATCAACTAGTCTAAGCACTCAAACTGGGCCAAGGATGGTCATGGAAGACCTAGAAGGGGATAATGATAGATTTAAGGGTCTGATTAGTTTTGATATTGTGCATAAGATTTAAGTTGAATTTAAAAGGGTGATAAAAATACCCTAAATTAATTAAAACACCTACATGTGGTCTAAGGTCTTGAGGCTTAGTTCAGGCCTATACGGACTAAAACCCTTATTAAGCCCTCAAATCCCCAACTCCATCCTTATGACATATCAAGTTCCTTGGGGATATTTAAGGACACAAATATATATTTATATATATATATATATACATATATATATATACATATATATATATATATATACATATATATATATATACATATATATATATATATACATATATATATATATATATATAATGGTCATGTGATTCTTGAGGTAGGTGTTTTAGGCAAGAGAAAATAGTGGAAGTGGCAATTGGCCTAATAACCCTCTTTAAGCTCCATCACCCTAGTCTAACAGTTTGAGTTACTAGTTCAAGTTCTCAAATATTACATGAAAATATACATGGTATACATCAAAATTATGTGTTTTAGGGACCTATATGCACTTACCATATATGGTGGAGAGATTTGATTTCATGGGGTCAGCTCTATGAACAATCCTAAACAATATGAGCATGTCTAGAATGCCTAGTGAAGACCTAAAGGTTACCAAATTTTACTCAAAGCTTATTGTACAAGGTACATGGGAAAAATAGAAATAATGGAGGTTTTATGGGTTTTATATACTCAACATTTATGGCCTTAACTTTTTAGTCTAAATCTTGTGATTTATGAACCATCATTAAGATGGTAGGCCTCTCTAAACCCTCTAAAACCCTAATAGAGAATCTGATGGACAAGATACTCTTCCAAATGAATCTAGTGACCATGAAAACATCATGAATAAACCTATAGGTATTTTATTTCCTATTTACATCAAAATTTCATAATCTTTTATGTTAAATATGCAATAAAATGGCTTTTGATGTTTAGTTTTGGGTCTATTTTCATAATTCCAACCATGTTGAGGGCCCTGATTGAGTAAAAAGGACTCTTAGGAATATATATAGGTATAATGATCCTAAAACAACTAATATTAAACTCCCAAAATAGTGCATACAATACTAATAAATAGACTTAAACCTAATTGAGGAGATAACCTTCATTTACATCAAGAAAGGCATGTTGCAAGCCTATTCACACAATGATAAAATTTTCAATGAAATGAAAATTATTATACCAACCTCTTAAATTAATTTTCATTCTCATCACTCACCTAAAATTCTCTAGTTCCAAGGGCTCTCTCCCACAAGGAGAAAAATGCATTGAATGGGCTGAGAATAACATGGAGGGTGGAAATTAGGTTAGTAATGGATAGGTTCAGTCAAGTAACTACCTCTGATAATGAGTGCATCACCTCCCATCTCATGAAAAGAATTAATGGAGTAGTTTTATGGTGGATGGCATCTTTATGAGGTTAGATATGAAAAAAATAGTCCATCCACCACACTTCTATGCCTAAGGGCTCTTTAAAGACCATTTTGTAGATAAGGAAATGAATGAGAGAGATCATGGAGCTGTTACTAATATATATTCATGTTGGTAACTATTTTTTGAGTGAATTAGGGTCATTATTTCCTATCCTCCAAACATAAACACCACATTCTCCTTCTCTCTCCTCATATTCTATAAATTGGCCTTCAAAATCCATTGTATGGATCCCTCAGCTAGGTATGAAGAAACTCTACCCAAAATATACCTTGTAACATTTGAAATAATATATGGACTAGTTCATCTTCTCCATGCTACTTTATTATGTTTTATACTTTTTATTTCATCAATTGGTTGAGTCTTATCTCCTTTGGTAGGTTCTTGTTTCTCACCTAGTTGTTAGGAGAATTTTCAATACAGGCCACATGATGTGTGAAAGTGTTAGTGATTGTGATTATAGTGGAATGTGATTGGTATTGTTTTGAATTAGACCTCACATTTATCACCCTCATGTTTTAGTCATCTAGCATACCCTTCGTATGATGTACTGATGCTTAGGATTCTTTTGGAGAAAGTAGTTTAGTCACTAGACCTTGTATTATTCATAAGTGTTGTTAAAGGGTCAAATAGAGAGGACACAACATATTGGTGCATCACCTCCTATAGTATAGGTTTTAATTTCAAGTATCCTTATATCCATTTTCATTAACAAGTAGGTAGGTTTAGGAATTTAGCCTAGATGATGCATCAAAGAAGCTATCCCAAAAACTAGAGGTTCATCTCACTCAATAGGCTACCCACACCTAGAAGCGATCATATTGTATCACCTATATGAGGAAGGTCTGAAACACCTTTGTCTTAAGGGTGAAATCCGTATTGATAATAATATTTTCACATAATCCTAAAATATTTAACATTATGCATCATGTGATCATTCACTAGTAAGTATGGTTTATTACTAGAATGATGCAACTCTTTTTTGGTTCATATAACATTTCTATTTTTCCTAGTTTGTTCCTAAATTAGACTCCTAAGGTAATTAAAATGTAATATTACACTTAAAATTAGTGTTGGGTGGTTAAACCACCCTTCTTAGCTAACTATCAAGGCCATGGTGCTCCCTTCCACTTGTTGCTTCAACTAAGCTGGATTTATTTGTGACTCCTCTAGATGAGACCATCCTCATCCACCTAAATTTGAACCTTATCTCTCTATTTATCCTATTCACTCTCTTCCTTCTCATGGAACTTTACCCAGATATATCATTCTACCTTTACCATGTATATTCAATACTTATATCCTTGTATGCACATTAAGAGGATCATCTATTCACTTATTCTTATCTTATCTTCCCTCATATTGTCCTTAACCCATGATTTTCTCTTTTTGGTATGGAACCAAATAATTTTGTCCACCCCTAGAAAGGGTTAGTTTTGAAACCATTATGGTGTCCTTCCATCCATATTTACTTTGCATGCACTTTATCTATTATCTTCTCTTTCCAAAAAGTAAGCATGTTTGCTTTGCATTTCCCTTCCATGGTTTTTTCATGGCTTGCCTTAGAAATATTCCCATTATCTAGATATCATGACCCAACCCTTTGATATTATGATTATGAATATATATATCATAGTTTTGTTGATCTATATGTTATTTAGATTAGAATTTTTAGATGTGATTATTATTTTGACATTATATTTGAGTTTATCTTATTATTATATTACTAATTAATGCTAAAGTAGATGATTAAATTTATTCATTAAATAACATTATTTCTCTACAGAGTTTAGATTATGTTATTTACATTATACCATGTTCAAATATTCTTGATGTCCATTATCATGATTATAGGAACAAGTTGTATGTGCTAGGCTTAGTGGTAAAACTTGACAATTTGGGTGTCATGAAAAAGAGCATTGATTAGTCATTTGACATTGATAGTTAGAGAAATGTGAATGCAATCTTAATCTATTGATACCTCTCCTTTTTTTTTTACAGTCTTATTGGTTAAATTTTAACTCCATCTTGCTTGGACATTTGTAGTTACAAATGTTGATTATTCTGTTATGCCTAATTTATTTTCTTGAATTGGTTATGATTGACAATTAATTTTTTTCCTAACCTTTGGTATACTGATTATGTTTATTTTTGAGTGTTATGTATTTGTTGAGGTTGTACCATTCATAGTGTTTAGTGTCACTAATTATTTTATTATGTTAGCATTCTGATTTAACTTTTTTGGGAACAATGGAGTTTTATTCCTATTTTAGCTAAGGACATAGATTAATAAATCAATAAAGAATATTTTAATAATTAAAGTCCTAATTTATATAATATATTTGTATTTTTAACCTTTTTAAAAATATTTATAAATAAGGAGAAATAAAACTTAGCTTGAAACTAGACTGAGATGGTTGAAACAAGGGATGAAACTCATTGTGCAGGATTGGGATAGTGTCATGAACCTAGATATAGATTTCATTTGATGAAAGGATAAGAGCATTGAAAACATGACACTTTAGGGACTAGTGATATAGTCCAATCCTACCATTATTACCCAAACTACTCATAAAGACCTAAAACTTTCTAGTTATTTATGTTGTCCTTGTATGAACCTACTTATGAAATATTGAGTGTTAGTTGTTGACAAAACTTCTTGTAGAGCTTATTTAATAATCAAACCCTAACCCTCCATTATGATTAATAATATAATTTTTGAATCACTTGAGGAATATGGGGTTAGTTTTTAAAATGCACTAAACATGTAATCCACACCCCTTGTGTGGTCATATTACCTACATACCAATACTTTAAAGAGGGATCAAGCTACATGTAATTTTCCCACCTAATGTGTTTTTTGAAATAGTGTGATGTGGATACAAAAATACCAAATTAAGAGTACTTTAGGTCACTAGGGACTGGTATGAGGGTTTGAGTGTGTTTGTAGCTATGTTGGGTTACTGTATGTAGAGAATAGGGAAGTTTGCCTTAGTGCTTTATTTGTATTCTTGCTTGATTTGAAAGATTTGTCAACTCCTCTTTGTAAATGAGCTTTAGATAGGATTTTATAGGGAACCATTGGTCATGGGTTAGATGTATTTACATTAATCTAACATAATGAAGGATAGGAATAAGATGAAAATGACTAATTTGGCTCAAAATGCAAATAGATAGGAGTAAAAAAAATGGGACACCCTAAGGCTTAGTGCTATGGTCCAAGTAAGGTGATCTTATCCTATAGGTTCAAGTTCAGTGCTATAGTTTAAACCACCTTTTAAATCATTTAAATTGGAAATGTTAATTTTTAGTTGTTAATCACTTGAGACCTTTATCACTACAGTGAGAGATTTCAGGGGGTATGCGCCAATACCAATCTTGTATCATTACCACTACAGTCCCTTTTAGCCCAAACTACCTAAAAACATCTTTAGATTTTCATTCTATTTACTTGATTACAATCAACTTCCCATCACATTTAAAATCATAACTTAATAATCTAATAAAAATTTAGGTTGACCAATTATTTATCTCTTTACTTTCTAATTTTTTTTCTTGCTCTTTGCTCAATTATATTTTTTATTCTGAAAACATTCATTATAAAACATTGGTGCAAGGTTTTGTGTTGTGTGATTTAATTATATTGGCCAACATTAATCCAATTAACTATTTATTTATTTTTAGTTATTTATTTTCAAATTAATTGAAAAATTCATCTTCTTTTAGTCCATAAATATACCATAAGTTTCTTAATTTTCTCTCTTGGCTATATTGGGTTGACCCAATTAACCCTGTACCTTTCTCTATCCCATATTCACTATACTCGATCAACCCAATTGACCCTATATAGTTCATAAACCTTATTTCCTCTTTTTCCATCCTCTATTCATTTCACTAGATCAACCTAGTCAACCATGTATAGTTTTTAGACCCTATTTTTATGTTAATTTGACCCAGTCAACCCTTTACTATTTATATCATTTCTTATTTTATTTCTTTCTCATCTCTCTTTCTTTCCCTTCATCATGGACTTTCTACTTGATGACAATACTATGTTGCAGTTAGCAGACATGATGAATCTTACCAAATTTCATAGGGTCTCCCATATATAGAGTAGGGATCCTCTCTTGGATAATAGTAATGCTCATATTATAATAATTATTCATAGAATAATAATCTCTTCTCATTAAAAGAGGAGCACAAATTAGAGTATACCCTTGAAATGCTTTTCTTTATCTTTGAATTTCTTTAACATTGAGGGAAAGACCCTTCTACCATTTACAATCTTATGATTAGTGGTGAAGTTGAAAAGGCTAATTCACCTACTCTTACATTATCAATTAGATTTTTGGGTACCACTTTCTTTGATTCTTAGCCTCTTCCCTCTATTTTGACCCCTTCTCATACTATGACATGTTCCTCTGTAACTTATTCCACCTCCATGCCTAGTATATCCACTAACATGATAGGTTATATATCTAGTGGGCCTCTCATAATATCCACTATCCTTAATCCTTCCAATAGTGCATCTTTTACTACTGAAGGAAATCATGCTAATAGTTCTTCTTCTCAACCATTCATTATTCCATCTTTTGCTACACAAGTAAATTTTACCACTAGTGCCTCACATTTTCACAATTACTCTCAAGCTCCTATCAACACCAATAGTGGTACCCAAGCTAAAAATACAAATTCAAATGCTTATAATAATGATAATCAACCCAATAAACTATTTTTACAAATACTCAATAAAATGTATACCTTTCAAACTCATAACAAAAATCAAATGATGAGAATGCAAAACCACCTTCTCCATCTTCAATCTTATTCTCAACCAACAACTTAGGGCACACATAACCAAAATTTCCCCCCTCCTCTTTGAAATTCTCAAGGAAGTCTCATTACTTAATCTCCTTTGGTCAACAAAACCATTAACAATCTCCAGAATGAACCTCTCACTACGATATTGGAGGTATTACACCTACAATTTATTACAATGGATCAACTGATCCCACCATTCATATTAAAGCATTGGAAAATATTTTTAAGGATGGATTTAAATTGAACACTTTTTTTACTACCAAACTATTGGCCAAAACCCTCACAAGTGATGCCTTATATGGGTACAACCAACTTAAAACTCATTCCATTACTAGTTTGGAGGATTTATTGAATGTTTTAGTCTAAGAATTCCAAACTAGTGATCTTCTTGAAAACACAACCAAAACATTCATAACATCCACAACCACAACCATAATAACAAAAACATATGCAATCAACATCAATATGCCAAAATGATACAACATATATATACATCTCATAAGTTTTGATATAAAAAATATAACTATATAAAATGCTCTAGCTCTATAGCAGGGGTCTATCTTATCTATTTTGTGGCCTAACCATACTACCTATTAAGGCCTCAATCTAACTCCTCTAAATTATTTTGTAAGGAGGTTGTCTAAGATCTCAGTCCCTCTAGCTATCCCTATGGTATGATACCTATGCCTATGCCTATACCAACTAGGTTTGGGTCACTATATGTGTTTATGTTATCTATGTCACTCATGACATATCTCACATGTACCCATCTCTATTGGTGGATACATCCTCTCTCTCTATGTTCATATCTACCACACTACCTCCCCTACTAATCTGAACTAGCTTGCCTAAGCTACGGCAATTGGTACATTGGGGTCCTTTAATGTAGTAGGGTCACATGATTGTAGAGTCTCATCCAAGATGCCATGAAGTTCTCCCCTCATAAGGGACCTTGATTTCTCCTCCTTATCCTTAGATAAACCTAAAAAATCACATCGAGATACATATTATATCACTATCATATCTTGTAATACCTATCTACCTCTAGTTTCTATTTCAAAATAAAAACACAAACAATAACTTAATCATCTTTATTACCTATCTATATCTTAGACACTATGTTATCACCATCCATGTGACCACCTAACATAATCTCTCCATGTTCATGGCTTCCTAGTACCTCCTCTATAAGTTTCCTCATCTCAAATCCAATTATCATGGCTCACATCTACCTCAACCTATGCCTGAGTAGCCTCTCTATCATTCATCTCTCCTCTAACTCACTTATTGGGTCATTAGGGATGGTGATAGTCTCTACTCTCTCTTACTCGTCATCCAATTTTGGTAACTCATTTTGGGTAGAAAATTTGTTTCTAATGACTTTCTTCAGGTATGATACATGAAATATTGGATGTATGTGAGTGGAGGAAGGGAATTCTAACTTGTAGACCACACTACCAATTTTCTACAAGATCTGATAAGGCCCATAATACTTAGGGGATAACGTGTTATCATTTTTATATTATTTCAGGGACATATACTTATATGGTGTTAAGTGAACAAAAACCCAATCACCAATGTTAAAGTACTTCTCACTCTTATGTTGATCTACCTATTGTTTCATATGATTCTAGGTCATGGATAAATTTTCATGCAAACTAGTAAGGACATCTTATTGATGGTGAATATGTTCTTCATCTGCATGAACCTTAGGATGCAACTTCAAGGCTGAAGTGATAGATGGTGGGTGGTATCCGTATAGTTCCATAAAAGGAGACATTTTGGAAAAACTATGAACATAAGTATTATACCATCATGTATCAAGTGGAAACAAATGAACCCATTTATCCTATTATCAAAGACAAAAAAATAGAGATATCCTTCTAGATATTTTTTGATTACCTCAATTTGTCCATTTTATTGAGGATGATAGGATGAACTATGAGTCAATTGGGTGCCAAAACATGTAAATAAATTAGTCCAAACAATACTAGTTAAGATGGGATCTCTATCACTGATAATGATCTTAGGGGTACTAAGTAATTTTTGAACTATATTGAAAAAAGTATAAGTTAATATACTAACAACAAATGAATATGAATAAATAATATAAATGAGCATACTTACTAAGATTATTAGATCTTAGTAACCTTGTAATGAAATCCATAAACACTGGTACGGCCCTAACCTATCACATGCTTGAGGATAGGAATAGTTGATTGTGGCTTAATTATGCCTATTTGATGTTATTTCACATTTATCTATGCATTCATTTGACTTCTAGGTTGGACTATGGAGTAACCATGGCCTAGATAAACTATATATAGGAGGTAGTGGGTAATTGTTTATCATCATATTGTGAATTCTGCTTTTATTGAAGCTTGTGGAGATTGCTCCCTCAAAGTGGCTTATCTATTATCAAATATTTGGATATATTTCAGTTGTATTTGGATCTAATTCTAATATTATACTTCATTCTTGAAGTAATTTCATTACAAGTGGTATCAGAGCTACAATTTGGGCAATCTTATGGGTGAAACCCTATTTTTTTTTAAATTTGGATATATCTATAAAATGGTTGCTAATTTCTCTAAAATTTTTCTACTAGAGGTGCGAAATTATTAAGTTAAGGTTCCATTAAAATCTCAGATCATTTGGATCTATTTTACAAAATTTATCTCCATTTTAGGGGTTTTCATAAAATTGCTCTATAGTGCGATAATCAAAGAATTTTTTTGAGTTATTTACAGTTGTATAAATATTAAAAAAAATTGGATATGGTTTGTTCTTTGTATGTTTTTATTTTAGGCTAACATAATTCAAAAATTTCTTGATCAAAGTTGGGTCAAAAGTGCCAATCAGGGTCGACATCGTAAAGCCCTTTTATGGTAGGTCCACAAACTCGTGGTTGAGGAAAGGGTACTAAAACTCTAGGTAAAAATCCTAACGAGGAAGAGATGGATTCATAAGGGGGAGGTAGTAGATCCTTTATATCAGGGTTCTCTAACATAGATCATAAAGTGAGCCAACATGACTATAGTGTGAAAGGCATTTAGAGTGAAGTGCAAGGCATACAATCTAATATGAAATCCATACAAGATAGTTTGGTAGATATCATAATAGATTTGAAAAATAATTAGTCAAATCATCTAGTTAACACTATTGCATATCCCCACCAAGGTGGTTCTCCTAGCTAATCTACTTCAAATCTAGCTATAGTGCCACAGAGGAACCTGTTACCAAAGGTGGATATGCATAAATTTGATGGAAAAGATACACTCAAATGGATCAACCAAATGGAGAATTTTTTTGATCTACATCAGATCCCAAGTGGACAAAAGGTTACCATGGCATCCTTGTATCTTGAACCTGATCAGTTCATTTGGTATCGATGGTTATGTGCTCAAAATAAAAAGATGACTCTCAATGTCACTTGGTTAGTTTTTACAGAGGAGCTTCAATTACACTATGGCAATAGTGTGATAGAGAATTACTTCAACCAACTAGAATAATTGTGATAGACTAGATCTGTTAAGCATTATATTCTTAATTTTTAGAACATATCCTTACATGTGGAGATAATTTCTAAGGAGAACTTGAATGACCTATTTTTGGGTGGACTCAATGACCATAATCAACATGAGGTATGCATGCTTAATCCACTTAAGATTTCTAATTCTATTATCATGGCACATATATCTAAGGAAAAATTCATAGCCAACAAGAAGAAGCCATTCACTCACTTCAAATATCATAACATGTCGACACCAGCATTTCATCCACCTACCAGATTGACCCCACAACAAATTAAAGAGAAATTTACAAAAGGATTATGTTTTAGTTGTGACAATAAGTGGAGAAAAGGACATAGAAGTGTAGAGAATAAGTTATTCTACACTGAGGGACCCAATGAAGATGAAGAAGAAGATGATGCCTCAAATGATGATGAGGAAGAGATAGAGGAGGTACCTAAAAATTCCCAACCTACAATCTCTTTTCATGCACTTGCAGGTATTAGCACTCCACAAACTCTTAAGGTGGTGGGTTTCCTCAAGAAACAGAAGGTGACAGTGTTGATTGATTCAGGAAGCACACATAACTTCATCAACCATAAGTTGGCTACTCAATTGAACTGTTTCATCTACCCAACACTAGGATTTCAAGTCATGATTGCAAATGGTGGCATAATTAATTGTTCAAGCATATGCCATAGTATTAAGCTTGCTATGGGTGAGTACAATCTAGATTCTCCTATGTTTGTTATTCCCATGGGTAACACATACATTGTTTTGGGAGTCCAATGGCTCATAACCTTGGGTACCATTGAGATGAAATTCTAGGAACTATTTATGCACTTTCATTTTGAAGGTAGGAAAATTAAACTATGGATTACATGCAAAATCTCCACAATTGGATAGTTCACATTAGATGACCAAGATACTAAAAAAGGGGGTAGAGGGAATTATTACATGATTATGTTCCATAGAAGTTTAACCCAAACACACATCTACACATCCTGATCTATAGATGATTCTTGATGATAACCCATTTATTTTTGGGGCAATGTCAAAAAGAATACCACCAAAAATAGAACACGATCATGCCATTCAACTAAGTCTTGGGATTCAAACACCAAATATTAGACCATATATTTATGGATATGCAAAAAAGAGTGAAATTTAAAAAATGGTCCATGAGATGCTGGAGGCAGGGATCATCAGGCATAGCCAAAGTGCATATTCATCACCAATGGTCATGGTGTGAAAGAAGGATGACACATGGAGGATGTGCCTAGATTATAGGGAACTCAACAAGTACACCATCAAAGATAAGTTTCGT
This sequence comes from Torreya grandis, assembly GCA_037957365.1. NCBI lineage: Eukaryota > Viridiplantae > Streptophyta > Pinopsida > Cupressales > Taxaceae > Torreya > Torreya grandis. The sequence goes on along the minus strand of JARHVA010006259.1, from coordinate 710,749 downwards.
ATTCCCATAATTAATGATTTAATTGATGAGTTGCATGGTGCTAATTCTTTCAAAAAATTAGACCTTCACTCAGGGTACCATCAAATTATAATCAAGGATGAAGATGTTCATAAAACTAATTTTAGAACACATGAGGGCCAGTATGAGTTTTTGGTAATGCCCTTTGGTCTTAAAAATGCACCATCTACTATTTAGAGCTTGATGAACACTATTTTAGGCCTTTTTTAAGGAAGTTTGTGTTAGTTTTCTTTGATGACATATTGATTTATAGTCAGACATGAGAAGCACATCTACAACATGTGAAACAGGTGTTGATAGTTTTCGAAAAGCATCAGCTTTATGCAAAGCCTTCAAAATGTGCTTTTAGAGTACAAGAGGTAGAGTACCTAGGTCACATTGTTTCCCATGAATGTGTCAAATTTGATCCCTACAAGATCAAAGCTATGATGGAATGGCCCATGCCAAAAACTCTCAAAAACCTCAGAGGGTTCCTAGGACTAATAGGTTACTACCGAAGATTTGTGAAAGGTTATGGTAGCATAGCAGCTCCACTCACTGCATTGATAAAGAAGGATGCATTCCATTGGAGTGATGCCTCCACCAAAGCATTTGATAAACTAAAAGTAGCTATATGCACCACTCCAATTTTGGCTACTCTAGACTTTTCAAAGACATTCACTATTGAATGTGATGCTTCTGGATCTGGGTTAGGAGTGGTACTAATGTAAGAAGGAAGACCCATTGCATTTGAGAGTCATCAATTCAAAGGTAAGAATCTAGAAAAACCTATTTATGAGAAAGAAATGATGGCAATTCTTCATGTATTTAAAAAATGGAGGCCCTATCTGATGGGTAGACACTTTAAGGTGAAAATCGATCATGATAGTCTCAAACACTTTTTGGTGCAAAGATTATCATCTAAGGAAAAACAAAAGTGGGTAACAAAAATGTTGGGTTATTATTTTGAAATCATCTATAATAAAGGTAAAGATAATGTAGTAGTAGATGCACTATCTAGACGAGATACATCCACAAAAGCATTACTTTGTGTAATATCCATATTGCAAGTAGATTGGGTGGATGAAGCTAGATTAGAATGGGAGTAAGACAAGGATACATAGGTTCTAATTCAAAATCTCCAGCAACGTGCTTTAGCCTCTAAAAAATTTGAATGGAAAGGTAATGTCCTATGGTATAAGGGTATGTTATAATTGTGTAAAAAATTAGAGCTTAAGCATACGATTATTGCAGAATTGCATGCATCTCCAATTGGGGGGAACTCAAGGTTCTTGAAAACATATCATATAATTAAGAAAGAATTATTTTGGGAAGGACAAAATGGAGATGTAAAAATTTTATGGAAGAATGCTTGATATGCCAATAGAATAAAGGTGAGATAGTTAAGACCCTAGGACTATTACAATCATTATCAATACCTAGTCAACGGTGGGAGGAGGTTTCCATGGATTTCATCATAGGGTTGCCTTTTTCTAAAGGTAAGAATGTTGTCTTGGTCATTGTGGATAGGCTAACAAAATATGCCTATTTTTGTGCTCTCTCACACCCATTTTTAGCAAGTAAATTAGCAACTATATTTTTGGACACAGTTCTAAAATCTCATGGAACCCCAAAAATAATTATAAGTGATAGTGATCCTATTTTCACTAGTAATTTTTGGACTAAACTATTTTCATGTTTGGGTACTCAGCTAGCTCATAGCTCATCTTACCACCCCCAATCTGACAGACAAATAGAAGTGGTTAACAAATGTTTAGAGGGGTATCTCCATTATTTTGTATCAGATAAATAGGAACATTGGGTTAAATGGATACCACTTTCAAAATGGTGGTATAACACATATTTTCATACCTCTTCTAAAATGTGTCCATTTATAGCACTAAATGGTTACCATCCACCTTCCATCACTTCTTCATTAAAGGTGCAAACCAAGGTTAGAAATGTGGAGGAGCACATTCAAAATAAATAAGAGGTTTTGGCTAGTTTGAGAGAGAATTTGACCTTGACACAAAATAATATGAAGCAACAAGTAGATCAACACCGTAGTGAGTGAAATTTTGAGGTGGGTGATTGGGTATTTGTACGTTTGCAGCCTTATAAGCAGATGTCCTTGAAGCAATAGAAAAAGGACAAAAAACATGCTCCTAAGTATTATGGCCCTTATCAAGTTCTGTAGAAAATTGGAAGTGTGGATTATAAGCTTGAGTTACCTCACTCATCTCGAATACACCCAGTATTTCGTGTTTCATGTTTGAAGAAGGTCACTGGATAGATAGTTTTAGCCTAGATAGAACTCCCAGAACTTGAAGAAGAAGGATGAGTCATTTTGGAACTAGAGAATATCCTCCAAACACATACTAAGAGGTTGAGAACTAGATAAATTAGGGAATATCTGATCAAGTGGAAGAACCTAAGCAGTGAAGATGCAACTTGGGAAGGTGAAGATTTTATGCAAAAACATCTAGAGTTGTTCAATGTTGAGGACAACGTTGGTTTGAAGGGGAAGGGCATGCTATGGCCCTAACCTATCACATGTATGACGATAGGAATAACTGACTTGTGGCTTACTTATCCCTCTTTGATGGTATTTCACATTTCTCTATGCATTCATTTAACTAGTAGGTTGGCCTATGGAGTAACCATGGCCTAGATAGACTATATATAGGAGGTAGTGGGTAATTGTTTATCATCATATTGTGAATTATGCTCTTATTAAAGCTTGTGGAGGTTACCCCCTCAAAGTGGCTTATCTATTATCATATATTTGGATATATTTTAGTCATATTTGGATCTAATTCTGATATTATACTTTATTCTTGAAGTAATTTCATTACATACACCTCTTCCCATGTTTCCTATGGATGGATAAAGGCTACAAAAGACCTTATTTTTTGATAGTTTCTCCTTTATTTTGTTGACATCTCATACATTTAGTCACATAGGTTTTCAAAAATCCTAAATGACCCCCAATTGGAGTTGCATGATGTTCCTGAAGGATTTTTTTTTGAAGAAGAGAATTATTACATAAGTATAATCTATCTTTATATTGTGATGCAACACCCTTCCATGTGAATTTTAAAAATCCACCCAAACCTTCCTAAAGATTCTAAATCAAATCATGTGTAGCATTATCCTTATCCCATTCTGATCATGCTTCCTCTACCCAATCTACCTATAGGATGGCCATAGCATATAACAATGCCTCAACTAATTCATCCTTCCTAGATAGGACATCTACCACTACATTGTCCTTGACTTTCTTGTAAACTATTTAAAAATCATAGCCTAACATCTTATTTACCCATTTTTTTATTATGCATATGATAAAAAAATTTCCAAAAAATATTTGAGACTATCATGATCAGTCTTTACCTAAAAGTGACAACCCATCAAATAAGACCACCATTGATTGATTACATTCAAAATGGCCATCATTTCTTTCTCATAAATGAGCTTGTGTTGATTTTTATCTTTCATTTGATGACTTTCAAATGCAAGTGGTTTTCCTTCTTGCATGATTACATCACCCATACCATACCCAAATGCATTGCATTCAACCAAAAAAGTCTTGGAAACATTAGGAGTAGCCAATACTAAAGTGGTACACATCACCAATTTCAATTGTTAAAATTCCCTAGTAGTTGTATCAATCCACTAAAAGGAGAATTTCTTCAACAAAAATGTGAGTGGGGATATAATGCTACCATAATTTTTTACAAACTTGTGATAGTAACCAATTAGCTCCAGAAATTCCCTTAGTTACTTGAATGCCTTAGGAATCAGCTAGTCCACCATTGCTTGGGATTTTTTAGGATCCACATTTACTCTTGTATTTGAAACCAGATGACCCAAATACTCAACCTCATAATCTCTAAAAGTATATTTGGAAGGTTTGGCATACAACTAATGTTGTTTCAAAATTAAGAGTACCTATTTCATTTGGTGCAAATGGTCTTCATAATTTTTAATGTAAATGAGGATATCATTAAGAAAAATTAGAATAAACTTCCTCAATTTTTTTTAAAAATATTATTGATCAAACTCTAAACGGTATATGGTGCATTTATTATCCCAAAAAGCATAACCAAAAATTCATAATGGCCCTCATAATTCCTAAAAGAAATTTTGGGTATGTCTTTATCATGGATCCAGATTTGATGATACCCAAAACATAGATCTAACTTGGTAAAATAGAGAGCACCATTTAATTCATCTATCCGATCATCAGTGATTGGAATAAGAAACTTATCTTTGATATATTACTTATTGAGTTCCTTGTAGTAAGAGCACATCCTCCATGTGTCATTTTTATTTTGCACCATAACAACTGGTGAAGAATGTTCACTTTGGCTATGGCAAATGATTCCTACATCCAACATCTCATGTACCATCTTTTCAATTTCACTTTTTTGGGCATATGGATACTTGTATGGCTTAATTTTGGGTGATGTACTACCAAGAATAAGTTTGATAACATGATCATGTGTGTGGATAGGTGGAAGTCCTTTCGATGTGACATGAAAAACAACTAAATGGGTATCAATCACTTGTTATAGATCAGGAGGTGTAAATGTTTGAGTTAGATGAACTTTCATGGAAAATAATTGATCCATAAACTCCACTGATTTAGTGTGAAAAAATGTTTACTTTGGATCCTTTCATCAAATCACTCAATTTCTTAAAACACTTAAGAAATTAAAATTGACCTTTTATCATATTTTAGCTAATTATGCATTCAATAGTGATTAATAAATATGATTAATAAAAATTGTTGAAAAATAATGCATAAATAAAATCAACTCATGACAAGTAAATGATAATGGAGTTTAGTAATGCCTACATCTCTAGGTTCACTTAAAGTTCAAAATGGTCCATTTATATGAAAGGTGAGTACATGGAAAACCCTCACAATTTTTAAATGGACACTCTAAGACTATATACAAATTGACAATAGACCTTCAAAGGTCCCCAAAATCCACAAACAGACCTTCCACCTTCCTATCGTCAATGCAATTTCCCAATCCTATGGATTTTATAACAAAATGATCAAAAAATGACTTTAAAAATGTATTTAATAACATCATAATAGGTATTTTAACATAATATTGAAATCATCTTAGATTCTAGGACATTTTTCTAGTTTACACTAAGAAGTGAAAATCTATCCAAGTGCTTAAAAAATTGAGATATATGCAAACTAGTTTGAAAACACCCTACTCATAATTTTTTAATGCTTCACTTTGAGTCATTAAAATTTTCATAAACTGAAATTAAATCCATACATTCATAATATGGATGGAACTATCCTAGATTCTATAACATATATCTAGTTCACTCTAAAGTTTGGAAATGCCTCCAAGTACCTTAAAATTGAGGAAACTTGCAAACTAGTCTCTATTTTCCTTTACATAGTCTACTCAAAGGTTGTCTTCAAATATAAATTTTTGGGTTTATATATTATTTTCACCCATGGATCCACTAGTTGGATCTCTATCCTTTTACTTAGGATAACATGGTTTAAATCCCATGCCTTTCATTTTGGTTTTCATCCAAATCCCAAAATGCCACATTTGGGAATATGTGGGTTGAGTTATCATTCAAATACCATGTATTTCATTGTATGTTAATGCCTTAAAAAGCATAAGCCATGAATTGGATTGGAATTTGTCATAGATCTTGGTATTTAAGCTAATGACATTAGAAACTTTGATGGTTGGTGAACTTGGCATATGGTTTGGACTTGGTTCATGGCAACTTGGTTATGACATGGTAGATTGGATTCTTCGATGGTCTTTGGCATGGTAATTAATTAATTACATAAACATATAGTCACTAGGTGATAATTAATTAAATTTGATAATGGAATATTATAGTGGTGGTAAGCCATATGGTGAGTTGCAGACCCACCACATAGACCACTCTCAATTTGACACTTGTCGATGTCCAACTAAATGCTCCATTAACTCCATCAGTGGTAAGGTCCCCCTCTGAGACAAAAGTAGACTACACTGGTTATGATCCCCATATCTATCCTATTTGTTTATGTTTTCTACATATTCCTTTCAAAGATGAAGTATAGAAACCAATATTTTTCCCACATGAACTTGTTGCCACATGTTGTAACATTATTGGTCCACTTGTCGAGCTAGTATTATGTCATATAATCCTGTCACCTTTTTACCTTATTGATCTGGAATCTTCAATGTGTGATATCTTACACATATAGGCTTAGAATTCACCCATTCAAATTATGCCAAAAATCTCTCAATCATTTTTATGTTATGTCATTGATTATTCTACAATTTGATGACTCCTATTTTGGAGTGAATGTTAATCCTCTTACATCAATCCTCCCTACTAAGAGGGACTTTGGTCCACCAAAAGATGGTACCAAACTTGATCCTCTAAAATGCCTGTCAATTTTGAATAATTTTGATGGGTCTTTATCATTCTACTCAGGTTCTGTAACTGTGCCTATAATTTTTGTAACAACCGATTGATCACATCTTCTACAAACCCTCTATTGTTATGTGGCCATCAATAGCCTCTACATAGAACTAGGATTTGGAATGTAATGGCTTCATCTATTGCATGGATTCATAAGAACATTTACATAGAGAAGCCTAGTGAACTTATGTGGCATGGTTGTAATGAGCTTCTACACATAACTATGATTCTATATGCGCAACCATTTCTTCTTTTCTATATAGCCTTACATGGATAATACCATGTTTTGGGTCTACTAAACTATTCTCTATAGAATAAAAGTTGATAGAAACAAGCATATCCTAATTTGCATATAGTATTGTTATTGAAAAGGGTTTACCAATATGTGAGAAAACAACTTGAGTATGATAAACCTATCACTCAATACTTCTCTACAGTTGACTTTTACAACATAACAAACTATAATTTTTATGATATATATATATATATAGACACACACACACACACACACACACACACACACACAAACAATGCCCCTTAGATATTTAACAACTATGCATGATGTATGTCACAATATTGCCTGCATGGGTCTTATTCATACATTCTAACTAGAAAATTATTTATTCTAGTTTGAGTATATACAAATGGATAAACTAAAATACTCAAAAGCCTTTAACTACCACCTGAGATTCCTTACTAGCTATAAAATCTTGGTGTGAGCCTAGCTCCTTTAGTAGTTACCCTATGGATCATCATGCAGCTCACCTTCAATTTATTGATGGTCACCTACAATATACAAGTTTGATGTCTGACTAGAATCAACGTGATTGAGTATGGAGACCGGTCCCATCTCAAAGTACATGATACAAGTGTGATCCAAGAAAAGATCTATGCCATCATCTATAACTGATTCTTGCCAAGTGAAGAGATATAAATTTCTTAAAACCATCTCATTTAGCTCTAATGGGATGATATCAAGAGTCACCATGTCTGAGAACTATGTCCTAACTATAAATCACAAGGTACAACAACATGTTTCCGTACCTTATATAATGTCATTCCATGTACCAACTATTTTAACATATGGTAGTGGCAATGTTGGCAAGCCCAATTAATGTACTACATTAGTGGTCACATAACCTATTCTGATGTCTCCATTAAAACAATTCTAATGACACATCGCTTTAAAATAACTGGAATACCCTATTTGGAGGCTCTCATGGATTGTAAGATAATATCTAGAGGTCTAGATGGTGTCCTTTAATGAACTAGGGATTTTGAATTCTAACTGGTATTTATAATAGTAGGATCCTTTCCTCTACCCACATTCCTATATTGGAATGACTATGGTGCATGATCAGGATGTTGTAACCAACAATGCTCTACCACATGTCCACATCCTGAGCAATGACTATAGATTAGACTAGTTGAAGTAATGAGATCATCTCGATGACATTTCTTTCATCCTAAATCTTTTGCTAACTGACCAAAAAGAGAATGTACTTTATACTAGAGTTCAATGATCCACTAATCCTATCTACACTAATGTGCACTCATGTTTATGACCATCATATTTAGTTATACCATACATTGTGTCTTCTCTCTTTAGTGTGACATAATCATTTGTATCATCGTGGCTAATAACAAAAGCATCATGGAAAAATGCATCCAAAAATACAAATCCATGGCTTCAAGTAGGTCTAAAAGAGTCACACACATTATGAAAATGTTGTTAGTGACTGGCTAGAACCACTCTGATACTAAACCTGATTCGTAAACTCTACATTGATTTAGTGTACAAAAGTGTTTACCTTGGATCCTTTCATAAAATCACTCAATTTACAAAAACACTTAATAAAATGAAATTTACTTTGATTTTTTATCATAATTTAGCTAATTATGCATTCAATAGTGATTAATAAATATGATTAATCAAAATTGTGTAAATATAATGCACAAATAAAATCAACTCATGATAAGCATGTGATAACAGAGTTTAGCAACACCTACATCTCTGAGTTCACTTAAAGTATGAATCTATCCATTTCAATGAAAAGTGAGTACGTGGCCAACCCTCACAATTGTCAAATAGACACTCTAAGACTACATACAAATCAACAAAAGACCTTCAAAAAGCCTCAAAATCCATGGATAGACCTTCTACCTCCCTGTCGTTAATACAATCTCACAATCCTATAGATTTTACCCCAAAGGTCTTGAAAATGGAATTAAAAAATATATTTAATAAAATCATGATAGTTCTTTCAACATACCATCAAAATAACCTTTTATTTTAGGACATTTCCCTAGATTACACCAAGAATTGAAAATCTCTCCAAGTGCTTTAAAACTTGAGATATCTACAAATTGGTCTTAAAACACCCTACACATAGTTTACTAATGCTTCAATTTGAGTCAATAAAAGGTGCATCAAATGACATTAAATATAAACACTCAATATATGGGTGGAATTGGCTTAGAGTCTAGAATATATTTTTAGTTCAATCTAAAGTTTGAAAATGCTCTTAGGTACCTTAAAACTGAGGAAACATACAAACTAGTCTCTATTTTCCTTAACACAATCTACTAAAAGTTTTTCTTCAAATAAAAATTTGTGGGTTTATATAGCATTTGTACCCATGCATCCACCAATTGGATCTCTATCTTTTTACCTAGGATACCAAATTTCAAATCCCATGCCTTGTATTTTGTTTTTAATCCAAATCCTAAAATCCCACATTTGGGAATATGTGGGTTGACTTATCATTAAAATACCACAAATTTTGTGGTATGTTAATGCCTTAAAAGTCATAAGCCATGAAGTGGACTGGAATTTGGCATAGATCTTGGTATTTGATCTGGTGGCATTTAAAACTTTGATATTTGTTAAACTTGGCATATGGTTTCAACTTGGTTTGTGGCAAGTTGGTTATGACATGGTAGAGTAGAATATTCGATGGTATTTGCAATAGTAATTAATTAATTACATAAACATATAGTCACTAGGTGACTATTACTTAAATTTAACCATGAAATATTATAGTGGTGGCAAGCCACATGGTGGCTTGGGGACCCACCACATGGACCACTCTCAATTCGACACTTGTCAATGTCCAACTAGATGCTCCATTAACTCCATTGGTGGTAGGCTCCCCCTTTTAAACAAAAGTGAACTCCACCAGCTATAGTCATTATATTCATCCTATTTTTTATGCAATCTATGTATGGGTGTCAAATATAAAGTATAGAAATTAATATTTTTTGTGCATGGACTCATTGCCACATGTTGTAACATGATTGGTTCCCTTGTTGAGATAAGATTACACCACATAATCTTGTGTCACATTTTTTCCATGTTGATTTGAAAACTTCAATGTATGATATGTTGTGCATATAGGCTTGAAATTGACCCATTTAAATTATAGTAGAAATCTCTTGATGAGATATATGTTGTTTCATCGATCAATCTAAAATTTGATGACTTTTGTTTTGGAGTGAATGTGAATCCTCCTAGATCCACAAGCGAGCTACAAATCTTTCAACACCTTTTCAAATAATCTTTTTCATTTTATGGGAGCTAACAAGTTATGGATATTTATCCCTTAATCTCCTTAACTCAAATGTCCTCCCTTAAAATGAAAATGCATGAATAATTCATAAAAGTTAATCTTAATACCTCGTAAAGTGTTGAGCCACTGTACTCCCAGAACAATGTCAGCTCCCTCCATGAGAATAACAAACATAGTAGAATCCAATAAGTAGTCTCCCATGAGTAGCTTAATACTATGGTATTTTCTTGAGTAGCTGATAGTATGACCATCTATAATCATGACCTAAAATTCTAGAGTGGGATAAATGAAATATTTGAAGTGAGTAGAAAATGTATTATTGATGAAGTTGTGTGTGCTTCTTAAATAAATCAAAATAGTGACCTTCTATTTCTTTAGGAAACCCACCACCTTAAGAGTTTGGGGAGTATTAATAATTGAAAGGGCATGATAGGAAATAGTAGGCCGAGAGTCTCCAAATTCTTCTTGGGGACCTTCTTCATCCTCACAAAGTACCTCCTCATCATCATCATCCTCATTGGCACCTTAAATGCAAAATAGATTCTTTTAAACACAGTGATGGTCATTGCTCCATTTGTTGTCAAAATCATAACATAACACTTTGGCTCACTTTTCCTCAATTTGTCGAGGTGTCAGTCTAATGGGTTGAGGATATGATGGTTCTAAAAAGGTGCGATCATGACTAGTAGTGAAGGTTTTCCATTTGACCATCTCTTTTTCCTCTACTATGCATGTACGTGGGATAGCTTTCGATAAAGATGTTGGGTTAAACACCCAAACCTCCAATTCGATGCTATCTTTGAGACCACCCAAAAATAGACCAGTCAAATTTTTCTTAGTGATGTCTTCCACCCATAAGGATAGATTTTAAAACTGATGAATATAATCCTTCACAGTTCTCACTTGATGTAGTTTGGCTAAATGGATGAAGTATTTCTCAAAGACATTATTCTAATAATGAGCTAACAACTCATTAGTGAAAATAGACCATGTAACAGAAGCATCATTCTTTTTATTTTTAGTACATAACCAACAATACCAAATGAACTGCTCAAGTTCCAAATATAGATATGCCATTTTCACCTTCTGAGAAGTTTGATGTAGATCAAATAAATTCTCAATTTGGGTAATCTAAGTGAGAGGATATTTATCATAAAACTTATACATTTCGACTTTGGGTAACATCAGTTTAACACTAGAATTGAAGTTGTTAGTGTTGAGAGGAGGAGGTCCTGAATGATGAAGTGGATGGTTGTTTTACTATAACTGAGATGAAAGAGTAGCCAATGAAGTAGTGATATGATTCAATTGATTATGAACCCTATTAATCTCTCAGTGCATCCCTAAAATATTAGTTTGAATTGTAATAAAGTCATCATGCTACACCAAGCCCTTTATGTCAATGTGAAATTGAAAAATCAATAGATCTAAAGTTCTAGATTCCATGTCACTGATAGGAGTCTTAAGAGTTTTTATCCCCTCTTTTCATCCCCATGTAGGATTGGTCGTATACAAACCCTAAGAGTGTTTTTGCCTCAAAAAAATTATACCAGGAGATGGTACCATTATGATCACCTCACCAAGATGAATCCAATGACTACTTTTGTGTATTAAGATAAAAATTTTGACACAAAAAATTATACCAACACAATATACCATTGCGATCATCTCATTAAGATGAATCTAATGACTATAATTGTGCAAATGAAAAAAAATACAGACTTTTTTTAATAATTCTTTTTTTAAAAAAAATGCATTTTGAAAAATACTACAATGACAAAAAAATTAACTCTTCTTGGATTGCAAGTTATGTTATTTAGCTCTTTCTCCTCACAGAATTTGTACCTTGTCAAATCCAAAAAAATAAAATTGTAGGAAACTTGCCCAAATCGAAGCTATAATACCACTTCTAATAAAATTACTTAGATGTTTACACAAAATAATTTCATATCACACACAATAATCGAATATGAGAGATCACACAGTAATAATTAATAGTAGAGTAGAATAATAGATAATATAACAATGCCACTCCGAAGGGGTTATCTCCACAATAATGCACTAAGAGAAGAATACTTAACATGATGATCAAAGACTAACCACTATCTCTTATATATAGTCTACTTAACTATGGTTATTTCGTAAGTTAACCTAACTAAGAACATAGAGAAATGTAACTAAAATATAAAAGAGGTATCTAAACTACAAATCATCCACACATATCTTAAGACACACCAAAGATTAAGGGCATAACATGCCTCTCCCCATTATTGTAGTCAATTATTCACAAAAAGGTTTGTAGTGCACCATTTGAAAAACTTTCCATCTTAATTTTTAAAAAAAAAAAACAAAAAAAACAAAAAAACAAAAAAAAACAAAAAACAACATATTTCTATAAAAACAACCTATTATTTTTATTAATAAAGATGTCATGATTTAGAAAAATTCTCAATTTGAAATAATCCAAAAACCAAATGAATGAAAAATGAACATCTTCCACAAAATACTTATGAATAATTTAAACATTTTTCTCCTTGAAAACATTAAGTAATGATTTCTTTTATTTACTTGAGTGAATGTTTACTCCATAATTATTGTGACATAAAAAATCTTTCACCAAACAAAAAGCACAACCTATTCTTAATATGCATGTTTATTAAAAATAAAACCTACATGAGGTAGAAATATAGACCAGGTTAAAGTCTATGACTTTTGGCGAAATATAAAGTCTATAAAATAATTTAGACCAGTTCCAAACATAGGTATAGTGGTGAAAATAATGGCCACCCTTTCTCAGCAATGAATAATAATAAATCCAAAAAATATCAAAAAATTGTTAATAACGTTGTGCTCATTAAAAAAATGCATGCAGTCATAATTGGAGTGCAAAATGGCTTTAAAAAATAGATAAATTCATAGTGTATATTAAAAATAGACAAATATCTCTAAGAAAATGAAATCTTATAATATATAGTTAAAATAAACCCAATCCCCTATTTGTAAAGTAGTAATCTGAAAATTTGAAGCGTATGCCAAATTCTTACTAAATTTAAAAAGAACAATAACCAAGCACATTCTAGTCATCTTAAACTTGAAGAATCCAAGACCTAAAATTCAAAAGGAGAAGAAATAATACTTGAGAGGTATATCCATTATTTCTAAAACTACATACCAAAACGTAAATGGTAATGGACAGGTGGTGGTTTTATATCCTCTCGAGCCATAAATCTACCACTTCAAATTTTATGTCCCAACCATTATGCCACTCGTAAATAAAAATAATTTCCTTGTAAAACCCGTCAAGTTAGTCACCGTGTGGAGTCTTAGATATCGCTCTTGATAATTGGATATTTTTTTTCCAATATTTAAAATGATACTGTTTAATGTTTTTATTTTACTCGAAAGCTGGAATGAAGATTCTAATCAAATATCAGTAACATTGTTTCCATATCTTTGGTGTAAATCATAGAACATGAAGAGATCTTATAACATAATTGAATAATATTTAATCATGATATTCATTTTCTAGTTCTTACTAGAATTTTCATTTGTCCTCTAAAGATGAAGACTTCATCCTAGATCCTTCACTTTAAAAAAATTATTAATTTTTTCCCCCGAAAACCTCAATAATTAATAGGAGCAATGTACTCTTATTATCTCAACAAATTCCACTTGAGCTAGCCTAGCTCAACTTTTCCTTGATTGCTCTAGTCTTGAAGATGAATCTCAAAAACTCTTTCATCTATTATGTTTTTGTTGGTAACCTTATTATCATGGTATATATATATATATATATATATATATATATATATATATATATTACTATTTTTATTTAAATTAAAATATATATTATATTCTATACTCAAATATATACTAGAAAAATATATTAAACATAGTTACTTAAGATATATTAATCTCAAGGTTTAAATGTTTGATTTTTCACATAAAACATTATTTAATAATGTTATATTTTTTAAATATCACATTGATTAATTATGTTTATGGGGATTTGTTTTCCATATATATTACACCTAGTGAACTAATTACATAATTGGTTCCATGGGGAATCAGTTAGTGAAAATTGAGCCCCAAATCACTTTAGGTAGTTGCAATTAGTTTGATGGGACTTAATTTATATTAATTATGTCACTCCCTCCGTTAAATCAATTTAGTAATTGGCTTAAGGCGGGATTAAATTGGACAAAAAAAACCTTAAATCACTTGAGTTAGACATAATTAGTTTGAAGAGGTTCTAATTTTTTCACATATCCTAGATCATGTGGATCTCTCCTTTGTCTTCCCATGGCAGACTCACACATATTACACACTCATACACACTCCTCTAAGTTGAGCATTATCTCAATCTTGTGCACTTATTTACACTTTGTATGCAATCAAAAATGCATCATCTCTATAAATCAATCCTGGCTCAGAGAAGATAGAGCATACATATACTTTAGATTGATAATACATTTATTAAGCAGGAGCATGACCAATATGGGGATCAACTAGACCCAATTATTGAGATTACTTGTCATAATACACCATGTGAGGTAGGGTTCCAAAGCCTAAATTCTAACATAATCACACAACAAACCTAAAAGAGTCTTAAGGTTTGATATTTCACCTATGCTAATAAACAAGAAATTTAATCAAATCTAGTACACGCCAAAGCTTGTGGCATAAAGTGGGGGTTATAAAAAAAAAAGAACAACTAAAATAACTTTACATATAATACATACACTCATGTCAATGTATATAGAATTTAAATGCATGGAAGAAAGAAGCACAACTACATTATCTTTCTACTCTTACAAAGGAGAAATAAAACAAGGAATACTTACCTTGAAGGTCAACTTGTTGAGCCTCAATCTCTCCCTTAACCAAGGTGATTTACAAGAGATTGATGTGGTATGAAAGGTTAACAAATACAAATTAGCTTTAGCGTACACAACCTATCTATTTATCCAATATAATTTTCCACAAGACAAGATTCGTATCTCCAAAGAAAATATGAAAACCTAATCTTTATTCCTCAAGTAGAATGGTAAATAAGTAGAAGTTTATTCGCACTTATTATTCTTCGCTTTTCTTATTACAAATGGTTGGAAATGAACCTATATATATATAGGTGAATATTCCCCTAAATCCTCCAAGAAATGCTAGTTGTACAAGGTCAGCCATGGTCAACCCTTTATGTTTTCAAGGATAATTCACTGGGTCTAAGCTAGGTTGGTCAAAAGGCTAACAAACCCAAAAAGTGAAAAATACGTCAAAACTGTACTGGGTCGACCATGGTGGACCTAGTACAACTAATTTTCCAAAAGGGAATTAAGGGAAGAAAAATAGGATGGAAAGAGGAAAATGATTGTAATGGGTAGGACTGAGAGGAATAAGATTAGGGTTAATGTTTTTAGGAGATGAGTGTGTAGATGGCAAGTGGCAAAAGGGATAACAATATTATGAAGCACTACTGGTATTCCCACCCCTTTCCCAATACACCCCTTAAGACATTCACTCAGATAGATTAAGACTCGATATGTTCTTGCAAGATACAAAGGGTTAATGTTAGAATCTGTAGGGCAATAATTGAAAATTTTGAATTTCAAAAAATGTTTTTAAATAGGGGAAAAGACAAGTCATTTGTTATCTTTACTTGTGAAAGAGATAAAAAAGATCGCTATAAACCAAATGAGATAGGGTGGCAAGGAGATAATAGGCTAGATAAGGAGAGGAACTAGAGGCAGTAGCGGGTGCACTACAGGTATGCAACTATGAATCTCAAACCAATTTTTGAAATTTGTAATAAATTAAGTGTATTTTTAGTAATTATTAAATTTAAGCATTTATAGATATCAGAATGAGACAAAATTAGATTATAGGGGTACCAAATAGAAACACAATAAATGGGTTTAGAGGAATTCAGAAGAAAGTAAAAATATGCACTTTTTATGAAAATACAAGGGGTCAGTAGGTAAAATAAACTAGGTTAACTTAGTTGACCTAATAGGCTGAAATTGGGTAAAATCCACAGTGCGAACCCAATAGGTATGGGTCAACCCTGTACATTTTATAGGCTAAAACCCTAATGTAGTTTTCCAACTGATTCAAAAGGTCCAAAATGAGAATGCAACACTAGGAAGGAGAAAGTAAGAGGGATGACTAAAATTTTGGATTCAACTAGGGCTAAAATAAGAAAATTTTGGTCAAACTAGGTTGACCAAAGAACTAAAATAAGCACAAAGTTGAAAGAGAGATAGAATGGCCCAAAATGACCAAAAGAGAGGAAGAAGGAATGAGTAGGCTATAAATAGGGTAAAATGAATAAAAATGAAAGAAATTAGGCTTGTTTTTTATTAAAAAATATAAAAAGAACGTATTTTGACTATACATGACATGATGGAACTGATACGTCCTTTATTGTTTCTTAGTTACATATACAATAAAGGTTTTAGAGATTGGTGGTTTTGGCCTAGTTACTAACATTATTAGAGTGATTTTTAGATAGAGATAGGGATGTATTAGTATTCATAGGTCTAGAAGATAGTTGAAATGTGTAGGATCCCCATGAGTTTAAATCTATTAGTTATGTTCTTTAATTGCTAGGAACCACTAACTAACACCTTCATATAGGAGGTGGATGGGGATGTGATAGATGTGGCCATCACACTATAGGATGTCCATACCATCCTTAAGCTACCCAGAAAAGGAGCACTGATGACCATAAGGATAGTAGACAACATAGAGGAGAGGATATCCTTAGCCATGTGGGCTATAGGATTAGAGATAATTTTAAGAGGATGAAGAGATAGTATGGATGATTTATATACATCATAGATTTTAGATATATATATAAAGTTATGACAAGAATTGTGACATAATGGGTGCTATGTCATAAGTCAAATGGCAAGGTACCACTATTTTTCGTAGCCTTGAGGAGGAGGATGCTAGAGGAGTCAGTTCTATATGATTTGGGATCTATCATATGGGTCTAAATTGTAAATGATATATATGAGATGATGGTTAGAGGGTTGAAGACCATGGGACTGATCATATTGTTGATATTTTAGATATATGAGAGGCTTTCTATGTATTGAGCATATAGGTTTCCACGTGTGGTTGATGATAGGTCACCTTGGGTATGAATATGGATTGAGGACTAGGTAGTTCATGCCATGCCCCACATGCTAGTGTTGTAGTTAGTGATATGTTTATATATAAATTGGTAGCCATATAGAGACATAACAACTACATGGGTGGGTTGACACATAGATGTACCAGTGATAGAGATGATAGAGGTTATTAGACAATACACATGGTGGAGAGAGCCACATTTAGCGGCATGGGTGCTAATATAGATGGGCCTACCTCATCCAGTGACACTAATACTAATGCCTAAGTATTGGAATCAACATGTGAGGGATCCATGGGGGAGGAGAGGACTAGGACCATAGATAGTGAGATTGACACTTAGAACACATCATGAGAGACCATGGACAAGTCAAGCATGATGGGGAGCAGGGTAAGAAGATAGGGAGGTAGAAGTAATGATACCAAATATACCACTACTAGTTTTGTAGTTGGAAGAGTTGTGACCATCAAGGACATAATTACAATAGAGTTAGTAGTAGATAGTAGTTATTGATTTCATTCCTAATGATCCAACAAAGGAATTAAAAAAGGGATGGATGATAGAGATACTAATCAAACATAGGTAGAGATACACATGAGTCATGATAGAGGGATTTGTGCTGACGAGGTAGCCTGAAGAGGAGGTACCAAAAGGCCACATAGATGGGGAGACTATGCTAGGCTACCATGCAAATGGTGAGACCATAGTAGTCAAGACACAGATAGATAATAAAAGATGGCTAAATTATTACTTTATGTTTTATTTGGAATTAGAGATAGATAGATATTTTGAGATATAACAATGATCTAATATCCATTTGGCATGATTTTATAGGTGTATTCAAGGATACAAAGGAGAGATGGGCATCCCTGGTGAGGGGAGAACTCCATGACATCTTAGATGAGACTCTATAGCCATTTGACTTGACTGCATTGGAGTACCCTAGTGTACCATCTACCCTAACTTAGGTGAGATAGTTTAGAATAGCTAGGGAGGTAATGAGATAGGTATGGGTACAAAGAGAGAGGATGCATCCACCAACATATATGGGTGAAGGAAAAATATAGGCATGGTAGGATTTGGCTAAGGAGAGAGCTACACATCTAGATACATTGATGTAGATGATATAGATCTAGACCCAGTTGATAGAGTCATAGGTGTGGGTAATGCACCTATAGGGACAAGTAGAGGGACTAAAATCTCAGATGGCTTGTTTATAGTGTACTATTTTGAGGAGTCAGACTAAGACCTCAGCAAGCAACATGGCTAACCCAAGGGATAGATAGGATGGGACCCAACCATGGATTTGAATAATTGTATATGGTTTTATTTGTTATATCAAACTCATGATATATATGGATCATTTTGACAATTATTGTTGATTTTGTATGTTTTCATTATGGGTTATTATGGTTGTGGTTGTGGATGCTTTGGATATATTTATTTATAGCACATGTATTTTAGCTTTGTAGTATATGCTATAAGAAAAAGATGAAATGTGGTTTCTATTTTAGAATTATGAAAATCACATGCATGGTAAAAAATAAACAGGAAAAAAGGAGTTGGAAAAATATAATCAAACAAGAAAATCTACTACATACTATTTCAAGCAAGGAAGTGTGTAATAAAAAGAAGTGACTAAGTATAAAGAACCAGGAAATGGTAAAATAAGATGGTAAAAATGGATTTATTTTTAAACCAAATGGAAATATTTTTCCATCAAATTAAAACAAGTAAAATCATACTAATTTGTGATGGGAAGTATGAAAAATAATGTAATAAAATGGAAGGTATGAAAATGGGCACAAATCATAAAAACCATATGAATTAAGTCAATCAATTATACTAAATCATGTTTGGAAGTATAAGAGAAAAAAAAATTGGCACAAGATTGGTCTTAAATTGATCACACTAATTCAAGCTAGGAAGTATGAAAAATTCAAGAAATGGTAGTATCATTATATTCACTTAGAAAATAAGAAGATAAAAAGGTGAAAGGGAAATGAATTAAGCATAAAACACACTAAATCAAGAGAGGAAGCATGTAAATGATGTGTAACTTCATAATCAATTAAATATTATCTCATATTTAATACATGTAATTTTGGATTGTGAGTTGGGAATTGGATTCTTTTTTGAAAAATATTGGGTCTTATCCACTGTCTTACACTTTAAATCACAAAGAGAAAACCACTAGGGTGGAATAAATAGGGAAAATCATGTAATCAAGAATGTAGGTAATAAGAAGGAAAAGAAGTTAATTTTTGATTACATGATTTTCCATAGACAAAACAATATTTCTCAAAAGGAAATATGAGGTATATAGGGAATGAAAAAGGGAATGTAAAATTCAAGACTTAGGCATCTTATGAGAAGACCTTAGGAGATAGGAGTCATACCAACGACATGAGAAAACACTAAATGACTAGTAGTCATTTATGTACAAAGAAAACATATTATCTATAGACATAAAGCTTTGTAGGGAAATAGGCATGCTATTAAGCTCAAGTCATGAAGGTAGATTAGTTAAAGGAAAATAAAATTAACATACCTTCTCATGAGGTGTTCCCCATTCTTCAGGACCCCTTATAAAATTGTCAATATACTACAAAGATTGGGTACTTGCATGAGAATATAAGTAGTACTAAAAGATTTTTTTAGTCTCCTCTTGTAATATACTAACCTACCACACCTCAAAATACCTTGGCTCTACCATGAGGCCAGATATGGAGTTTGAGATTTGACTAAAAAGAAAGATGTGATTTAAATCATGTCTTTTAGTGTGATTTGACTTTTAAGAACAATTTTTACTTTTATATCATTTATTTTTATTTAAATGATTTGGATTTTAACTTTGTATCAATTTTTAAGATTCCTCTTCTATATGGACTTGGAATGACCAATCATGAGAGATGTAGTGATACACATGAATCAGTTGTAGGCTAAGCCTAAAGGAAGCTAAGTAACCAAAGACAAAAACTGAATAGGACACTTAGGCTTGACAATGAACTAACATGTGATCTCAAGTCTCAACTATGTATATGCTTAGTTTATGAAAAAAGGAAGAAGGGAAAAAGAAGATCTAGAATTTGGACCAGTATAAGGAGATAATAATGAGTAGGATTTTTTGCTAACTGATCACATGGTAATAGGGAGATAATGACCAACGGGAATGGATTTAGTATAACCAAGTCAAAATGATAATTAACTATGAAAATTGAAGATAAGAAAGCAAATAATCATGAAGAGGAAATAAAAAGAGTTTTGATAAAAAAATCAAGCAAGAGAGAGAAAAAAATGATAAATAAAGTCAATCATATGTGAAATATAAATGATAAGATAAGCAAGATATATTATAACAAGTAAGATCATCACATATGATAAGGAAAAATTTGACATAGTATCAAATGATATAATAGATAGATAAAAATAATATTGGAACACATGTCTAACCCAAATGAACATGTGAAATCAAAATGCATGTGCTCATAAATACTAATAAATATGTCCACACACATTATACATGACATCAAATAAATCTCTATAAAGTTGGAGATGAATTGATGTTAATGTATCATCAATATTTAATGAATACTAGGAAAATACTTCTTTTCTAATCTCCTCCATAGAAAAATTAGGAATGCTCAAAGGATCATGATAAAGAGGGAAATTAGGCAAGGGATGGTTTGTAAAATGCATGGGAGAAATATCTATGAGAGATTCATGAATCATGAATAGAGAAGGATCCATAGGTGAGGGAAGGTCCATAGGTGAAGGAATCACAGGTAGAATCGTAAAAGGTGGTGAAAGGACCACGTGAGGTGATGGAACCATAGGAGGTGGAGCCATGGGAGAAAGAGGAGCCTTATTGTAGGGATGACCTATGGGAGGAGTAGTAGAAGGTCTGGGAATGGCTATTAGGTGATATTTAAGATGTTGTTGAAGGATGTGGTAAGAATCAGTATGTTGGGTGACGTATATATGCCTTAGATAGGATACATCACCATACTTGGGTAGATATTTAGGAATTACCTTTAGGGGAGATATTTACTTTCTTGATGATGGGGAAGAAGGATGCAAGATATAAATATATTTTCTCAACTTGTGATAATGGGTGTAAGAATGATTATCTATCCCATGAGAGAAACATATACACTCATGAGTGGTTTTAGTAGTTAATTATGAAAGGAGGTAAAATAGGAGTGGAAGAAGTTGAAGAAAACTCATTAGCCCATTTGGTGGGTAGAGGATCCATCATAGGAAATGAAATAAACCCATCACCAAGGGAGGGTGATGATGAGGAAGGAATAAAACTAGGCTCAATGAAAGGATTGATGGTATTAGAAATAGGGGTAGGCTCAACAATAGTAAGAGTGGAAACAAGCTCAAATATAATAGGAGAGAGAAGAGCCTCAACTATATTAGGCTCTACTAATGGAGGAAAAGGATATACATAAGGTCCAAGGAGATTTTTACAAGCCTTAGGGGTAAACCAACTATGAGTTTTAGGGTACCTAGGAAAGTGGTGAGGCCTAGTGATAACATGATTCATGAGCATATTCCTAAATGGGTCCATAGAAAATAGAAGTGTTGGTGCCATATATAACCTATGATAAAGGGAAAAATACAAAAAATAGGAACTATAAATGAAGGATAATGATGACATGCAAAAAAAGACTCAAGTAAAGAAGAATGATAATGGACAATCTCATCATCATGGGCTTGTACAAGATCACCTAATAATGGATCATCTAATGAATAACCATCATAAAAATCTATGTTGTGAAGATTAATGACATAGTTAGGGACAACATTGTCATCCAATGAAGTATGGTGATTAGAATGCCTAGTCTTGGTCAAGATTATGGGAATGTCATCACAATGAGGCTTGCGAGAGTGAGGATGAAATGAATCAGGAAACTACAAGATGAGATGAGGCAAGTGATTGGAATTTTTAATCCTTAAGTTAATCTCATTGGGCTCATCATCATCAAAATATAAGAGGTTAGGATTAATGTGACCAATGAGCTTAGGATGCCCATTGAAACCTTGAATTAAATTAATGGGAAAGTTGAGACATTGAGACTCATGGAATGGAATGTTAGGTAAAGGCTCAAGAGTAGGAATCTTTAAGACACTACAATCTTGGAATTTTTCTCAATCTTAAGGGTTAGTGTCACCTTGAATCCTATTAATGGTTCCATTGTGAGGAAATTTAATGCATGGTAGGTGGAAAAATCAATAGCTCTCATGCAATGAGTCCATGGCCTACCAAGGAAGATATTGTAAGAAAGGGGGAAGTTAAATATCATCACCTTCACATTAATGGTAATAGGTGGGATGGTAATGGGAAGCCACACAACCTAAAGGAGTAATTTACCTTCTATTGTATCCTTAGCATGTGTTACATGTAGACTTGAGATTGTATTCTAAATACCCAAGAGTCTTAATGAAATGAAGAGAAGTAACACACATGCTAGAACCCTCATCAATCAATGCATGATTGACTTAGATATCACCTATTTGGATGCTAATTAATAAGGGAGGATTATCTGTATGAAGCATAATCTCATCAAAAATAATAGAAGCTATGGGAAATTTTAAGGAAAGAGAAGTATCTATAGTTTCATCAACATTGATAGACATATCTTCACTTTATTTTAAAATAATATCTTTAGAACTAGATAAAGTTACCTCCCATCCTACTAGACGAGGTGTTATCACTTGAAATTTCACCTAATGAGGAGATGGGAGAAGATTCTCATTGTTCAAGCGAGACAATAGAACCACCTAAGGGCTGTGGGTATCCCTATTAGGAAGTGGATCTCTAGATTAGGGTCTATCTCCCCTTGATGTATCAATAGAGCTCAAATATTAATACTAAACTTGGGGATGAAAAGGGATAAAGTATGAATAAAATTAAACCTGCTATAAGGGGGTGATACACCAAATATTTTTCTCTAATCATACCTTTGATATGCACTTGGAACCAAGAATAAGATACATACACACTTCACTCATTATCAACTCTCTCTCTCTCTCTCTCTCTCTCTCTCTCTCTCTCTCTCTCTCTCTCTCTCTCTCTCTCTCTCTCTCTCTCTCTCTCTCTCCTCTCTCTCTCTCTCTCTCTCTCTCTCTCTCTCACACACACACACACACACACACACACACATATCAATGATTCAACATGGGGTCTAGGAGATAGTAGCATAGGCTAGAAAGACTCAGGAAATAGGAATTATAAGGTACTCTATCGAATGATATATTCACTATACCCACTTCTTGTTGACTTGTAAGAAATAAATCATAGCACACTAGGTAATAATAGGAGTAACATGTGAAGGTAAATATACGTCACACTTGCACAAGACTAAACACTATCATGTACACTTATTAAATTCTTAAAATGAGGTAAAATTAATTGTATTTATTAATTCAAGGAAAAAATGGTTTAGGAATTCACCATACCCAATATGGAGATCCATTTAATGGCCAAGAAGGTCCAATTTATATAACTTGGAAGAAGAGAGAAAGATAGATAGAGAGAGAGACATAAGTTAAAGAGGAACAAATACATGTGTCACAAATGTAAATACCAATTAAAAATGGATGAGAGAGAATGATTGGGTAAGACATATCATGTTAGGAGTTAAAAATTTCATCTTCAATCATCCAAAACCTATAAAATAGTCAAGAAACTCCTTTTCTATGCATATTAAATGACCTCTTATGATTGGCCTTATGAAACTACCCAAAATATACACCTAATAAATTTTAATGATGAATATAAGTATGAGGGGTTATTAATAATCCCTTACATGCATTGGGGAGGCTCCTGACACTTCCTATCATCTTGGCCATGCATGATCATACTTGGAAGTCTCAAAATAGACCTTTTCCCTTCACCTCTCACACTTGGCACCTTAAACCTATTAAAAACTAAAATATTATATATTAAAAGGGATAAATTAAATTTATAAGGAGTGATCATACCATTAGTTATAATAAATTGGCCTTAAAGGATCTTTAAGTAAAGATTTGTCATTTTTTCTAAGTCCTCACTAGTTGGCTCACTAGACTGGATGAAAATAACGAGTTGGTAGGCACACTTAGGATCTTAAAAACTTGATATAATAACCATAATAACTTCTAAAAATTCCTAATATTCCCTCCAAAAGTGATTTCATTTCTTGGAAGTTCACCATGCTTGCACAACACAAAAAATGGTCAAAAAAGCCATGTTTTCATCTTTTACATATAGTTACGTACAATAAAATGGCATGGATGTGATACTAATTTAGTTGGAAACAACTTATCATCACTACTTAATGTCAAATTCCTTCATCTTGGTGCACTTTTAGGCTCATTTTCACCTCTAGGTCTCAAAATAGGGGTTTGGAGGGTTTGTACTCTTAACCTTTGTTCATCAAGGTTTGAAATTTAAGTGATCTAAAAATGTCACTTTTGGATTCTTAATTACCCCTTTTAACTTAATTTAATGTATCAAGGTCCCATGCACAAGTTCATGAAAGTTTTAGTCACTCTAAGTTGGCCTTCGAGCTCCATTTTTGTATTCTAGGAGGTCTGTAAATGTTTTAGTCCAAAACAAGGATTCTTAGAGATTATACATGAAAACCAATGGTTATAAAATCTATTAATACACCCTAAAAAAATTATATATTTATTTTAATATCTCACTAATAGCTTTAAATGAAACTCAAGCCTTGTTTGGCACTAGGCCTAAACCTGCCAATAGGTTTGCCTACAACTTGAGACTCAAAATGGATTATATTACCTCATAATGGATTATAAAATTCAAAATAATTCTTTAAATAATTAAATAACCAAGTTAAACCATGTAAAATTCTAAAAATATGCATGACCTTCAACTCACCTTATTGTTCTTGAGGATTCCCTTCATATATGACTACAAACCCCCTTGAGTAGGGTACACTATTTGCTTCCAAAGCCTCTAGAAAGATGTTTCAGGTTTATATGGGTGTTTTTAAACTTATAAAACCTTAATTTGGTCTTACCCTACCTTTTTTTAATCAAATTCACATATTTCCCCCAATACTACCATCTCCATGCATGTGAAAAATGACTTTGCTCTGAGACAAAATAGATAGGGTTTTCCATATTTTCTCATCAAATATGATTATTGGATCATATTTTAGGTATCCTAATGGTACTAAATACCTAATTTTATATCTAAAATAATCGATTAGACCATTCAACTATCCAATTTTGCAAGGCAAACTTTTGAGTAGGCACCCTATGAAGGTGGGCAAGGGATGGTCTATGTTTGGATGTCTAATGGGTTGTATCAAGATTTATTAGGATATGTAAGGAAAAAAATGATTTAAATGACCTATTATAACCATTTTATAGTTAATTTTCCCTTTTGACACTTCCATGCCCTTGGAGACCTAAACTAGGCCTATGATTGCTTAGGAGAGGAATCACTGTGTTATGCTTGCCTATAGGTTATCTTGAGCTTGGTTTTAGGATTTAAGATAATAATAAACACATTTTATAGTTTTATAAATCTTATATGTATTTCCATATTACCATTTTAATAATCCAAACTCACTCTCTTTCACTAGTTCACCTTTACTCTCGAGATTAGGTCATGCTCCTTAAGGACTGAGACATGCCCTTAAGACCCTGGCTGTAGGTTATGGTTGAAGTTTGGTTTTATAATTTTTGAGATAATTTAGTCAAATTAAATATTTCATATGAATCCATTATTTTTATTTTCCTACAATCCTTTCCATCTAGCATCATCCATGTTTAGGTTCTTAAGGAACATGCCTCTACCTTGATTATCACAATTAGGCTTTACCCATATTTTAGTGGTGTTTTGGTGAATTTAGGATTAGATCATGATTAATTTAGGTTTATCTTGATTAATTAAATTTAACCCTCATTAATTTCACCTTATATCAACTTTATAACCCCAAACCAATCTTAAACTTTCAACTTCCTTCTCACTGTCAACATACCTTGCCTTGACTAAATTTCCAGGCCTGTATAGGTGTTTATATGATTATTTGGAACATGAATAATGTGGTTTTAATATTTATTAAGGTATTTTAAATCATAAAACCACATTATACCTCATTCTAAATTTCAAAAACCAAGGGAAGACCAAATCTCAGCCTTTCATCACTATTTACAAAACCTTGTTTGATTGTGGATGGCCTCTCCAAGGCCTGTGTACATATAGGGGAGGTTTTTGAGGGGTTTAAAATTCAAATTCACCCTTTAATTTTTCATTTTAGCTTATTATTTTCCATTTAAACTATTTATGATGGTTTCAACTTAGTATCATGATCTAGCTTCATCTAATTAGAGTGCAAGACCAACTTGCCATTCATACCCTGTAGACATCACTTCTTAGATTCAGTGATTTTTTGGCCATTTTTAAGTTGTTAAAATTATCATATCCACTTATAATTTTTAACTAAAAATTATAATAATTAGTTCATGTGGATATGGTTACAAGGTGAACCAATCAAGGTCATTCAAAATCACCATGATCTCATAATATAAAAACTTCAAAAGCACATAGGAACTCTATTTGCAACTTTTAGGAACTAAGACACTAAAAATAATCACTTTATCTTGACCTATAAAAACATTTTGATCCTTATCTATCAATATTATAACTCTCTAAAATTCACTCCAAGTACCTTTAAAGTCTTGAGGTCATTATTAAGGTTATTTCTTGGTCATTATGATGTTCAACATACTCCTGTAGGTGAAACTTTTGATTGTGTAGATTGAGACAACTCCCCCCCAAGAGAAAAATAAAGTGTAAGGAAAGATATTCCAATCACCAAAAAATATCTAATATAATCATTAAAACAACATCAAATAACATTCCCAATGTGGAAAAACCATTTACAAGGTAACTGAGATGACTGTAAATGCAAACTAGGCCTTTTGGATGCATGTACAAGCCTAAATGAGGATTTAAAAAGTACATGAATTTTATAACACCAAAATAAGAATTATAATGTATTAAAAAACATGTAGGAGCACCCTAAACAAACCAATTCATCAATCCAAAGTAAGAATAGTTGAAGTAGGCTAAAAAAGAGACCCCCTCATGGTTGAACATGCATAAAAACCTATCTGGATTGTTAGCCATTGGTCATAAAGTAAGAGACACAGGTAGTGCAACACAACTCATGCTATGAATCTTGACCCAGGTTACACTGGTTGACTGATGCATCTCATGCATCACAACTTGCTAGCTCAAATTTGCAATATAACTTGCACAGTACATCTCAAGCAAAACATCTCATCTTGTGTAATGAAACCTCTATAGCCAAAAAAATATAATTTATTATTATTAAAATTAAGTTCACTCAAACTAAAATTTACTCCTAGAAGCAATCCTCCCAACTCCACCTATACCTTCCACACCAAGTTCTTGATGTTGACCATCCTTTGCATGTTAAGATAAAATGGAGAAAAATGAGTTGAAGATGAACTTTTTTGCATTATAATTGAAAACAAAACATGTAAACTGGTTTTGGGAGGTGATGAGACAATTCACCCATGTTTTTTTCTGAAGTTCAAATCATGAAAAATGTACAAGTGCCTAAAAGGGCCTAAAAATAAGGAGGAACTCCCATTTTTTGACTATAAATGACTTGTGGCTAACAT
Source organism: Torreya grandis (assembly GCA_037957365.1). Classification (NCBI taxonomy): domain Eukaryota; kingdom Viridiplantae; phylum Streptophyta; class Pinopsida; order Cupressales; family Taxaceae; genus Torreya; species Torreya grandis. The sequence continues at coordinate 682,906 of JARHVA010006259.1, read as the reverse complement.
CTGACTACCCATGACAAGATCCTTACCTCTTCCACATTGAAAATGACCTTGGTGACAAATTTTCCCTCTTGGAAATTCATACAATTCAATTAATAGGCTATAAAGTGGCCAAAAGACCCCCTTTTACCCTTGAGACATAATAAATGACCAATTTATGACTTGTAAACACATTTAAATGTGATAAATTCCATATTATATCAATTTGACACAAAATGGACATTTTACTAATTTTTACCAAGGTTTGACTATGTTTGAGTTTGGTTGATAAGGCCATTTCAAGGAAGATGAACTTAGACTAGGACTAGGACAAGGCTAAGTAAGGTGTGTCAAATAGACCACATAGGATATATATAAACCTTTTTCAAATTTTTAAAATTGTATGGGTTAACCTCATTTGACTAGAAGTTAAATTTGGTCAATAAGAGGATGAGGAACATTCATCTCAAATAGTAGTTGCATGAGATAGTTTCTATGACAGGGAGAAGTCCTCATAAGCTCAAGTAATGGAATTTGGGATGGGATATTAGTGAGCTCCAAAATGGTATCCCAATCATCATAAACCATAATAAGGTTGTTAGATATAGGTGCATAATGGTTAAGGAGGTCCTCAGAAGGAAGAGCTAAAGTGCATTGGAATTTTTATTGATAAGAAAGAGAAGAAGATTAGAAAAAGGTTGTATATCATGTTAAGTTGATGAAGTAGTTGACTCAGGTTGATTTGGAGAAATGGAAGAAGTGTTAGTAGATATTTGAGTATCATTAGTATTGAGAGATGATGGAATAGTGGTAGAAATAGAATATGAAGTGTTATCCAAGGGAGAATCAGAAATTATTAATCAAAATTAATAAGGTCACTTTACCCCAAATCATTTAAATGAGTTGGAGAAGAATATTAGATAACATGATATGTTTGATATGGAGTGTAGATAGGTTACAAATTGATAAAATCAATCACCCTTCACATATTAGTCATGCTAACCACATTCTCTTAAGAAGTTGGTTCAACAAGACTTTCAACATTATTGGTGGAACGGGTGGGACTATCTTGGTTGTCTTGAATTGGTTGGTGATTAGGAAGAGGGTATTTATGAATAGATAAATGAGCATTTACTTGATTCAAGGATTGAGATTTATCATGTGTTTTTTAATCCCTAAATCAATTTCATAAGCTTGTTGATGTTTTCTAATGATATAATTGTGATCAAAATTAGGTCTAAGAAGAAAATCCATAGCTAAATTACAAAGTTGTCTATAGGTCTCATGATAATGACCCCACCTAGCATGAAACCAACAAAACTTTTTAGCATCATACTAATATTTTATAAGACAAGTAGGGTCAAGATCTCGTATAAGAGGACTAGGTATACACTTAATCAATTTATTTGAAGATAGAGGTTTGTGAATGCTAATATTGTTTGGTGAAGAGAAATTAGGATTAGTATATTATTGAGAAGGGGGATTTGGTTTTGAATATTGGTTAGGAATGACAATTGACTATTATGAATGGTTTCATAAGAATCTCTAACACCATCATTGGCAATATTGTAGTTTTTGCTCTGTATTAAGAGATGAGGACCCATAGAAGGTTGGGGTGACTCAAATTGATGTGTAAGGAAATATTGTAATTTATCTTGGTCAATATCCTCCTCTAAGGTATGTGGAGAGAGAGTGTTGACTCGATATTATGATTTAGGAAAAAGGGCATTGGTAAAGAGACGAAAAAGATTATCATAAACCATATTATGTTAACATTTATTTGAAAAATTCTTCCATATTTAAAAAAAGGCTTGAGTGGTTTCATTCTCAATTTTTTCCAATTTATGAAATGGGCCAAAGTTTTTTTTGGAATATCACTAGTATATAATTATTTCACTAAAGAATTCACTAAATCCTCAAAACTAGTAATGGAATGTGGTCTAAGTTAATTTTACCAATCCAAGGAATCTAATGTGAGATTTTTGGAAAGGATTTTGGTAGTATAAAAGGGATTTGATTTGAACCAATCCTTATAAATATTTCCAAATTTATTACGATGAAGGGTGGCATTGGTTGATCCATTATAAGAAATTATAGGTGTTATACCTCCTATTTCAATATTAGAAATTTGAGTGGTGATAGGTTCATTTTGTAATGCTTGATGATTTTATTGATTAAAGGAGGTTGAGTAATGATATTACCTTGAGAATACCAAAGAGGAGGGGGAATATTTTGTTTATGTGTGCCCAAAACCATTAGTTGTAGATGAGATTGAAGTTGTAGAAGGTGGTTTTGCATTCTCATCATTTGACTTGTGTTAGGATTTTGAAAGGTATTTATTTGATTGAGACTTTTCAATAAAAGTTGATGTGTTGGATTAGAATTATGTTTGTAATTAGTTTTAATATTAATGGCTTGGGTACCACTACTAGTGTTGATAGAAGCTTGAGTAGAATCATGAGAGTGAGATGCACTAGTGGAAAAATTTACTTGTGTAGAAAAAGATGGACTAGTGAATGGTTGAAAGGAAGAAGCAATAAAAGCATGATTTCCTTGGGTAGAAAATTAAGCACTAGTAGATGGATTAATAATAGTAGATCTCAAGATATGCCCACTAGATGTAAAACCTACCATGTTAGTGGATATACTCAGCATGGAGTGGAAGAAGTTAGAGAAGAAGAGGTCATGGTATGAGAAGTGGTCATAATTGAAGGAAGAGACTGAGAATCAAATAAAGTGGCACCCCTAAATCTGGATGAGAATGTAAGATTAGGTGAATTAGGCTCTTCTACTTGACCACTAATAATAATATTGTAAATGGTAGAAGGATCCTTTCCTTGATGTTGAGGAAATTTAGAGATAAAGAAGAGAATTTTGGGAGTATAATCTAACTCAAGTTAATATTCTAATGAGAAAAGAGGATTATGTTGTGAAAATGTATAATGAGGGGTCCCATAGTTGATTGTTTTAGTGGAAATATGAACATTACTAGCATCTAAAAGAGGAACCCTACTATGTCTATGGGATACCTTAAGAGGATTGGTAAGATTCATCATGTTTGTTAATTGTAATTGAGTGTCACTATTATTGGTTGAATATTTTGTTGATCAATGTACTGATAAACAAAATAGTTCTGATAAGCCAAAGTAGGAAGATTGGTCATCCAAATGTGTAGGTTTACCACATCAAAAGGGGACTAATATCTCCTCTCATCAAGGGGAGGTTCCCTATAGATATGGTGTGTGTGTGTGTGTATATATATATATATATATATAGAAAATAATACTCAAGGGTAAGATAAACCATCCATCTCTATTTCTTCAGAGCTGATGCATATATATCAAAGGAAAAACTCAAGGGGAATGACAGAAAGCACTCTTCTTTCAGAAGTACAACTCAGCAAGCCACAAGAATACTCTTGGTAATAAAAGCAAAATGTAACCAAGGACATAGTAACCAGCAAATTGAGTTGTAGCACAAAGTCTCTACCTAAATTTCCCAAGAGTGGGATACGAAGGATAATGAGGGCACAAAGTCATCCCAAGGTCCTTTACACAAAAACAAAAATAAAATACACTAAAGACAATTATGGGGGCACAAAGTCTCTTCACAATTGACTTCAGGGCACCTTCTTGACTACTTTTACTAATTTTTCTTGTTGAATTAAAGGAACAGAAAATATATTAAGGAAAAAGACATAAGAATAGTTTCCCCAAAAACAAAGATATCACGACACAAAGTCTAAAAAGTCACTTGCTTTCTTATTCTAATAACAAAATATGATCAACAATCTGAGCTCAATGTCTCAGTAATGCCTTTCAATTTGGGCAGATTTTCATTTCTAATTGTTAGAAAGAGATGTGTATTTAAAATAAAAGAGAGTCCCTTATATAGCCTCTTCAAGAAGGACTCGAGAACAGTAACACATCATGTTGCATTGAAATTTGTTAAGACAGGCTAGAATTTAGGGGCATCTACCCATTTGCTTTTCTCAATGTAGAGAAACAAGTCAAGTTATTAAAAGTTTGCATCTTTCAATGTCCACTTGGTGATCTGATCCTTCTTCATCATTCCTCCTTTTCTGGTTAATGAAATTGGGTCCTTCATTCAATTTAATTCTCTATTCTTTAGTCGTTTCTTACTGGTCTTGGCCTCAAAGCCTTTGAATGCATTTAGGTCCATAGATTTAAAACTACAAGGATCAATGGCTTTTTTATTGTCACAACTTTGACATGTGTGGGCACATCACTTTCTTCAGCAATTCCTTCAGCTTTGATGTTTGAGCTTTCCCAAAGGGGACTTGCCCTTTAGGCCTTGAGAAATGATCTACTTTGGGTGAGGAAGAACCCCCTGCAAGGGTATCTACCCTTTAGGTGGTCTTCAGATGGCCTTTGAGCTAAGTTATTTGTCTCTTCTTTAAGGCTTTTCAAAATCAATGGCTATTTGATGAACCTTGAAATTGATGTTCACACTCCTATCACCATGTCTGAATTTCCAACAGCTAGTTCATCGTTCTTAACTTTGACATCTTTGGGTGTATCAACCCTTGGGCTTTCTTCAGCTTTCTTGTTTTACATCCTCCTAAAGGGAAGGAGACCCTTCATCTTTGGGAAGTGTCCTTTAATTTGGTAGCTAAGAGTCCCCCACAAGGGAACCTGCCGTTCTGGGTCCTTCGACGGACTTTTGTCTTTGGCATCCTTTGGAGCTTTCCCATAGACTTTTTTCATGGACCCTTTTCCCAAAAATATTTTCTATGGACATTTTCCCATAGACAAAAAGTCCACAGACAATTTCCCATGGACAAAAAGTCCACAAGAATTATTGCTTTGTTTTTGGCCTTCAAAAATTCCTTTAGGCTTTCCACTCGTAGCCTTTCCAAATTTTTTCAGACTCTTTGTTTGAAGGAATTCCTTCAGACAAAATTCCAAAGGAATTATGCCTTAGTCTATTTATTGAAGGAAATCCCTTTGTCTTTCAGCTGCCTTACACAAAATTTTGAAAGAATTTACCTTTGTGGCTTCCTTGAAAATGACCCTTCTGAAGGGTGATTTTGTCGACCAAGTGCCCTCCGCAAGGGCACTTGTCCTTCAGGAGGTTCTCTTAAACTTTTGCATTGAACAGATTCTTTGAACCAAGCCTTGAACCAAGCTGATGAACCATTTGATGAACCAAAGCATTGAACCAACTGAATTAAACCAAGCCTTTGAACCAAAGTGGGTCAATGGTTCATCAGTTCAATCAGTTCATTCTCTTCAATTTGGCTAGGTCTTTTTGAACCTCATTAAACCAAACACATTGAACCTATTGAACCTTGAACTTGTTGAACCTTTGAACAAAATTGGTTCAATGGTTCAATAGTTCAATGGCTAAAGCCTTAGAAACTTGATCTTTTGATTGAACTTGACTGTAGAAGCCTTTGAACCTAAACGTGGTGAAACTCTTGATGTTGATGTTGAACCTTTGAACATGTTTAGCCCATTGAACCAAAATGGTTCAAGGTTCAATAGTTCAATCCTTGCTTGGAATATTTCCAATGAACTCTTTTGGTTGAACCTAGTCATTAAACCAGCTTTGAGATCACCTAAGTGTTAAAAGCTTACTTCTTTCCTGCATAGTTCATAGATTTTCATTTCCTCTTAAGTCCATAGATTTCTCTTCCTACAGAGTTTGTAGATTTCTCTTCTTATAGAGTCCGTAGATTCAAGCCTACAGAGTCCATAGATTCAAGCCTGTAGAGTCCATAGATTTTTGAGAAGCTTGAAAAATGAGGAATTTGAATGCCTAGGACAAATTTTAAAAAGGGAAGAAAAAATTTTAGTCTGTAGGACCAAAATAGCTCAAATTTTATCCCAAAAATGAGTGATATTTTTGGGGGACAATAGTTGACTCCAGTTGGGGAACTTCTATCAATTGTAAAAAAGAATTAAAGGGAGTAGAATCTAGAATCTCCAGTGCCTTGAAGTATGCCATTGGGCTGTGGAATCATGATACCTAGAAATGGAAGGCATCAAAAATGAAAACAAACAAACAAAATAGAATTAAAAACTATATAAATATACATATGTATAGATGCAATAATCTGATACTTCAAGAGTTGAAGTGTTTCAGATGTTGCATCCTGAGAGGCAGTGAAAATAGTGTGCCATCTTGGTAAACCAATAGGAATCCATTTTTCCCCCAGAAATGGTGACGGGTGAATGGAGCTCTCCACCAGGAAACTAATTTTATGTGTCTTCCTCTTGGCCTTTTCTTCTTCTTGCTCCATGGCAAGATGTGGTCTTCAAATTAAAAACCATAATTCCTTGCTCTCCCTATGAAGAGTTCCTTTTGCTAACTTTGGAATATAGAAGTATGGTCCACCACCATAGCTCATTGTTATACTAGTCCAGTCTAGCACATGCTTTGATTGTCAACATCACACCCCTAACAAACCATCAGCTCAGCATCTCCTTTGGTTTGAAAGAGTTTGACCTCTTCACCCTTAGCAGTTTTCAATCCGAGCAACAAAGATCTGTATCCAACTATGGAAGAATTATTGCCATCAGATTCCAAGATCCAATCATCATCAAAAGCTAATATTCTATCAAATTTCTCTTCATTGGAGATGGAATATCCTTCTTGATTTGTACTATGCCTTACTAATTCTTATGATTCCTTATTTGGATCAAATTTTGGATTGCCAGCTATAGGACTTTCATCAGCTGAGACATGAGCATCCGTTGTGGTCAAGAAATAATTACCCCTACCTAAAGGCTCAAATAGAATTTCAACTGCAGGGGCTGATGTTTGGGTGACCAAAATTTTTACCTCAGACAGGTCTACACTTGGTTCTTCATCAATGTCCAATTGCTCAAGATTGGCTTGCAAGGATTCAAACTTAGTCATCTAAATTTTGGATTTCTTGACACGATCATCTAAATTATGGATTTCTTGACATGATCAATCATGGAAAATGACTGAGATGGACATGGAAGAGAGGATGGGAGTTCATCCTTTTGGATTTTTGGATGGGGAGGACTGATCTACAAATTTGAAGTAGGAGGTGCAAAGATGTTTGATGTACTTACTTCTTTGGCAATCACTGGGTCCTTTGACTGAAAAGGAAGAGGGGTTTTCTGCTCAGTAATTGAAATTGCTAGTTGGGGTTGCTCCTCTGTCTTCTCTTTGTTAACCTATTGGGCTGACTAATTCTTGGGCTAGGTGAATACTACATTTGATCCTTTTATTGCTTCACTTTCACTTCTGGGTTCATCTCCATAATTCAAGAAACCAATAAGGGAGTCGCCAACCGATTCTTCTAGATCTTCCTTGAAGAGATCAGTGTCATTTTCTTGCTCAGACTTAGGTTGGAAATAGGAAACATGTTCTATTTCTAGATATCCAACTACTGAGTTGGTTGGAGGTGCTTCAAGAGCAAGGTTCCTCTGTTGGGAGGAAGATGATTTGGTTGCCCTTGAATTCTAATAGTGTTACCTTAATATGTTTGATTAGGGAATGTCCTCCTTGGTATATCTTTATATAGAGGAGCAGAAGACATACCATGTGCCATTTGCCTTTTCAAGGCTAGCAATTCATTTTCTAGCTTTTGTACCATTGGGTCAGTGATGACTGTGTGTGAGTATTCAAAAGATGAAGAGGGTTTGCCTCTATTTGGATCTCTCCTTATCTATCTTGCTAGGATAAGGTCATCTTCTACCTCAGTAGCCAAGTCCTGAGCAGTGGCAAGGTCTATGTGTCTAGCTCATCTCAGTAGAAAACTCACTTCAGGTAGCAGTGAGTTGATGAAGAAGCAATTGAGGTTCTGAGGTGTCGGCTAGGCTACCATAGGAATCTTGTGCCTCAGCTTGTCGAACCTGGCAATGAAATCCCTCATAGGCTCATGGGGCTCCTTCTTCATCTAAATTAGTTGGGCTAGTAAGGCATGTGCATCTTCTACAGGATTAAACCTTGCTTCGAACATGGCTTTAAGTGTATCCCATTTAGTCATTGATCTAGCTTGTAGATGGTAGAACAAGTTTGTAGTATCACCTTATAGTGTGTCCATAAAAATCCTGACTACCACATCTTTGAATTCCACCCCTATCACACCATAGACTATGTTGAAGGCTACAATGTGTTCATCAGGGTGAACTATTCCATCACAAAAAAATTTGGGGAAATTCTTTATTGAACTATGTGGGAGTTGATGCAAAGGTGGAGTCAAGTTGAGTTGGCCAAAAGAGTTACCCCAAGGGCCTCATACTGCCATGATTTAATTAAAAAAATATAGAGAACAAATCTAGATGGAGTGGGTAGATTGTAGAACAAAAATGGAAAAGGATTGGCTCAGCTTCAACTTAAGGCTTGAGGCTTTAAATTGTGCACTCTTTCCCAACAACTTTGGTTTTGTAGACTAGATAAAATAACAGAGGTGGAGGAAGATTGTAAAGCTATAAATGGATAATGGGTAAGACATGAAACAGAGTTTCCAGAGTCTATAATGGATAAGGGTTATAATGACAATGGGTAAGACATAGGTGATATTTCAATCTGAAAATTGAGGTTCCAAATTGCATAAACTTATGTATATCCCCAACGGAGTCACCAAAAATTGTTGGTTGAATATTTTGTCAAATATCATACTGATAAACAAAATAGGTATAATCAATGAAATTAGGAAGATTAGTCATCCAAATGTGTAGGTTTACAACATCAAAAGGGGACTAATCTCTCCTCTCATCAAGGGGAGGTTCCCTATAGATATGCTATATATATAAATAGAAAATAATACTCATGGGTAGGATAAACCATCCATCTCTCTTTCTTCAGAGATGAAGCATGCAAATCAAAGTAAAAACTCAAGGTAAATGATAGAAAGCACTCCTCTTCTTTTAGAAGTGCAATTCAGCAAGCCACAAGAATACTCTTGGTAATAAAAGCAAAATGTAACCAAGGACGTAGTAACCAATAAATTGAGATGTAGCACAAAGTCTCCACCTGAATTGCTGAAGAGTTAGATATGAAGGACAATGAGGGCATAAAGTTGTCCCAAGGTCCTTTACAAAGAAACAAAAAGAAAACACATTAAAGGCAATTCTTGGGGCACAAAGTCTCTCCATAGTTGACTTCAGGACACCTTCCTGACTACTTTCACTAACTTTGCATGTTGAATTAAAGGAATAGAAAATATATTAAGGAAAAAAACATAAGAACAATTTTACCAACAACAAAGATATCATAGCATAAAGTTTTAAAAGTCACTTGCTTTATTATTCCAGTAACAAAATATGATCAACAATCTGAGCTCAAAGTCTCAGTAATGCCTTTCAATTTGGGCAGAGTTTCATTTCTAATTGTCAAAAAGAGATGTGTACTTACAATAAAATAGAGTCCCTTATATAGCCTCTTCAAGAAGGACTCAAGAATAGTAACGCATCATGTTACATTGAAATTTGTTAAGAAGACATGCTATTGAAAGTTTGCATCTTTCAATGTCCACCTGGCGATCTGATCCTTCTTCATCATTCCTCCTTTTTTGGTTAATTGAATCGAGTCCTTGATTCAATTTGATGCTCTGTTCTTTAGTCATTTCTTTCTGGTCTTGGCCTCAAAGCCTTTGAATGCATCTAGGTCCATATATTTAAAACTAAAAAGATCAACATCTTTTTTATTGTCACAACTTTGATGTTTGTGGGCACGTCACTTTCTTCAGCAATTCCTTTAGCGTTATTGTTTGAGCTTTCCCGAAGGCGACCTTCCCTTTAGGCCTTGAGAAATGATCCACTTTGGGTCAGGAAGAGCCCCCCACAAGGGTATTTTCCCTTCTGGTAGTCTTTATATGGCCTTTGGGTTAAGTTCTTTGGCTCTTCTTTAAGGCTTTTCAAAATCAACAGCTATTTTACGAACCTTGAAATTGATGTTTGCACACCCATCACTATGTTTAAATTTTCAACGGCTAGTTCACCATTCTTAACTCTAGCTTCTTTAGGTGCATCACCCCTTGGGATTTATTCAACTTTCTTGTTTTACATCCTCCTAAAGGGAAGGTGACCCTTCATTTTTGGGAAGTGTCCTTTAATTTGGCAGTCGAGAGTCCCCCGCAAGGGAACCTGCCCTTCGAGGTCCTTCAATGGCCTTTTGTCTTTTGTATCCTTTGAAGCTTTCCTACAAGCTTTTTCTATGGACCCTTTTCCCACAAATGTTATTTGTAGACATTTTACCATAGATAAAAAGTCTGTAGACAATTTCCCACAGATAAAAAGTCTGCAAGAATTATTGCTTTATTTTTGGCCTTCAAAAATTCCTTCGGGCTTTCCTCCTGTAGCCTTTATGAATTATTTCAAAATTTTTGTTTGAAGGAATTCCTTCAAACAAAAGTATAAAGTAATTATGCCTTAGTATTTTTCCTGAATGAAATCCCTTTGTCTTTCAGTTGCCTTACATAAAATTCTGAAAGAATTTAACTTTGCGGCTTCCTTGAAAATGACCCTTCCAAAGGGTGCTTTTGTTGACCAAGTGCCCTCCGCAAGGGAACTTGTCCTTCAAAAGGCTCTCTTGAAATTTTTCATTCAACCACTCCTTTGAACCAAGCTTTAAACCAAGTTGATGAACCATTTGATGAACTGAAGCATTGAACCCACTGAATTGAACCAAAGTGGTTCAATGGTTCATCGGTTCAATCAGTTCATTCTCTTCGATTTGGCTAGGTCCTTTTGATCATCATTGAACCAAATGAATTGAACCTATTAAACCTTGAACCTATTGAACATTTAAACCAAAGTGGTTCAATGATTCATTAGTTTAATGGTTCAAGCCTCAGAAACCTGATCTTTTGATTGAACCTAACTGTAGATGCCTTTAAACCTGAAAGCGGTTGAAATCTTGCTACCAATGTTGAAACTTTAAACCTATTGAGCCCATTGAACCAAAAATGGTTCAAGGTTTAATGGTTCAATCCTTTCTTAGAAGCTAGTTGATGAACTCTTTTGGTTAAACCTTGTCATTGAACCAACTTCGAGATCACCTAAGTGTTGAAATCTTGCTTCTTTCATACAAAGTCTATAGATTTTATTTTCCTACTAAGTCCATAGATTTCTCTTCCTACAGAGTCCATAGAATTCTCTTCATACAGAGTCCATAGATTCAAGCCTATAGAGTCTGTAGATTCAAGCCTGCAGAGTCCATAGATTTCTAAGAAGCTTGAAAAATGAGGAATTTGAATGCCCAGGACAAATTTCGAAAAGGGAAGGGACAATTTTGGTCTGTAGGACCAAAATAGCTCAAATTTTGTTCCAAAAATGAGTGTTATTTTTGGGGGACAACAACTATCAAACAATAATTTCATGATGAAGGGAAAGGAAGAAAGATAAAAAATCAAAGAATGAGGAAGTGACTGAAATAGTATAGGGTTGATTAGGTCAACATAAGATAGAAATAAGGATTGCAAGAAAGTATAAGGTTGAGTGGTTTGATCAAGTATAGTGCATAAATACTAGAGAAATATGTAAAAGGGGTTATAGATGGTGAAGGAGTTTGAGCTCTTCACCTTGAGCAATTTTCAATCTGAGCAACAAAGATCTGTATCCAACTATGGAAGAATTATTGCCATCAAATTCCAAGATCCAATCATCATCAAAACCTAATCTTCTATCATATTTCTCTTCCTCAGAGATGGAAGATCCTTCTTGATCTTTACTGCACCTTACTAATTCTTATGATTCCTTGTTTAGATCAAATTCTGGATTGCCAACTATAGGACTTTCATCAGCCGAGACATGAGCATCATTTGTGGTCAAGAAATAATTACCCCTACCTAAAGCCTCAAATAGAATTTGAACTGTAGGGGCTGACATTTGGGTGACCACATTTTTTTCCTTAGACAGGTCTGCACCTAGTTCTTCATCAATGTCTAATTACTCAAGATTGGCTTGCAGGGATTCAAACTCAGTCATCTAAATTTTGGATTTATTGACATGACCAATCATGGCAAATGACTGAGATGGACTTGGAAGAGAGGATGGGACTTCATCCTTTTGGTTTTTGGGAGGGGGAGGACTGATCTACAAATTTGAAGTAGAAGGTGTAGATATGTTCGATGTACTTACTTCTTTGGCAATCACTGGGTCCTTTGACTAAAAGGGAAGAGGGTTTTTCTGCTTAGCAATTGAAATTGTTGGTTGGGGTTGTTCCTCTATCTTCTCTTTGTCAGCCTACTGGGATGACTGATTCTTGGGCCAGGTGAATGCTGTGTTTGATCCTTTTATTGCTTCACTTTCACTTTTGGGTTCATCTTGATAATTCAAGAAACCAATATGGGAGTCACCAACTGATTCTTCTAGATCTTCCTTGAAGAGATCAGTGCCATTTTCTTGCTTAGACTTAGGTTGGAAATAGGAAACATGTTCTGTTTCCAGATATCCAACTATTGAGTTGGTTGGAGGTGCTTCAAGAGTAAGGTTCCTCTATGGGGGAGTAAGATGATTTGGTTACCCTTGACTTCTAGCAGTGTTACCTTGATATGGTTGATTAGGGAATTTCCTCCTTGGTATAACTTTATATAGAGGAGCAAAAGACATACCATGTGTCATTTGCCTTTTCAAGGCTAGCAATTCATTTTCTAGCTTTTATACCATTGGGTCAGTGATGACTGTGGGTGAGTATTGAAAAGATGAAGAGGGTTTGCCTCTATTCGGGTCTCTCCTTATCTTTCTTGCTAAGATAAGGTCATCTTCTACCTTAGTAGCCAAGTCCTGAGCAATGGAAAGCTCTATGTGTCTAGGTCATCTCAGTAGAAAACTCACTTTAGGTAGCTATGAGTTGATGAAGAAGCATTTGAGGTTCTGAGGTGTTGGCTGGGCTACCATAGGAATCTTGTGCCTCAGCTTGTCAAACTTGGAAATGAAATCCCTTATAGGCTCATGGGGCTCCTTGTTCATCTAAATTAGTTGGGCTACTAAGGCATGTGTATCTTCTATAGGATTGAACCTTGCTTCGAACTTGGCTTTAAGTGTATCCTAGTCAGTCATTGATCCAACTTGTAGATGGTAGAACCAGTCTGTAGCAGCACCTTATAGTGTGTCCATAAAAAGCCTATCTACCATGTCTTTGAATTCCACCCCTATCACACCATAGGCTATGCTGAAGGCTACAATGTGTTCATCAGGGTGAACTATTCCATCACCAAAAAATTTGGGGAAATTCTTTCTTGAACTACGTGGGAGTTGATGCAAAGGTGGAGTCAAGTTGAGTGGGCCAAAAGAGTTACCCCAAGGGCCTTGAATTGCCATGATTTAATTAAAAAATTATAGATAACAAATTAGGATGGAGTGGCTAGATTGTAGAACAAAAATGGAAAAGGACTGGCTCAAATTCAACTTGAGGCTTGAGGCTTTAAACTGCACCTCTTTCCCAGCAGCTCTGGTTTTGTAGACTAGATAAAATAACAAAGGTAGAGGAAAATGGTAAGGCTATAAATGGATAATGGGTAAGAGATGAAACATAGTCACCAGAGTCTATAATGGATAATGGTTATAATGACAATGGGTAAGACATAGGTGATGTTTCAATCTAAAACTTGAGGTTCCAAATTATACAAAAATATGTATATCCCCAGTGGAGTCACTAAAAACTATTGGTTGAATATTTTTTCGATTAGCATACTAATTAACAAAACATGTCTGATCAAAAAAAGTAGGAAGATTGGTTATCCAAATGTGTAGGCTTACCAAATCAAAAGGGGACTAATCTCTCCTCTCATCAAGGGGAGATTCCCTATATATATATAGATATATATAAATAGAAAATAATACTCAAGGGTAGGATAGACCATCCATCTCTCTTTCTTCAGAGATGATGCATGTAAATCAAAGGAAAAACTCAAGGGAAATGATAGAAAGCACTCCTCTTCTTTTAGAAGTACAATTCAACAAGTAACAAGAATACTCCTGGTAATAAAAGCAAAATGTAACCAAGGATGTAGTTACTAGGAATTTGAGATGTAGCACAAAGTCTCGACCTGAATTGCCCAAGAGTGAGATATGAAGGAAAATGAGGAAATAAAGTTGTCCCAAGGTCCTTTACATAGAAACAAAAAGAAAACACACTAAAGGCAATTATGGGGGCACAAAGTCTCTCCATAGTTGACTTCAGGACACCTTCCTGACTACTTTCACTAATTCTGCTTGTTGAATTAAAGGAATAGAAAATATATTAAGGAAAAAGACATAAGAACAATTTTCCCAACAACAAAGATATCACAGCATAAAGTCTTAAAAGTTTCTTTCTTATTCCAATAACAAAATATGATCAACATTCTAAGCTCAAAGTCTCAGTAATGCCTTTCAATTTGGGTAGAGTTTCATTTCTGATTGTCAAAAAGAGATGTGTATTTACAATAAAAGAGAGTCCCTTATATATCCTCTTCAAGAAGGACTCAAGAATAGTAACACATCATGTTACATTGAAATTTATTAAGAAGACATGCTATTGAAAGTTTGCATCTTTCAATGTCCACCTGGTGATCTGATCCTTCTTCATCATTCCTCCTTTTTTGGTTAATTGAATCGGGTCCTTGATTCAATTTGATGCTCTATTCTTTAGTCACTTCTTGCTAGTCTTGGCCTCAAAGCCTTTGAATGCATCCAGGTCCATAGATTTAAAACTAAAAAGATCAACACCTTTTTTATTGTCACAACTTTGATGTCTATGGGCACGTCACTTTCTTTAGAAATTCCTTCAACTTTATCGTTTGAGCTTTCTCGAAGGGGACCTTCCCTTCAGGCCTTGAGAAATTATCCACTTTGGGTCAGGAAGAGCCCCCCACAAGGGTATCTTCCCTTCACGTAGTCTTTAAATGGCCTTCGAGCTAAGTTCTTTGGCTCTTCTTTAAGGCTTTTCAAAATCAATAGCTATTTTAGGAACCTTGAATTTGATGTTTACGCACCCATCACCATGTTTGAATTTTTAATGGCTAGTTCATTGTTCTTGACTCTGTCTTCTTTGGGTGCATCACCCCTTGGATTTTATTCAAATTTCTTGTTTTACATCCTCCTAAAGGGAAGGTGACCCTTCATCTTTGGGAATTGTCCTTTAATTTGGTAGCCGAGAGTCCCCTGCAAGGGAACCTGCCCTTCGAGGTCCTTTGGCGGCCTTTTGTCTTTTGTATCCTTCAAAGCTTTCCTACAGACTTTTTCTATGGACCCTTTTCCCACAAAATTTTTCCACAAACATTTTCCCACATATAAAAAGTCTGTAGACAATTTCCCATGAATAAAAAGTCTGCAAGAATTATTGCTTTGTTTTTGGCCTTCAAAAATTCCTTCGGGATTTCCTCCCGCAGCTGTTTTGAATTCTTTCAGACTTTTTGTTCGAAGGAATTCCTTCAAACAAAAGTCTAAAGGAATTATGCCTTATTATTTTTCCCAAAGGAAATCCCTTTGTCTTTTAGCTTCCTTACATAAAATTCTGAAAGAATTTACCTTTGCAGCTTCCTTGAAAATGACCCTTCTAAAGGGTGCTTTTGTTGACCAAGTGCCCTCCACAAGGGAATTTGTCCTTCAAAAGGCTCTCTTGAAATTTTGCATTGAACCACTCCTTTGAACCAAGCTTTAAACCAAGTTGATGAACCATTTTATGAACCGAAGCATTGAACCCACTGAATTGAACCAAAGTGGTTCAATGGTTCATCGGTTCAATCGGTTCATTCTCTTTGATTTGGCTAAGTCCTTTTGATCCTCATTAAACCAAATGCATTGAACCCATTGAACCTTGAACCTATTGAAACTTTGAACCTAAGTGGTTCAATGGTTTAACAGTTTAATGGTTCAAGCCTCATAAACTTGATCTTTTGATTGAACCTAACTGTAGAAGCCTTTGAACCTGAAAGTGATTGAACTCTTGCTACTGATGTTGAACCTTTAAACCTATTGAGCCAATTGAACCAAAATGGTTCAAGGTTTAAAATTTCAATCCTTTCTTAGAAGCTGGCTAATGAACTCTTTTGGTTGAACCTG
Source organism: Torreya grandis (assembly GCA_037957365.1). NCBI lineage: Eukaryota > Viridiplantae > Streptophyta > Pinopsida > Cupressales > Taxaceae > Torreya > Torreya grandis. Next base: position 666,941 of record JARHVA010006259.1, on the reverse strand, counting down.
GTCATTGAACCAACTTTGAGATCACCTAAGTGTTGAAATCTTACTTCTTTCCTACAGAGTCCATATATTTTATTTTCTTGCCAAGTCCATAGATTTCTCTTCTTTCAGAGTCCATAGATTTCTCTTCCTATAGAGTCCATAGATTCAATCCTATAGAGTTTGTAGATTCAAGCCTGTAGAGTCCATAGATTTTTGAGAAGCTTGAAAAATGAGGAATTTGAATACCCAGGACAAATTTTGAAAAGGGAAAGGACAATTTTAGTCTGTAGGACCAAAATAGCTCAAATGTTGTCCCAAAAATGAGAGATATATTTGGGGGACAACAACTATCAAACAAGAATTTCATGATGAAGGGAAAGGAAGAAAGATAAAAAATCAAAGAATGAGGAAGTGACTAAAATAGTATAGGGTTGACAAGGTCGACATAAGATAGAAATAAGGATTGCAAGAAAGTACAAGGTTGAGTGGGTCGATCAAGTATAGTGCATAAATACTAGAGAAATATGTAAAAGGGGTTACAGATGGTATAGGTTTGACTGGATCAACTTAGTAAAATAGACAAGAAAAAAAATTGTAATAGGTTGTGAACTGAAATAAGATAAATTTTTTAGTTTATTTAGGAAAGTAAGAACTAAAGGGAAACAAACAGTCAATTGGATCAAATTGGCCAATCTAATTGAATCACACAATACAAATCCTTGCACTAACAATAAATAACGCAAGTTTTTTCACACAAAATTGAGCAAAGAGAAAACAAACAACTTGAAAACTAATGCGTGAAATATTTGGTCAACTTAAGATGTTTATTAGATTATTAAGAAATGATTTGAAATGTGATAGGAAGTTGGTCATAAAACATGGAACTACATAACAATCTAAGGATGGTTTCAAGTATTTTAGGTTGAAAGGGACTATAGTGACAATGATATAATCTTGGTATTAAGGCCTACCCCCTCACTTCACAAAACACAATGATAAGGGTATCAAGTTCTTAGCCAAAATATATGATTAACCATGCTTTATACTTGACTAGAGTATCATGTCAGCTTCCCCTTGGTGATGAAATCTATGTAGGTTGGCCTTGGGTAGATAAATTTTTTTTTTTTTTTTTTTATATTATGTGATGTGGATGTGTGTGAATAGAAAATAAATAGTGAAACTAAATAGCTAATTAAAAACCCCCTAATTAGACTATGTGAACTATTATAAGCATATAAGCAACAAGAAAAGAAAGGTGTGAACTAATTACTAGCATATAGAGATTAATTCCAACTTAAAAAAGGTATAGTGTTAACACTATATGGAAAAAATATAGAATAGGGTCGATAGGGTCAAACCTATACTATAGAATCAAGGTTTGAAAATTTATAGGGTTGTACAAAATTGAGTCAATTATTTTAAACATCATAAAAAATAAAAAATTAGGGTGAGAGTGTCGACCGAGTTGATTATGCAAGGGTATTTTTAAAGAATACACCTTATGAAAGGAAAAATAGAAAATAAAGAGATAGAGAGATAGAAATTAATCTTGATAGATAAAAGATGTTGACAATGAAGATTGATAATCAATAACCTTGGAATGTTCTTGAAAACTCTACTAATTGGGTCAACTAGGTCAATGAAACTTTGTGAAATCCTACTTTTGAGTACCTAAAATGTATAGGGTTGACCAAGGTCAACCTAGTATACTAAACTAGATGCCTAAAAGTGTAAAGGGTTGACTTGGGTTAACATAGTAGTCTAAACTGAAAGTCTAGAAACATGTACTAGGTTGTTTGAGTTGATTCACCTGCTTGTTCCTAAAACCCTATCCACAAAGATTACAAGTAGTTCAACATAGTCGATCTAGTATGATAAATATATGATAAAAATCATTCCAAAATTAATGAAGTAAAGTGAAATAAATATTTTAAGGGTTAGTTTCACATTAGGTTCCCTGCAATGAATGTAATTAGAAATGCATCATGTCTATAAATTGATCCTAGCTTAGAGAAGAAAGAGCATACCTACACTTTTGATTGGAAATACATTTCTTAAGTGGGAGCATGAAAGATATGAGGATTTACTAGACCTAATTAGGGGATCACTAATCATAATACACCATGTGATGTAGGGTTCCAAATCTTATAGTCTAACACAATCACGTAACAACCCTAAAAGAGTCTTAAGGTTTGATATTTCACATATGATAATAAACAAGAAAATAAATCTCAACTAGTACACATCAAAGCTTGTATCACAAAGTGGAGATTATAAATAAAACAAAATGCTAAACTGAACATGAATATAAGCCATATACTCATGTCAATATATATAGAATTCAAATCCATGGAAGAAAGAACAAAAATTGAATTATCTATCTACTCTTACAAAGTAAAACTAATGTTAGGAATACTTACCTTGAAGGCAAACTTATGAATCTTTAATCTCTCCCTTGGTCAAGTTGCTTCACAAGAGATTTTTTTGGTATGTAAGGATAATGAATACAAATTATCTTTAGGCTACACAACCTATCTATGCATCCAAAAGACTTTTGCACAAGAACAGATCTATATCTCCAAAGAATGTATGAAACCCTAAGATTTATTCCTTAAGTATAATGGTCAATAATTAGATGTTTATTCATACTTATTATTATTCTCTTCTCTTTTTAAAATGGTAGGAAATGATTTTGTATATATAGGTAGATATTTCCATAAATCATCCTAAAAATGTGGGTTGTATAGGGTCGGCCATGGTCGACCTTGTTAGTTTTGAAGGATAATTCACTAGGTCTAAGCTAGGTTAGATGAAAGGCTAACAAATCCAAAAAGTAAAAAATACCCCAAATTGTACAAGTTTGACAATGGTTGACCTAGTATAACTAATAATCCAATACGGAATTAAGGCAATAAAAAGAGGAAGGAAAGAGGAAAATGACTAGTATGGGTAGGATTGAGAAGAATAAGTATAGGGTTAATGTTTTAGGAGATGAGTGTGTGGATGAAAAGTGGTAAAAGGGCTAATGATCTTATGAAGAACTAATGGTATAGTTACCCCTTTCCTGATGTACCCCTTAAGGTATGTACTCAAAGAGATTGAGACTCGATGATATAAAAAATTTGGGCTTATTGGTGTATTATTCCTAATTTAGTTAAAGGGTCCGAGTAGTAAAATCAATAAATAAATATGTAATAATTAAGATATTGTTTTATATAATTTTATTAAAATTTGAACTTTTCTAAAAATAGTAAGGGTAATAAAATAAGAAGCTAAAAATTGACTGATACGACTAAGATAGAGGTTGGAATCTACTATGTAGGATTGAGACACTATCACAAATCAGGATTTGGCCTTCATTTGATGAAATAACAAGAGTGATAAAAATATGACACCTAGTATCTAGCGTTATAGTTGACCTTTGCCAGTATTGTCTTGAAGATCTAATCTTTATGGGTTTTATTCTCTAGGTCGATGTGACCCTACCTATGAAGTTTTGATAGCTAAAATTCTGAAGGCCTTCTTGTAGAGCTAAATTTTTTTTCAAACCATAGACTCTATTATGCTTTGACCAAATTTGAGAAAGGGTGGGGGGGTTATTGTGGGTGATTCACATAACATGTTTTTGCAAAGGGTGGGCATGCTACCTACATTTCAATACTCTGAAGAGGGATCAAGACATATTTAGTTCTCCCACTTAATGTGCTTTATGTAATAGTGTGTAATAAGATGTAAAATGTTAAATTAAGTATGCTTGAGATAAATAGGGACTAGTGTAAGGATTTGAATAAGCTAAAAATAGTATTCCATGGTTGTATCTAGAGACTAGGGAAATATGATTGAGTAGTTTTTATTATATTCTTACCTGCTTTGTGATATTTAACAACCCCTTATAAATGAACTTTGAATGGGATTTTATAGGGATATGTTTGTCATAGATTAAATGAAATCACACTAGGATGCACAATAAAGAAGAATAATCAAGGATAAATGGTAATTTGGGCTCAAAATGTGATTGGATAGGAGCATTGGAAAGGGGACACCCTAGGGTCCAATGTTATAGTTTATGTTTGGTGCTATTGTCTAGACGGTACAAGACTTGGGGAGATATAATAAGCATGGAAAAAGGGTCTTGGATAAGGTAGAATGAGGTCTTGAAAGCATAAAAATGATTAGGAATTAGTGAAAAGGTGCTTAGAAGGATCATCAAAGAAAGTAAGAGGGACATGTGGGATGGACGTCATAAGTCATACTCAAGTTAATAATTTTCACATTTTATATGACTATATTTTCCCCGCTTTCTTCTAGTGATGCAAAAAAGTGAAATACTATGATAAAAGAAAAATAGAAAGTGTATATGAACTTGCCTACAAGGGTGAAGCTCATAAAGTTGTGTGATGTTGTGTATGCATAGAGATATCATGTTATGAAGTGTGAATATACAAGATAAAACAAAGAGTATATTATTTATTTCTAGATACATTATATCTAAAATAATAATGTACAAAGCTTGGTAAGAGAGAGAATAAGAGAAAGGAATGACTATACCTCCCTAGGTATGTGAACCAATATAAAACTAGTTGTGGTGATGAGTGATGCTAGATGATGCTAATTAATCTTGGGTATGTGTTGTACCAAGAGTAATATCATGAATGGAGCTAAGTGCTCAATTCACTAAGAGTGGTTCAAGAATGCAAAGGTTGTCCCTTTGGCTCTATCATCCCCCACTAAGTGAGTCTAGGTCATACATGTGTTTATTGATGTTTGGATTATGTCTCTAATCCTTCTGAATAAATGGCTCAAGAATATAATGTCTAGCTAGTCCTTTGGCTCCATCATTTCTCCATGATGTAAAAATATAAATTGATACTGGTATGAATTGTGTGTTGAAGGATATGGCTCTTAAATCCCATGCACGATATATAATTTGATATTGTTGGCATGGATAGTTGAATGTATGTTAGAAATTAGGCCACTTTTGGCCACTCTAAAAGATGGAGATTAGGCATGTATGAATTTCATTCTAAAATCGGTGCATTAAACTTATATGAAAGCTACTCTAAAATTTGGAAGTTAGGATTCTATGAAATCCATTCCAAAATGATGCTAACCACCTATAGATGGAATAAGGCATGAAACTATTGAGAATATATAGGTGATATGTTGAACTTGAAAATAAAAAAAAATAAATATGTTGTATAAATTACCCCAAATCACTAATGTTTGGAACATGGATTTTGATCTAGAAGTTATACTAACTATTTTATTTGAAACTAAAAGATAGAGCCATCATACCAATCATCATGCCCCCTATATCTATATTCAAAAAGAAAAAGTGTACTAAAAATTGTAGATTTTAAATTGGTCTAAATGTGTAAAACTATAGTTGAACCTAATTTTCTACTTGCTTTTGAAAAATCTAGTTTTTTTGTTGTTTAGATAGGAGCACCAAAAATATGACATCCTAGTGTTTGGTGATATTATCCATGTCCAATATTGTTGTCCTTTACTAAAATTGAAAACTATGCTGGAACCATCACTATTTTTTTGGTCTATTCTACTTGGTTTGATGTCTAGTTGCTAGTTTATGTGTTCTAAACACTAATTTTTTGACTGTTAGGATCTTTGATCTTTGTGACAAAACCCTTGTTTGTTTCCCCCTCTTACTAGGGTAAGAATGAAGACCCTAAAATCACTACCCCCAGAAAAAATATCCCTACAAGTGTGTGATGTTTTAAAAATACATAATATAACAATGATAATCGATAAGATATCTCAAGTTATAGCATCAATTGTAATGATAATTTTTTAGATCAAGAGGGGTATGCCTAGATGGATATAACAATGTAATAACAGGCATAATGTACTAAATTTAAACTATAAATAGAAGTTTGGTTAGTTATTAGTTGTTCACTAGAAAGTCGAGATGGAGAATGATGTCCATCATGGCATCCAAGATAACATGATAATGCGTGATGTGGATCATGGTATTGTAAACAATAAGAAGTAAACAAGAAATAACCACAAAAGGCAAGAAGCAAGAAATGTATAAGAGTGGCCAAGGGGACAAGAAAATAATGGTGATGGGCACATGTCACTCAAACTAAAAATCAAGCATAGCATGTTCAAATGCTACATACACATATAATTTAAAAAAGTAAGCATTGGCATGAAATCCAAAATCACATAGAATATTATAAGCAAATTACATTGGCAAATGTCCTAAGGAACACACATGAATAGAATCAAAGGACATTGGTAAACGTCTTAAGTCACCTATAGGAGACAAAATAGGAACTAATGGAATCAATCTAGCTAAACAAATCAAGAAAATAAAGAATGTAAAGACTATAAATACAACCACATATAACTAATAAATGAAAGAATGTGAAAGTATGCAAGACATGTAGTACAAGACTAGGTATATTCTAATAAAAAACATGAGTGATATATAATAGTGAGTGTTGATAGAGTAATCTATGTAAACTAGGAAATAATGTACATCAAAATGATAACTAGAGTGTGTGGTATAGGAATGACATAACCTAGATGAAGTAGTCATGTAGAATATGCCCCTAGTGGGTATGTATATCAATGTGTGTATCTAGTAAATAATTAATATGCCACCTCAATGGGTAGAGTGAATCAATCAAGGATCTAGATGTCCCTGTACACAATAAAAAAAATCAAGTGAAGCATGGTAATGTAGATAAATTGACAAATAATATAATATAAAAACAAATTTAAGTGTATCATGATATTATAAATGTAAATCATGGATAATGAATACAATGAAAATGTTTTTGGTGTTTTTTAATATTTGAATGTTTTTAGAATTTTGATATGTTGTGAGCTATGTATAATCAAGCATAAGAAACTATGCACATGTATAACATAGGAAATATGATACTAATAGATGAGTCTCATTGGAGACTCCATATCATGGTGTTTTGCATCAAGGAAAGGAATCATGAATGATCATGAAGTATGATGGAAATATTGAGACTGTGGATCTAAAAGTTGTGTATGCTATAAATGCTCTAAAATATCTAAAGTTGAAACTAAGTGTGGGGTCCCCCTATAACTCTTATAACTCGATGAAACTTTAAGGATCTTAGGGACCCATCCAATAGTAGGAGATTCTCTCTAAACATTTGTTCTATGTGTAGACACATGAGATCTCAATGATAATTCCCTGGTTGTGAATAATGAAGATGGAAGTTGTCTAGAATCTTGAATCTATGGAGGGGTATGAACTCTCTATGATATTTATGTATGCCTCAACTATGTCTAAATAAAATATATATGAGGAACTATAACTAGTGGCAAAATAAAAACTAGTGGAAAAACTAAAATTGGTGACTATGAAGTAGAAGATGGCTCTGAAGTGGTGAGTGGTAACTCATATGTAACTTCCCCCAACTATAAAAACCTAATTATCATGAATGAATTTAATGTATCCATGAATATTAGAAGGTATTTCTTGAAGTTTATAAATCTATGGTCGACCAAGTAGCATATCAAAGACTACTACACTAGGAACAATAATGAATGGTGTGGCCACATGTGTTGGACCAAGCTATAGAGCAAGTACAATCTCACCTAATGAACCCTATATATGACCAGTAAACTTTGATAACTATGTTTATCAAGGTAATATCCTACATTGAATATCCCAAATGGTGCAATATTTTCATAGTGCACATGTTCATACTAGATCAATTGTCTATGAGAACACTATGAATAGGATGATTATGAATGTAATCTCTAATAAAGAGTGCATGATAATTTTGATCATCCTCAATCATCTCCTACTTTGAGAAGGAGATGGAAGGTCTAGCTGGAAATTTGAAATTATATACACCAATCATGTTACTCTAAGGATGTGTCTGAACTAAAGCTGACCTATATGTATCTAGTAGCAGATGTACATGATATGTATAGTGAACCCCTGATGTGTCCCCTATATCTTATTTAGAATGTTGTGGAAAGGGATTTAGGAAGATTTTCAAAGCCTTTTCATATTTTTTCTTTACCTAAGGTGGCTCAATTGAAGTACCAAGATCAATATTATTTCCATCTATCAAATCCTATATCTCGTATCTCAAACTGGCGCATCTATTTTTTATATCCCTTGGTTCCCTATGAAACTAATAAAGTGCATGCTGATCATATGCCTATGGAAGATGATTTGTTGTATACACTTCTTGAACAAGATGGAGAGATATGATGTTACATTCTAATAGCTATTGTAAAACTCTGGCTAGAGAAACTGATAGATTGGTAAAGTTTTGTTGTGGAGGTACTGATAAAACCACTTGTTAAGGGGGCGTCGAAGTTGCATAAACTATAGGTTGATTTTGAATCTTGTTATCATTGAGTTTTAATTTTCATGGGGCTTTGTTTTTATTCTTGTTTATTATTTTTGATATACCTGTGTACTTGAGTTTTCCCATTGAAATTAACTTGACTTCTCTTTCCTTTATTATGTGACACAATTCAGTGATGGAAGAGACTCTTTTGAACATAATTGATTCATGCAAAGATAGTAAGAGACTCTATTTGAAGAGATCTTGTAATTCTTGATCTACCATGGGGCTAGTCATCTTAGCCAAAGTAGTCTTATATCAGAGAACATAATCAATTACATGCTCATTTAACCTTTGTTTCTATAGTGTAACTTGGGCATATGAAACCTTATCACCAATGTTAATGTTGAAATGAGCTAGGAACATATAATTTATAAGATTAAATTCATTGACTGATGGATTTGGTAGACTATAGAACCATTATAAATCATAATACTTTATGCTCCATGTAAATATCTTGGTTAGTAGCTAGTAATTTGATACATAGTACAATCATGGTGTGTGAAAGGCTCTCAAATGTGTCTCTAGATCACCCTTACCATTATATATAGTAAGCTTCGGTTGAATATACCCTTACTGGAATGGTGTAGAAGCAATGTGATGTCCCAATGGTGTATGCAATAGAGCAAAAGAATCTAAAGCCTAAGTAGGTCTAGAGGTACCTTTCTCAAGATGTGGCACCTTGGATTGAAGATATCTTATGTCTTGCACAAGGTCTGCCATATTAGGAGACAAAGATGTACTAGTTATAGCTGGTGACATAGAGGCAAGTTGGGCTGCTATAGGGGTTGTTGAGACATAATTTCCCCTATATTTTCATGTGTAATTGGCTAATCTAAAGGAATGGAAGACTCAACTTATTTAGCCTTTCTAATTTCTATGATAGATTGTAAAATAAGAGTAAGATCTCAGGGCTAGTCTCAGAGTCTTTATCGAAAACATTATAGGATCAAATCTTTGTTAAGGACAACTTCATTATTAATATTTGGTAGAAGTTGATCAAGAGTCTGATGTGGTAGAGCATGAACACTGATGTTTGTATCATCATTATTATTCTCATAATACTCATCATCAAAATTATCCTCATTGAAATTGGTGTAATCAAGATATGTGGGATATATAGCAGGAGTATGAGCTAGTTATTTATCCATGGTATATGATTGAGTTGAAGGAATCTAGGTGAATTTAAGAGAGTTGACACTAATTCTTGCACTTCATCTCAAAGGAAGAGATGCAAGGAACTTAGGTGATATAAGGAAAATAACTTGGATAACAGTATAAAATATTAAATGGATATAATCTAAACAAGTAAATGGAATATGTATAAAAAGGATACAAAGCTCACAAACATGTGAGGTGATACCTCAAGAAATAATGGGACATAGTATATGCAACTAGGGTTTGAAAGATGATTATTTTGAAATTTACTATGAAATTTTGAAATTCAAAGTGAATTTTTGAGTCAAATATAGAACTAAAATTCTAAAAATTTATTGAAAAATGCTTGATGTAATAGGACTGAATATGTGCATGTAAGGTTTTGAGAATATTTAAGAAAAAGTTCAAAACATTATAGGGAAAATAGTAGCAAAATACCATGACCTAGTATGGCCAACTAGGGATTGAAAGAGATTTATTTTAAAATTACTATGAAATTTTAAAATTTAATGCTAATTTTTTATTTTATTATAAAGGTAAAAAATAGGATAATTTAGTATGAATTTTACCCTAGGTTTTTTATCCATAAACAAAGTAAGTCAAGTTCACCAGATGATTTAATAATTTTGGGGGTATTGTTGTATTATTATTAATTTATTTAAAGGGTCTGAGTAGTAAAATTACTAAATAAATATGCAATAATTAAGCTATTTATTTGTATAATTTGATTACAATTTGAACTTTTCTAAAAATAGTAATAAGGGTAAGAAAATAACAATTAACAAAAAATTGACTGATATGACAAAGATAGAGGTTAGAATTTACTATGCAAGACTAAGACATTATCACAAATCAAGACATGGCCTTCATTTGGTGAAAGGATATGAGTGACAAAAATAAGACATCCTAGTGTCCAGTGTTATAGTCCACCTTTACCACTATTGTCTTAAAGATATAAGCTTTATAGGTTTTCTTTTCCTGCTTGTGAAGTTTTGGTAGCTAGAAGTTTGTAGAGCTCCTTGTAGAGCTGATTTTGTCTTCGAACCCTAGACTCCATTATGATTTGAACAAATTTGAGAAAGAGGGAGGGTAGTGTGTGTAAGATTCACTAAACATGTTTCGAGACCCCTTGTGTGGGCACACTACCTACATAAAAATACTTTGAAGAGGGATCAATCCATATACAATTCTCCCACTTAATGTGCTTTATGCAAGATGCAAAATTCTAAACTAGGTGTTCTTGACATGACTAGTGACTAGGGCAAGGTTTTGAAAAATTTGAAAATAGTATTGAATGGTTGTATGTAGATAATAAGGAAATATGCTTGAGTAGTCTTGCTTATATTCTTGTTTTCTTTGTGATATTTGCCAACCCCTTCTAAATGAACATTAAATGGTATTTTATAAGGATATGATGGTCATGGGTTACATGAAATCACACTAGGGAAACATAATGAAGAAGAGGAATTAGGGGAAAATGGTAATCTATGCTAAAAATGTGATTGGATAAGAGCACTGGAAAGGGGACACCTTAGGGTCCAATGCTATATTCCAAGTTAGGAACTATTATCTGGAGGGTATGGGACCTAAGGGGATGGAATACACATGGAAATAAGGTCCTGACTAAGATAGAATGAGGAATTTAAAGCCTATGGATGAATGGGAATTCGTGAAAAGGTTATTATAAGGGTCATGAAAGCAAGTAGGAGGGACCTATGGGATAGATGTCACAAGTCATACTCAAGTTACCAATTTTTACATTATATATGACTACACTAAATAGGTTCGTACAAGATACAAAGTGTCAATAATGAATAAAAGTTTGAAATTATTATGTGTATACACACTTGTTCTAATAATTATGTACACAAATCAAATCATATTATAGGTCTGACACTCAATTTCACATGACTGGCTTGCACTCCCATTTGCCCCATTAGTAATTTCTTGTAGACTTATGTGCCTCAACTTTTCCTAGATCAATCAGATACACATGTCATCTTGCCTTGAATGTATGGATTTCTAAGTGTAACTTCCTAAAATATAATATATCAGTTGTTCAATTACACCATTATATATCGCATAACTAGATCTCAACCATCGCCCTAAAATTAAGGTGAAAATTCACATAGCTATCTTCTTTTTAACTGATAAAATTTATAACCTACATATTATTATTTTTTATAAATATGTAATATATGCATCTATCCAATATTTGATTTCATATATATTCATAATAAATTTAACATGTTACATGTATGTACTATGTCATAGGTGCATTGTAAACACATTATATTATTTCCTATTATTTCATTTTTGATAGAAGTTATAATTATGCAATTACAACATTTATAATCCATTCAATGTGTGTTTATTATTTTATCTAAATATTTTTGTGTGTATTTAATTTATACAACCATAAATTTTATACATGATGTATGATTTTCATCCATACACCTAGTCCTTGACCCTAATAACATGGATTTATGGAACTGAAATAAAACTCTTTAGTATCTTTTATCTACCTATAAACATGTGATCACAATGAGATAAATAAGGTATCTTAGTTCTATTTTAGAATACTTGGAAAAGATCCACTGAAAAATTTAGATGGATGACACCCAGAAGCAACCTAAGGTATCTACAAAAGTTGATAGTATTATTGCCTATGTGTTGGAAGATTAATGCACGAAATATTTTGGCTAGTTTCATGAGTTGATGACATAGCTCAAGCTAACACCTTTGAATCCTCATCCATAGTTTGTTTAACAATAACTTTAGCAACATAATACATTAAAATTAAAATCTAATGTAAAAAACCATTTGTTCAAAGTTAAAATGGATACTTAAGAATTTGGTGCATGTTTTTGACATATTGAGGGATACATTTCAATCATTGTGGGATGTAAGTGTTTGGTTGGATAGGAAATTGCATCAGGTAGGTCTAGAATATGTAAATGCAAGGTTTTTGGTATAAATAACATTTGTAACTAAAGGGTAGATCCATAATAGGTATTTTTTAGGTATAAAATATTAATATTCTATATAGATCATATTTTAGTATCTACATTCCCTCTCTATAATCTAAAAATACGTAACTAAGAAATTGCTAGTTTAAATGAACAAAATATGTACATAGATGTGTATAACACATTATGAATTTGTTTGAGATACTACTGAATTTTATTATTGATTTATGAAATATAAACAAGAGAATATTTTATTTTAAATTAATTCCTATAATTTGAGATTTGAAATAACTAAAACTGTTGAAAAGAAAGAGAGCAAGGAAAGAGTACACCTATTTTTTCATGTAACCATGTTTCCGCTTGGTACTTTTATTCCATAAAGATTATTAATTATGAGTAATTAGATATGACATACGTTAAAAAAATAACCTTTGATATTTTAAGAGGGATATTGGAAGGTAATTATGGCCCAATTCAATGGAAGGATGATTTGTGATAGCCATTTATATCATTGAATCTCGATCTCATGAATCAAGGGAGAATACAATAATATCAAAGTTAAGTGGTATACCTAACTGAAATGAAAAAATGGAAGTAGTTTTATGAGATTTATGACATTTAATCTCAACCAAATTAATAAAAGGATCCAATTGCTACAGAAGGAAAGGCTCAAAAATGGTGTTTCCTAGTGAAAATGGTGCTCCTTGGTAAATTATCGGTGCTTATTAGTTAATAAGTTTGAATATGTATTTAATTTTTTTGTTTAATTTCATGGAATATGAACATATAATTTTCTAATATGAATTATCTATAAAAAATTAGCCTCTTATCTATAACTATGTATAGTGTTTATCACAAATCTTTAAAAATGTTCCAAATCTATAAAAATAGGTACAATATTTAAAGAATTTTGACCCAAGTGTATATCTAAATCATGTAAACTATATCAATTTTTTTCACATGTATATATTATGTGTGTAGATTCATGTCTCTATGACATGCCCCCACTAATATGTCCCTCCCCCTTTTGAGGTGACGTTAATGAAATCTAGTAGTTACCTTACATCAAAAGAATGAGATAATTATACAAATCTATGTATGAATCATGTATAATTTAATTATTTCATTTCTAATAATATATATTAATTAGTATCATATTTTATCAATATAATACTTAATATGTATGATATGGATCATGGAAATGTCTATAAAATTATAAAAATAAGCTTAATAAATAATCAAGCACACACATAAGACAACTATATGTTACATAAAATGGGTCTAATCAAACAAAAAACAAAGGGCATGTTTAAATTCCAAACACTCAAAATAATTCCATATTAAAATTTCCCCATAGATAAATAAAGAAACATGTAGTGGTGAAAGGACCAATAAGAAAGGAACATATTTAATTTTTCCACAAGCAAGACATTATCAAGAAATAAAATACACTCAAAGAAGTGACAATATGAATAAATGAAGGATAAGAAACCAACATGAACATATCATACTAGTCCTTGAATATATATTTTATAAAAATTCCATGTAAAATATCATATCAAGCATTACATCATGATTCTTCACCAGGAAACTTGCTAGATTATCTGTGGATATCTATCGTTGATGAATTGAGATTTGGCTATTTTTAACGAAAATCATATATATAGTGATATGGGATAATAGGATATTGATTAGGTTATATGATCACACTAATATGAATTAGTTGTATACGTAAGTTTAGGTTATGATCATGTTGATTTATCACTTTAGCTATATTTTATGGTGAATATATATCATGATTGTTATAGTCTAACCACCTATTTTGTAGTGAGGATGATACATAAAAATACATCCCTTAGAGTGTGATCAAGCGAGAACATAGTTGGATAGGGTGATGTAGATCAAGAAGTCAGACGGTGATAGAAAAATTGACTGGTATCATGCACACCAACCAACACATGATTAGATGCATAATTTGAATGGTTAGCATAATGTCTTTAATGTTACTTGCAATAAATAGATTTTTTCTTATGGTTTGATAGCATATCTTAATGGTTTTATGGATTTCATCTAGTGTGACTTGTGTTTAGCTATACATGTTATGATATTTGCTTGATTAGACTAATTTGGATTATTAGTCTATATTTTAATCATTAGTCTATCATGACAATTTGAAATGATAATTACTAAACACATTAATTATTATATATTTGAGAAAACTATAAAATATAATGTTTGATAATAAAATAATAAAATAGAAAAGAGGAAAGATTTAGATTTTGAGGAAAGTTTAATTAAATCTTATGATTTGATAAATAAAGAATATTTCATTAAAATAAATAAATAAGGTAAAGACAAAAACAAGAATTAAAAAAAAATTTATTAAGAATTAAAATAAAAATCCATAAAGTAAATAAATAAATATGCTTTAAAAAATGATGAAAATATTTTAAGAACCTCTACGCCCTTCTTTGGTAGAGCATGGAATATGGAAATGTGGAGATAGTAGATAAGATAGGGGAGAATGAAAAAAAATGGTGTAGCTCTAGGAAGATGATCAAAAAAAGAGATGCAAAGAGGAAAAAAAAGACATGAATTGATAGGTAGGTCGTGTCCTTAATTTTATCAGTCTAACTATAAGTTTAAGTTCATATTGATGTATGGCATTGCTTCTACCTAGTTTGTTTGGTAATTTTAGTATAATTGTTAGGTAACATCACCATTTTTGCTTATCCCCTATTTTTTTCCATAGTTACTTTAGTGTTTCCAGTATAAAAAGTATTAAGTAATAGACGTCTACCTCTTAACAATAGCAGTTGTATTTAATATCTTCTTAAGTCTATGGTCACCATAATTAACCAATAAATATTTGGCTGTAGCAGTAGATATTCAACCATAACTATAGTAAAATATAGAAAATATCACCCTTTGTATCATAATTCTATGGTTGGGTCAATTAATAATTAATTGTTAGTGCCTAGTCATCATTTTTATCACTTAGGCATTAATGTTAAAACTGGGCTAAGATTATGCTTAAGCCTATTATAATATTTATCTTATTTTATATTTTTATTTAGAATATTATAGATATGATGAGGTATATTATAATTATTTTTAGATGAATACTATAATATCATTAACATGCATCCAAATATAATTTACCCTATTATAATTTTGGTGAATGTGGCATTTTAATTAAATATAATAGTACCCATAATTCAATACAGCTTAACTAATTTATATTATTATTCTAACCAATATAAATAACAGATTTTTTGCTTCTAGCATTGAATTGATCTATAATTTATTGAAGTCAAAAATTTATGTTCTCGTATGGAACTCAGATTTCAAGAATAACATATTAGCATCTCAACCTTTGTGTGGTAGTTAGTGCCACTATAGATTAAGTCTAAGTGTATCACTGATCTAATGATATAGATGAATTAACTAATCAGATATTGATATTAAAAGCTTCACTATATTGCAAGCATCACTGGTTATTTCTAATCGGGTCACTGATATCCTAATATGTGTTACAGATTACACTTTAAATTATGCATGCTAATTGAATTATAATATGGTGCTAGTTTTTTAATTAATAAATTTCAAAATATGGTATTTCATGAAATAATCATGGGAGTTTTATAATAGCTACATCCCCTAATTATTAAAGGTTATATCATATTAATTTGAATAACAGATAGAGTGACTACACTATGCCAGGTGTGTAATTATTAAATAATTATTATAGATGTGTGACTATACTATGCCAAGTATATATTAGATATTTCTTATACCTGAGTGACTACATTATGCCAAGAATATATTTATTAGACATTTATTAATAACTAATAATGATGTGGGATGTTTTATTTTAAATGCATTTATTAATCTTAGCAAATTTACATGAGATCTCTAGCTACATAATAGTTACATGTGACTAGGGCACGTGAGTAATGAGCATCCTATCACTTATGCATTAATAGCAAATATATATAAGTGATATGGGCATAAATTACATGTAAATGCTAACATGTATGAGCATATAATATTATAAGTGAAATAGGAATTAGTTTTATGTATATCCATTTAATATGGTAGAAAAGTCTTATACCATTATATCACTTGATTACCATGATGGTAATGAGCTTAGAGCCTAGTATAAGGTTATGTTTCTATAAATGAATTATATTTAACATGCATAATCCATTATGGACTTTTCGAGTTATATATATAGAGTTTCATGCCTTAAATATAACTACATAGAGCAGGGTATCTATGCATGGTTACATATATTTATGGATCGAAGTATATGGTCATTTATATAGATTTTGACTATAGTTAAGTCATGGTTTAATAATTGAATAATTATGAACTAACTTAATGAGGTTCATGAAATACTAGTGAGTAAATCTTTAAGTTTCTCATAAATTCAAGATGTGAACATAACATTAAAATAAGTTTTGATAAGCTTTATAAATAATTATGAAACATGTGAACATATAAGTGTTCTATTATAGAATTAGCTCCTCAAGTGGATTATAGTCTATCTTAAATGATTATTAAAATAGAAGCTCAATATATGTGTGTATCCAAACCCATAAACATATTACAATAACTAGATTAGATTTAGTTATAAAACACAAGTACTTAATGGGAATGACTATGTTGGGTCATAGGTCGAAGCTTTTAACTAGAAATAAGATTATACCTAATCATCAAATGTTTGTGGACTAAAACCATAACTGAATTAAAAAAACATTATAAAAATTGGAGTGAGATGTTTAAATAAACATTATAATATGTTTATAAATTCTCTATTTCTCTGTAAATGGTTGACTGGCTATTAGTTATATATTAGGTGCTTATGTGCAATACATGATTATGATAATATGGACAAGTTTTTAGACTTATTTAAAATATAGTGGTGCATCATATTGTGTGTTTATATGTTGTGATGATTTGGAATTCTTGTTTGCATTTTAAGTTAGAGTATACTTGGGTGGTATAATTCTATGTTGTTTGCTTATTATTATCTGCATGGAACATTTGATTCTTGAAATCATAAGTTTGGAATATGTGTTAAGATGTACTTGAGAACCTATGATAGTATGGAATATCATAGGGTACTATAGTATAAAAGTATGTTTTACCTAGATGGTACATACTATAATTATTATGCCTAAAATCATATCTACATTCGACTATTTTATTATATACACAATGGTTGTTGCTATGGATAATGAGTTTTGTAAAAATTGGTAGGAGTTTTTATACACATGCATGTAACCATTGAGAGTTTAACGAATGATATGTAGGTATGATATTGTGTTACATGGAAAATATGACTATATTCATTTTATATAGTTGTATAATTGCTTATGTTTTCATGATTTTAAGATTACTTTATATGACTATTTTAGGGAAACTAGTAGTTATGTATTAAAATACTAGACTATGGTAATATAGGTTATCATTGGTGTATTATGTTTGGAAATAAATTTTGGTAGTTGAAATATATATTTATGTATATTTTACCTGGGTGGTATAGACTGTAGTTGTTAATTCTTGTATGAGGTAGAAATTAATGTAAGATTCATTCATGTGTTTGATGGAATAAATGTATACTTTGGTTACTCATATGTATATCATATCATATGATGTATTTGTTAATTAGGATGTAAAATAAATAAATATTTTGGTTTATTTGTATTTTATCAATCTATATTGCTGATATGGATTAATGAGCGACATGGATTTCACTCGCTTACTAGTGTCACAATGATAGATGAAGGCAGTCTGATCAAGTGGTGTGTATGAATATGATTGATCTAAATTATTATCATTTATTATTTGTAAATATTTAGAACAAAATATGTTTAATGAGATATTATAATTTCATGAGTGTGATTCACATGTTGTGATATATCTTGCAATATATTGGGTTTATATGATACATTACAATGTTTAGTTTAGAATCATATAACACATAGGTACTTGCTTGTCTCTTTGTTTTCCTACACTATCACTATCTACTTATTCATGAAGGGAGAGCCATTTATATATGGGATTAGTGTGGGGTATATTTGTTCAATGGTTGGTGTGTAAAAGTGCTCTGATGATCCTCTCTCTCCCCATAATAGAACTACTTATCGAGATGACACTTGAGATTGTGACAGATAATTGAGTTTAGAAATAATGCTTTGGGGAAGCCATGCATTTATATGTAAATCATATAAAATTTTAATTATCAATGAATATTTTCAAGAATATTTAGAATTAATTATCATTATACTTGGACATCGGTGGTTGTAGACTTGTTAAATTTGTAGTAGAGTTAATGTGATTGTTTTCTATATTTGCATTGTGACTTGTACTCTCATAATATTAGATATTAATATTATTTTATGTATTATGCTTGTTTATATTATCACATTGTGTATTTATTATGTTCTATATATATTCTCATTGTGTAATCTATGTTTGATATACATGGTTAATTAAAAAAAATCATGTATTTCTATGTCTAACCCAGTGAGGTTGTTACATGTGGTATCAAAATTGTGGCTCAAACTCTAAGACCTAATGAGTCCCTTGGCATTTTCATGTATTATTATTCACCAGAGTGAACCTAGTGACATTAATTATTACACTATTACTTTGCATTTATGTTACCTCAGTGCAGAACCATGTTACACCATGATTGGAGTTTTGAGAATTGATAGATCTTGTATAAATTGGTGACTTTTATAAGTATGTGACATTCATGAAATGTGTGTAGTATAGTGAGTGTGCATCCTTAGGATAACTCAACCCTTTTTGTTTTTTGGGGGATTGGTTTATCGAGTGTCCCATTGGTGATGGTTGTATTTTACACTTGGGTGGATGGGTATATAATGTAGTTCATGAGTTATGAATAAAATATTTCTACCATATTTTGATTACATAGATCAAACACCTCGAGGATGGTTAGAGAATGACTTATTAATCAAATTTACTCTATAATTTGTGGTTTTTCATGATTTTTTAATAATAATGAGATGATTCTCCCTTAAATTTATGTGACTTATTTTTTATGTTTTATATTCACTAATCCTAGGAGTGGGAAAGTTTATAAGACTGATTTTAGTTTTGGTACCACCTAGTGTGGTGGGAATCTTCATATAAGTAGAGTTGTTCTGATGTGTTAGAAGTTATTTAAGGATTGTAACCTTTAATTTATATGGATTAGAAATAAGTTCCATTCCTCTTAGTTATCATAGAGATGATTGGTCACTCCCTCACTTTCTTTTGACATCATTATAAGTCATGAAGAGGATTCATATTTTGTTGATTTAGATTTTCCTTAAACATGAAATTTTTTTTGAAATAATGTTTGGCCATATTCCCTTTAAGTTTTGGGAGAATGTTTCCTACTTCTCATATAGTGAGAATTTTTAATATTGGATGAATTGTTACATATTTATGATTAGTATATTCCTTTTCTAGTTATGGAATTAGATTGTGACACTATATGTATAGGTTTGGTAAGTAGGTAGTGTTTTGACAACATTAAGTTGTTGTGTTTCATTTTTACCTTATGAAGGTATGTAGGATTTTCTTAGATGATATTTCTATAATTTTCACTTATGACTATTAGAGTCTCTACTTGATCTCACTTGTGATTTTAAGACCTCATGAGGTAACAAACCTTGAATTGTATATTAAATCTTAAATTAAGAATTGTAAACTGATTATAATCAATATGATTTTATACACCCTTGATTAGATTGATATTGTTATATTTTGATTAAATCATGTTGTTTGAAGAGTCAATTTTATACCTTTCATCAAAAGTGAGTAGGGTAATGTATGTCCAAAACATCTTGTCAATTTAGGGGTTGAGAGAAACTTTTAATTTACTATATTTTGGCCAAAAAATAGGGAGATATGTCTCACTTTTTCCCTTTATACAGTTATAAGTATGGTGTGATCATTGGTCTTGAATGTTATGTTAATTTTTAAAATTATAGGTTAAGCTAGGAATGTGATACTAGTTGTGTGTGGCTAGCGGTAACTCAATATAATTATGGATTGATTATATGATTTATCTTATATCTATATTAATACATATAAAATTATTTAACACATATCTTTGCTTTCAATGATCTATTAGCATAAAATTGTGATTATTTGAGCATTGTACACATTTTGAAGATCATTAGGTCATGGAGACCTAAGTTAAATGTGGTGAATTAGGAACATGAGTTTGAAGTGATAGGACTATATCCTACTTAGTATCACATTGACTTGGTTTTTATTTAGTTGGATCCAAGAGATGGACTTATTGAATCTAGGATTTGACACATAAAACTTGTCAAATTAAATCATATGGCCATACAAATGTATAATGTGGATAGCTATTCCGTGACTTTGTATACACTGGAAATATAATATTTCTAGTTCCTATTCATCATCACACTTGTCAAGGGATTAGTGGAGTAGTGATAGTATTTACATGTTATACTTATTGGGAGCTATGCAGAGTAGTGATACTATTAACTTATGCATATTATTCTTATTAGCTTCTTTAATTAATTTTCTCTAGAAAGAGAAAAATACTCTCTAGAATAGAGAGATGTATAGAGGGATAGAATATTTTTTGAACACTCCCTGGTCATTTGTTTTTTAATTTATGATGATCTCACAAACATTGGAAGGAAGATAAAATTTCACTGATATATGTATATAAAGGATCTATTTATACTTATAGACCCTAAGGTGGTCATGATAAGAGCATATAGAGTAAGTAATAATCATAAACCATGTTTTCATAATTCAAATTTGTCACAGAGCAGGGTCTTATGGAACCAATAATTTTGGAATAGTGCAAATTGAAAATAACTATGGTGAGTTTTACAAGTAAATTTCTATTTACTATTTAATTTTAATATGTATATCACGCTTATGATTTGCTAAACAATGATTTTTTACCATAATTTATGATTTGATAAGAGTCATTGAGGATGATGACTATATTTAGGAGGAAAGGATCTTACATCTCAATTCATTGCTACCCAAACTTGCTAGATTATTCATGGATATCTATAGTTGACAAATTTAGATTGGGCTATTTTAAACTAAGCTCACATATATACTAATATGGGGTAGTAAGATGATGTTTAGGTTACATGATCACACTGTTATGAGTTAGTTGTATGTATAAGTTTACTCTATGGTCATGTTGATTTACCACATTAGATATATTTTATGGTGAATATATATCATGACTATTATAGTCTAACTACCTATGTTTTGGTTAGGGTGATGCAGGATAATCCATCACTTAGAGTGTGATGGAGTGAGAGAATCATCAGAGAGGGTGATGTAGATTGAGATATCAGAGGGTGATAGAGAAATTGACCAGTACCCTACACATACCATGTTCCCTAGCACATGATTAGATGCATAATTTGAATGGTTAAAATAATGTCTTTAATGTTGTTTATAATAAATAGATCTTTGTATATGGTTTGATAGCTTATTTTAATGGTTTTATGGATTTTGTATAATGTAAATTGCATGTGGTCATGAATGTTATGAGATTTTCTTAATTAGACTAATTTATATTACTTGTTTATATTTTATTCATTAATTTGTCATGACAATTCAAATTGATAATTAATAAACACAATAATTTTTGTAAATTTAAGAAAAATAAATAAAATAGAAGGTTTGATAATAAAAATAATAAAATATAAAATAGGAAAGATTTAGATTTTGAGGAAAGTTTGAATTAAATCCCATGATTTGAGAAATAAAGAATAATTCATAAGAAAAAAGGTAAAGATAAAAACAAGAATAGAAAGAAAAAGATCAGACTTTAAATGAAAAATCTATAAAGTAAATAAATAAATATGCTTTAAAAAAGATAAATATTTTATAAACAACTATATCCTTCTTAGGAAGAGCATGAAATATGGAAAATAAAAGATAATAGAGAAGATAGGGGATAATGAAAAAAAAGGGCACAACTTTGCGAATATGACTAGAAGAAGCGATGCAAAGAGGGGGAAAAAACAAGACACAAACTATTAGGTAGGTCATGTCCTTAATTTTATGAGTCTAACTATAAGTTTAAGATGAAATTGATGTATGGCAATATTTCTACCCAATGTATTTGGTAAATTTAGTATAATTATTGGGTAACATTGGCATATCTACTTAGCCCATATTTTTTTCCATAGTTCATTTAGTCCTACGAACATAAAAAGTATTAACTAATAGATATGTACCTATTAACAATAGAAATTGTATTTAATAACTTTGTAAGTCTATAGTCATCATAATTAACCAAAATATATTTGGCTGTATTGGTAGATATTCAACCATAACTATAGCTGGAGATAGAAAATATCAACCTACGTCTCATAATTCTATAGTAGGGTCAATAAATAATACATTATTAGTGCCTAGGTGTCATTTTTATCAGTTAGGTGTCACTGTTATAACTCGACATAGATTATGTTTAGGCCTATTATAATATTTATCCTATTTTAAATTTTTATTGGGTATATTATATATATATATATATATATATATATATATATATATATATATATATATATATATATATTCTAATTCCTTTTAGATGCATAATATAGTATCATTAGCATGCATCAAAATATAATATACCTTATTATAATTATGGTGAATGTGGATTTTTAATTAAATATAATAGTACCTAGAATTTTATGTGGTAATTAATTTAAATCTATATATGTGGAGATTTAAGCAAATACAATAATATAGTTTTTAATGGTCATGAGCTAAGATTCTATTACTATCAGTTTATATATGGTGTCACCATATAGAAGACTTTTAGCTTAACCAATTTGCATTATTGTTCTAGCCAATATAACCAATAGATTTGTTACTTATGGCATTGACTTGCTCTATAATTTCTTAAAGTTATAAATTTACATTCTCGTATGGAACTCAGAGTGCAAGAATAAGATCTTAGCATTATCGACCTTTGTGTGGTAGTTAGAGGCACTATAGATTATGTCTAAGTTAGTCACTGATATAATGAGCTAAATGAATCAACTAATCAGATATGGCTATTATAATAATCACTTTATTGAAAGAATCATCGGTTATGTCTAATCAGGTCACTATAGTGTGTTCACAAATCAACATGATTGAGGGGTAGAGAAATCAATTACTATGAAATCACCACCCTTTTAAAGTCTCTAGAAAAATTATATATACATACATACAGATATATATATATATATACATACACACACACACACACACACACACAAATATATATAGATATGTATGTATGTATGTATGTATTAATGTATGCCTGTATGTATATATATATATATATATATATATATATACATACACACACACACAAATATATATAGATATGTATGTATGTATGTATGTATGTATGTATGTATATATATATATATATATATATATATATATATATAGACACACACATACATATTCATATATACACACACACACATATACATACACACACACACACACACACACACACACACACACACACACACACACACACACACACACACACACACACACACACACACACACACACACACACACACATATTGATTCATCAAATTATCAACACCATATTATAATTCAATTAGAATCCATAATTTAATGTGGAATCCGTCACACATATCAGGATATTAGCGACTCACCTAAACACGAGAAGGTTGAGAACAATGACACAGTGATTCTCTTTATTTTTTTAAAACAAAAACTTATGAAATCATAATGGTTATTTCATAAGGCTATGTTTTAAAAAAATAAAGAGAATCATTGTGCCATTTTTCTCAACCTTGTCTTGTCTAGGGAAGTCACTAATATCCTAACATGTGTGATGGATTCCATTTTAAATTATGTGTTCTAATTGAATTATAATATGGTTTTGATATGTTGATGAATCAAATTAAAATATAAGTATTTCATTAAATAATCATGGGATTTTTATAGCAACCATATCCCTTAATTATTAAACTCTATATCATATTGATTTTAATAACAAGTTGAGTGACTATGCATTGCGAAGTATATAATTATCATATATTTATTATATCTGAGTGACTACACTATGCCAAATATATATTTATCAGATATTTATTATAGTTGAGTGACTATGCTATTAGAGGAATATATTTATCATACATTTATTAATAGCTAATAATGATATGGGATGCTTTATTTTAAATACATTTATTAATCTTAGCATATTTACATGAGATTGCTAGCTACATAATAGTTACATGTAATTGGGACATGTGACTAATGAGAATTATATCACTTATGCATTAATAGTGACTATACCTAAGTGATGTTTCATAAGTTACATGTAATAGGATATAATTTAATAAATGAAATGGGAATTAGGTTTATGTATATTCATTTAGTATGAGAAGAAAATATTATACCATTATATCACTTGCATACCATGTTGGTAATAAGCATAGAGCCTATTCTAGGGTCTTTGTTTCTATATATGAGCTATATCTTACATGCATAACCTATTATGTCTTTTTGGTGTTATATATATATATATATATATATATATATATATATATATATATATATATATATATATATAACACCAAAAAGCCATAACGGGTTATGCATGTCATAAATATAACTAGATAGAGTTGGGTATCTGTGTATGGTTACATATATTTATACATTTAATTATGTGTTCATTTGTATAGATTCAAACTATAATAATGTCATGGTTTAATAATTTCATAGTTATGAAATAACCTCATGGCGTGCATGATATACCAATGCTTGTACATGGGGGTTCAACCTATAACTCAATAGTCAGTTTGAGTAAATATTTAATTTTCTCATAAATTTAGGATGTGAACATAGCATTAAAATAAGCTTCATAAAAAAATATGAAATATATGAACATAGGAGTGTTCGCTTATGACTTTATCTCCTTTGATGGATTATAGTCTACATTAAATAATTATGAAAATAGAATCTTGACAGATGTGTATAGTCAAAACCCTAAACATATAGCCTTTTCTTCTTCTTGCTCCATGGCAGGACATGGTCTTCAAACTGAAAACCATAATTCCTTGCTCTCCCTACGAAGAGTTCCTTTTGCTAACTTTGGAATATAGAAGTATGGTCCACCACCATAGCTTGTTGTTCTACTAGTCCAGTCTAGCACATGCTTTGATTGTCAACATCAGACCCTTGACAAACCATCAACTCAACATCTTCTTTGGTGTGAAGGAGTTTGACCTCTTCACCCTGAGCAGTTTTCAATCAGAGCAACAAAGATCCATATCTAACTATGGAAGAATTATTGCCATCAGATTCCAAGATCTAATCATCATCAACAACTAATCTTCTATTAGATTTATCTTCATCAGAGATGGAAGATCCTTTTTGATTTCTACTGCACCTTACTAGTTCTTATGACTCCTTGTTTAGATCAAATTCTTGATTGCCAGCTATAGGACTTTCATCAGCTGAGACATGAGCATCCTTTATGGTCAAGAAATAATTACCCCTACCTAAAGGCTCAAATACAATTTGAATTGTAGGGGATGACATTTGGGTAACCACTATGTTTGCCTCAGATAGGTCTGCACCTAGTTCTTCATTAATGTCTAATTGCTCAAGATTGGCTTGAAGCGATTCAAACTCAGTCATCTAAATTTTGGATTTCTTGACATGATCAATCATGGAAAATGACTGAGATGGACTTGGAAGAGAGGATGGGAGTTCATCCTTTTGGTTTTTGGGAGGGGGAGGACTGATCTACAAATTTGAAGTAGAAGGTGTAGAGATGTTTGATGTACTTACTTCTTTGGCAATCACTGGGTCCTTGGACTGAAAAGGAAGAGGGGTTTTCTGCTCAACAATTGAAATTGCTAGTTGGGGTTGCTCCTCTATCTTCTCTTTGTTGGCCTGTTGGGCTGACTAATTCTTGGGCTAGGTGAATACTGTGTTTGATCCCTTTATTACTTCACTTTCACTTCTAGGTTCATCTTGATAATTCAAGAAACCAATATGGGAGTCGCCAGCTAATTCTTCTCGATGTTCCTTGAAGAGATCAGTGCCATTTTCTTGCTCAGACTTAGGTTGGAAATAGGAAACATGTTATGTTTCTAGATATCTAACTATTGAGTTGGTTAGAGGTGCTTCAAGAGTAAGGTTCCTCTATGGGGGAGGAAGACGATTTGGTTTCTCTTGACTTCTAGCAGGGTTACATTGATATGGTTTATTAGGGAATGTCCTCCTTGCTATATCTTTATATAGAGGAACATAAGACATAACATGTGCCATTTGCTAATTCAAAGATAGAAATTGATTTTCTAGCTTTTGTACGATTGGGTCAGTGATGACTGTGGGTGAGTATTCAAAAGATGAAGAGGGTTTGCCTCTATTCGGGTCTCTCCTTATCTTTCCTGCTAGGATAAGGTCATCTTCTACCTCATTAGCCAAGTCTTGAGCAATGGCAAGGTCTATGTGTGAAGCTCATCTCAGTAGAAAACTCACTTTAGGTAGGTGTGAGTTGATGAAGAAGCATTTGAGGTTCTGAGGTGTTGGCTGGGCTACCATAGGAATCCTGTGCCTCAGCTTGTCAAACTTGGCAATGAAATCCCTCATAGGCTCATGGGGCTCCTTCTTCATTTAAATTATTTGGGCTAGAAAGGCATGTGTATCTTATACAAGATTGTACCTTGCTTTGAACTTGGCTTTAAGTGTATCCCAATCAATCACTGATCCAGCTTGTAAATGGTAGAACCAGTCTGTAGTAGCACCTTATAGTGTGTCCATAAAAATCCTGACTACCACGTCTTTGAATTCCACCCCTATCACACCACAAGCTATGCTAAAGGCTGCAATGTGTTCATTAGAGTGAACTATTCCATCACCAAAAAATTTGGGGAAATTATTTCTTGAACTACGTGGGGGTTGATGCAGAGGTGGAGTCAAGTTGAGTGGGCCAAAAGAGTTACCCCAAGGGCCTCGAACTGTGATGATTTAATTAAAAAAAATATAGATAAAAAATTTGGATGGAGTGGATATATTTTAGAACAAAAATGGAAAAGGACTAGCTCAGCTTCAACTTGAGGCTTGAGGCTTTAAACTATGCACTCTTTCCCAACAGCTCTGGTTTTGTAGACCAGATAAAATAACAAAGGTGGAGGAAGATGGTAAGGTTATAAATGGATAATCGGTAAGACATGAAATGAAGTTACAAGAGTCTATAATGGATAAGGGTTATAATGACAATGGGTAAGACACAGGTGATGTTTCAATTTGAAACTTGAGGTTCCAAATTGTACAAAAATATGTATATCCCCAGCAGAGTCACCAATAATTATTGGTTGAATATTTTGTCGATTAGCATACTGATAAACAAAATAGATCTAATCAGCCAAAGTAGAAATATTTGTCATCCAAATGTGTAGGTTTACGACATCAAAAGGGGACTAATCTCTCCTCTCATCAAAGGGAGGTTTCCTATATATATATATATATAGAAAATAATACTCAAGGGTAGGATAAACCATCCATCTCTCTTTATTCAGAGATGATGCATGCAAATCAAAGGAAAAAGTCAAGGGAAATGATATAAATCACTCCTCTTCTTTTAGAAGTACAATTCAACAAGCCACAAGAATACTTCTGGTAATAAAAGCAAAATGTAACTAAGGACGTAGTAACCAGCAAATTGAGATGTAGCACAAAGTCTCCACTTGAAGTGCCCAAGAGTGAGATATGAAGGGCAATTAGGGCATAAAGTTGTCCCAAGGTCCTTCACACGGAAACAAAAATAAAATATAGTAAAGTCAATTATGGGGGCACAGAGTCTCTCCATAGTTGACCTCAGGACACCTTCCTGACTACTTTAACTAATTTTGCTTGTTGTATTAAAGGAATAGAAAATATATTAAGGAAAAAGACATAAGAACAATTTTCCCAACAAAAAAGATATCACAGCATAAAGTCTGAAAAGTCACTTGCTTTCTTATTCCAATAACAAAATATGATCAACAATCTGAGCTCAAATTCTCAGTAATGCCTTTCAATTTGGGCAGAGTTTCATTTTTGATTGTCAAAAAGAGATGTGTATTTACAATAAGAGAGAGTCCCTAATATAGCCTCTTCAAGGACTCAATAATAGTAACACATCATGTTACATTGAAATTTGTTAAGAAGACACGCTATTGAAAGTTTGCATCTTTCAATGTCCACCTGGCGATCTGATCCTTCTTCATCATTCCTCCTTTTTTGGTTAATTGAATCAGGTCCTTGATTCAATTTGATGCTCTATTCTTTAGTCGCTTCTTGTTGGTCTTGGCCTCAAAGCCTTTGAATGCATCTAGTTCCATAGATTTAAAACTATAGAGATCAACATCTTTTTTATTGTCACAACTTTGACATCTGTGGGCATGTCACTTTCTTAAAAAATTCCTTCAGCTTTATCGTTTGAGCTTTCTTAAAGGGGACCTTCCCTTTGAGCCTTGATAAATGATCCACTTTAGGTCGGGAAGAGCTCCCCACAATGGTATCTACCCTTCAGTTAGTCTTTAGATGGCCTTCGAGTTAAGTTATTTGGCTCTTCTTTAAGGCTTTTCTAAATCAACAGCTATTTTACAAACCTTGAAATTGACATTGCGCACCCATCACCATGTTTGAATTTTCAACGGCTAGTTCACCGTTCTTAACTCTAACTTTTTTGGGTGCATCACCCCTTGGGATTTATTCAACTTTCTATTTTTACATCCTCCTAAGGGGAAGGTGACCCTTCATCTTTGGGAAGTGTCCTTTAATTTGGTAGCCAAGAGTCCCCCGCAAGGGAACCTGCCCTTCGAGGTCCTTCGGCGGCCTTTTGTCTTTTTCATCCTTTGAAGATTTCCTACAGACTTTTTCTATGGACCCTTTTCCCACAAACTTTTTTTGCAAACATTTTCCCATAGATAAAATTTTGTAGACAATTTCCCACGGACAAAAAGTCTGCAATAATTATTGCTTTGTTTTTAGCCTTCAAAAATTCCTTCGGGCTTTCCTCCCGCAATCTTTCAGAATTATTTCAGAATTTTTGTTCAAAGGAATTCCTTCAAACAAAATTATAAAGGAATTATTCCTTATTCTTTTTCCTAAAGTAAATCCCTTTGTCTTTCAGCTGCCTTACATAAAAATTTTAAAGAACTTACCTTTGCGACTTCCTTGAAAATAACCCTTCCAAAGGGTGCTTTTGTTGACCAAGTGCCCTACGCAATGGATTTTGTCCTTCAGAAGGCTCTCTCAAAAATTTTCATTGAACCACTCCTTTGAACTAAGCTTTAAACCAAGTTGATGAACCATTTGATGAATTGATGCATTGAACCCACTGAATTGAACCAAAGTGGTTCAATGGTTCATTGGTTCAATCGGTTCATTCTCTTCGATTTGGCTAAGTCCTTTTGATCCTCATTAAACCAAATGCATTGAACCTATTAAACCTTTGAACCAAAGTGGTTCAATGGTTCAACAGTTCAATGGTTTAGGCCTTGGAAACTTGATCTTTTTATTGAACCTAACTATAGAAGCCTTTGAACTTGAAAACGGTTGAACTCTTGCTACTGATGTTGAACCTTTAAACCTGTTGAGCCCATTAAACCAAAATGGTTCAAGGTTCAATGGTTCAATCCTTTCTTAGAAGCTATTTGTTGAACTCTTTTGGTTGAACCTGGTCACTGAACCAACTTTGAGATCGCCTAAGTGTTGAAATCTTGCTTCTTTCCTATAGAGTCCATAGATTTTCTTTTCCTGCTAAGTCCATAGATTTCTCTTCCTACAGAGTCCATAGATTTCTCTTCCTACAGAGTCCGTAGATTCAAGCTTGTAGAGTCCATAGATTTTTTAGAAGCTTGAAAAATGATGAATTTGAATGCCCAGGACAAATTTTGAAAAGGGAAGGGACAATTTTAGTTTGTAGGACCAAAATAGCTCAAATGTTGTCCCAAAAAAGAGTGATATTTTTGGGGGATAAAAACTATTAAACAAGAATTTCATGATGAAGGGAAAGGAAGAAAGATAAAAAATCAAACAATGAGGAAGTGACTGAAATAGTATACGGTTGACTAGGTCAACATAAGATAGAAATAAGGATTGCAAGAAAGTACAAGGTTGAGTGGGTCCATCAAGTATAGTGTATAAATACTAGAGAAATATGTAAAAGGGGTTACAAATGGTATAGGTTTGACTGGATCAACTTAGTAAAATAGACAAGAAAAAAAATTGTAATAGGTTGTGAACTGAAATAAGATAAATTTTTTAGTTTATT
This sequence comes from Torreya grandis, assembly GCA_037957365.1. NCBI lineage: Eukaryota > Viridiplantae > Streptophyta > Pinopsida > Cupressales > Taxaceae > Torreya > Torreya grandis. The sequence goes on along the minus strand of JARHVA010006259.1, from coordinate 636,120 downwards.
TAGGATATTAACAACTGAAGGGAAACAAACAGTCAATTGGATCAAATTGGCCAATCTAATTGAATCACACAATACAAAACCTTGCACTAACACTAAATAATGCAAGTTTTTTCACACAAAATTGAGCAAAGAGCAAACAAACAACTTGAAAATTAATGAGTGAAATATTTGGTCAACCTAAGATGTTTATAAGATTATTAAGAAATGATTTGAAATGTGATAGGAAGTTGGTCATAAAACAAGGAACTACATAACAATCTAAGGATGGTTTCAAGTATTTTAGGTTGAAAGGGACTATAGTGATAATGATATAATCTTGGTATTAAGGCCTACCCCCTCACTTCACACAACACAATGATAAGGGTATCAAGTTCTTAGCCAAAACATATGATTAACCATGCTTTATACTTGACTAGAGTTTCATGTCGGCTTCCCCCTTGGTGATGAAATCTATGTAGGTTGGCCTAGATAAATGTTAAATTTATTTGTTATAGTACATGATTTGGATGTGTGTGAATAAAATAGAAATAGTGAAACTAAATAGTTAATTAAAAACCCCCTAATTAGACTATGTGAACTATTATAAGCATATAAGCAACAAGAAAAGAAAGGTGTGAACTAATTACTAGCATATAGAGATTAATTCCAACTTAAAAAAAGGTATAGTGTTCACACTATATGGAAAAAATATAGAATAGGGTCGATAGGGTCAAACCTAAACTATAGAATCAAGGTTTGAAAATTTAAACGGTTGTACAAAACTGACTCAATTATTTTAGACATCATAAAAAATAAAAAAACTAGAGTGAGAGTGTCGACAAAGTTGATTATGCAAGGGTAGTTTTAAAGACTACACATTATGAAAGGAAAAATAGAAAATAAAGAGATAGAGAGATAAAAATTAACCTTGCTAGATAAAAGATGTTGACAATGAAGATTGATAATCAATAACCTTGGAATGTTCTTGAAAACTCTACTAATTGGGTCGACTAGGTCAATGAGACTTTGTGAAGTCCTACTTTTGAATACCTAAAATGTATAGGGTTGACCAAGGTCAACCGATCACACTAAACTAGATGCCTAACAGTATAAAGGGTTGACTTGGGTTAACATAGTAGTCTAAACTAAAAGTCTAGAAACTTGTACTAGGTTGTTTCAGTTGATTCAGTTGCTTGTTCCTAAAACCCTATCCACAAAGATTACAAGTAATTCAACATAGTCGATCTAGTATGATAGATATATGATAAAAATCATTCTAAAATTAATGAATTAAAGTGAAATAAATATTTTAAGGGTTAGTTTCACATTAGGTTCACATTAGTGTATTATTCCTAATTTAGTTAAAGGGTCCAAGTAGTAAAATTAATAAATAAATATGTAATAATTAAGATATTGTTTTATATAATTTTATTAAAATTTGAACTTTTCTAAAAATAGTAAGGGTAATAAAATAAGAAGCTAAAAATTTACTGATACGACTAAGATAGAGGTTGGATTCTACTATGCAGGATTGAGACACTATCACAAATCAAGATTTAGCCTTCATTTGATGAAATAACAAGAGTGCTAAAAATATGACACCCTAGTGTCTGGTGTTATAGTCGACCTCTTCCAGTATTGTCTTGAAGATATAAGCTTTATGGGTTTTATTCTCTAGGTCTATGTGAGCCTACCTATGAAGTTTTGATAGCTAAAAGTCTAAACAGCTTCTTGTAGAGCCAATTTTGTCTTCAAACCATAGACTCTATTGTGATTTGACCAAATTTGAGAAAGAGTGGGGAGGGGGGGGGTTAGTGTGTGTAAGATTCACTTAACATGATTTTGCACCCCTTGTGTGGGCATGCTACCTACATTTCAATACTCTAAAGAGGGATCAAGACATATTTAGTTCTCCCACTTAATGTGCTTTATGTAATAGTGTGTAATAAGATGTAAAATGTTAAATTAAGTGTGCTTGAGATAACTAGGGACTAGTGTAAGGATTTGAATAAGCTAAAAATAGTATTCGATGGTTGTATCTAGAGAATAGGAAAATATGATTGAGTAGTTTTTATTATATTCTTACCTACTTTGTGATACTTAACAACCCCTTATAAATGAACTTTGAATGGGATTTTATAGGGATATTTTTGTCATATATTGAATGAAATCACACTAGGATGCAAAATAAAGAAGAATAATCAAGGATAAATGCTAATTTGGGCTCAAAATATGATTGGATTGGAGCATTGGAAAGGGGACACCCTAGGGTCCAATGCTATAGTTTAAGTTTGGTGCTATTGTCTAGAGGGTACAAGACTTGGGTGGATATAATAAGCATGGAAAAAGGGTCTTGGCTAAGGTAGAATGAGGTCTTGAAAGCATACAAATGATTAGGAATTAGTGAAAAGGTGCTTAGAAGGGTCATGAAGAAAGCAAGAGGGACATGTGGGATGGATGTAACAAGTCATACTCAATTTAATAATTTTCACATTTTATATGACTACATTTCCCCCCCTTTCCTCTAGTGATGCAAAAAAGTTAAATACTATGATAAAAGAAAAATAGAAAGTGTATATGAACTTGCCTACAAGGGTGAAGCTAATAAAGTTGTGTGATGTTGTGTGTGCATATAGAGATCATGTTATGAAGTGTGAATATATAGGATAAAAAAAAGAGTATATTAGTTCTTGCTAGATATGTTATATCTAAAATAATAATGTAAAAATCTTGGTAAGAGAGAGAATAAGAGAAAGGAATGACTATACCTCCATAGGTATGTGAACCAATATAAAACTAGTTGTGGTGATGAGTGATGCTAGATGATGCTAATTAATCTTGGGTATGCATTATACCAAGAGTAATATCACGAATGGAGCTAAGTTCTCAATTCCCCAAGAGTGGTTCAAGAATGCAAAGGTTGGCCCTTTGGCTCTATCATCCCCCACTAAGTGATTCTATGTGGTCATACATGTGTTTACTGATGTTTGGAATATGTCTCTAATCTTTCTGAATAAATGGCTCAAGAATATAATTTCTAGCTAGTCCTTTGGCTCCATCATTTCTCCATGAAGCGAAAATATAAACTGATACTGGTATGAATTGTGTGTTGAAGGAGATGGCTCTTCAATACCATGAATTCTCTATAATTTGATATTTTTGGCATGGATAGTTGAATGCATGTTAGAAACTAGGCCACTTTTGGCCGCTCTAAAAGATAGAGATTAGGCATGTATGAATTTCACTCTAAAATTGGTGCATTAAACTTATATGAAAGCTACTCTAAAATTTGGAAGTTAGGATTATATGAAATTCACTCCAAAATGATGCCAACCACCTATAGATGCAATAAGGCATGCAACTATTGAGAATATATGGGTGATATGTTGAACTTAAAAATAAAAGAAAATAAATATGTTGTATAAAATACCCCCAATCACTGATCTAGAAGTTATACTAACTGTTGTATTTGAAACATAAAGATAGAACCATCATACCAATCATCATGCCCCCTATATCTATATTCACAAAGAAAAAGTGTACTAAAAATTGTAGATTTTAAGTTGGTCTAAATGTGTAAAACTATAGTTGAACCTAATTTTCTACTTGCTTTTGAAAAATCTAGTTTTTTTGTTATTTAGATAGGAGCACCAAAAATAGGACATCCTAGTGTCTGGTGATATTATCCATGTCCAATTTTGTTGTCCTTTACTAAAATTGAAAATTATTCTGGAACCATCACTATTTTTTTCATCTATTATACTTGTTTTGATGTCTAGTTGCTATTTTATGTGTTCTGAACACTAATTTTTTGACTGCTAGGATATTTGATCTTTGTGACAAAACCCTTGTTTGTTTCCCCCTCTTACTAGGGTAAGAATGAAGACCCTAAAATGACTACCCTCAGAAAAAATATCCCTACAAGTAAGTTATGTTTTAAAAATACATAATATAACAATGATAATCGATAAGATATCTTAAGATATAGCATCAATTGTAATGATAAATTTTTAGATCAAGAAGGGTATGCCTAGTTGGATATAACAATGTAATAACAGGCATAATGTACTAAATTTAAACTATAAATAGAAGTTTGGTTAGTTATTAGTTGTTCACTAGAAAGTAGAGATGGAGAATGATGTCCATCATGGCATCCAAGATAACATGATAATGCGTGATGTGGATCATGGAATTGCAAACAATAAGAAGTAAACAAGAAATAACCACAAAACCCAAGAAGCAAGAAATGTATAAGAGTGGCCATGGGGACAATAAAATAATGGAGATGGGCACATGTCACTCAACCTAGAAATCAAGCATACAAGGCATGTTTAAATGCCACATACACATACAATTGAAAAAAGTAAGCATTGGCATGAAATCCACAATCACATAGAAGATTATAAGAAAAAAATGTTAGAAAATGTCCTAAGGAACACATGAATAGAATCAAAGGACATTGGTAAACGTCTTAAGTAACCTATAGGAGAGAAAATAGGAACAATGTAATGCAATTAATCTAGCTAAACAAATCAAGAAAATAAAGAATGTAAAGATTGTAAATACAACCACATATAACTAAGAAATGAAGAATGTGAAAGTATGCAAGACATGTAGTACAAGACTAGGTATATTCTAATAAAATACATGAGTGATATATACTAGTGAGTGTTGATAGAGTAATCTATGTAAACTAGGAAATAATGTACATCAAAATGATAACTAGAGTGTGTGGTATAGGAATGAGATAACCTAGATTGTTTAGTCATGTAGAATATGCCCCTAATGGGTATGTATATCAATGTGTGTATCAAATAAATAATTAATATGCCACCTCAATGGGTAGAGTGAATCAATCAAGGATCTAGATGTTACTGTACACAATAAAAAAATCAAGTGAAGCATGGTAAAGTAGATAAATTGAAAAATAATATAATATAAAAACAAATGTAAGTGTATCATGATATTAGAAATGTAATTCATAAAAAATGAATACAATGAAAATGTTTTTGGTGTTTTTTAATATTTGAATGTTTTTATAATTTTGATATGTTGTGAGCTATGTATAATCAAGCATAAGAAACTATGTACATGTAAAACATAGGAAATACGATACCAATAGATCAGTCTCATTGGAGACTCCCTATCATGGTGTTTTGGATCAAGGAAAGGAATCATGAATGATCATGAAGTATGATGGAAATATTGAGACTATGGATCTAAAAGTTGTGTATGCTATAAATGCTCTAAAATATTTGAAGTAGAAACTAAGTGTGGGGTCCCCTTGTAACTCTTTTAAGTCGATGAAACTTTAGGGATCTTAGGGACCCATCCAATAGTAGGAGAATCTCTCTAAACGTGTGCTCTATGTGTAGACACATGAGATCTCAATGATAATTCCCTTGTTTTGAATAATGAAGATGGAAGTTGTCTAGAATCTTGAATCTATGGAGGGGTATGAACTCTCTATGCTGTTTATGGATGCCTCAACTGTGTCTAAATAAAATATATATGAGGAACTATAACTAGTGGCAAAATTAAAACTAGTGGTAAAACTAAAATTGGTGACTATGAAGTAGAAGATGGCTATGAAGTGGTGAGTGGTAACTCATATGTAACTTCCCCCATCTATAAAAACCTAATTATCATGAATGAATTTCATGTATACATGAATATTATAAGGTATTTCTTGAAGTTTATAAATCCATGGTCGACCAAGTAACATATCAAAGACTACTACACTAGGAACAATAATGAATGGTGTGGCCACATGTGTTGGACCCAGCTATAGAGGAAGTACAATCTCACCTAATGAACCCTATATATGACAACTAAATCCATTGATAACTATGTTTATCAAGGTAATATCCTACATTTAATATCCCAAATGGTGCAATATCGTCAAAGTGTACATGTTCATACTAGATCAATTGTCTATGAGAACACTATGAATAGGATGATTATGAATGTAATCTCTAATAAAGAGTGCATGATAATTTTGATCATCCTCAATCATCTCCTTCTTTGAGAAGGAGATGGAATGTCTAGCTAGAAATTTGAAATTATATACACCAATCATGTTACTCAAAGGATGTGTCTAAACTAAAGGTGACCTATATGTATCTAGTAGTAGATGTACATGATATGTATAGTGAACCCCTGATGTGTCCCCTATCTCTTATTTAGAATGTTGTGGAAAGGCATTTAGGAAGATTTTAAAAGCCTTGTCTTGTTTTTAATTTACCTAAGGTGGCTCAATTGAATTACCAAGATCAATATTATTACCATCTATCAAATCCTATATCTCGTATCTCAAATTGATACATCTATTTTTTATATGCCTTAGTTCCCTATGAAACCAATAAAATGCATGCCAATCATATGCCTATGGAAGAGGATTTGTTGTATCCACTTCTTGAATAAGATGGAGAGATATGATGTTACATTCTAATAGCTATTGTAGAACTCTGGCTGGAGAAAATGATAGATTGGTAAAGTTTTGTTGTGGAGGTGTTGATAAAACCACTTGTTAAGGGGGCTTTGAAGTTGCATAAACTATAGGTTGATTTTGAATCTTGTTATCATTGAGTTTGAATTTTCATGGGGCTTTATTTTTATTCTTGTTTATTATTTTTGATATACCTATGTACTTGAGTTTTCCCATTGAAATTATCTTAACTTCTCTTTCCTTTATTGTGTGACACAATTCAGTGATAGAAGAGACGCTTTTGAACATAATTGATTCATGCAAAGCTAGTAAAAGACTATATTTGAAGAGATCTTGTAATTCTTGATCTACCATGGGGCTAGTCATCTTAGCCAAAGTAGTCTTATATCAGAGAACATAATCTATTAGATGCCCATTTTACCTTTGTTTCTATAGTGTAACTTGGGCATATGAAACCTTATCACCAATGTTAATGCTGAAATGAGGTAGGAACATATCATATATAGGATTAAATGCATTGAATGATGGATTTGGTAGACTATAGAACCATTATAAATCATAATACTTTAGGCTCCACGTAAATAGCTTGGTAAGTAGCCTATAATTTGATACATAGTCCAATCATGTAGTGTGAAAGGCTCTCAAATGTGTCTCTAGATCACCCTTGCCATTATATATAGTAAGCTTGGGTTGAAAAAAACCTTATGGGAATGGTGTAGAAGAAATGTGTTGTCATAATGGTGTATGTAATAGAGCAAAAGAATCTAAAGCCTAAGTAGGTCTAGAGGTACCTTTCTCAAGATGTGTCACCTTGGACTGAAGATATCTTATGTCTTGCACAAGGTCTACCATATTAGGAGACAAAGATGTACTAGTTATAGATAGTGACATAGAGGCAAGTTGGGATGCTATAGGGGTTGTTGAGACATAATTTCCCCTATATTTTCATGTGCAACTGGCTAATCTAAAGGAATGGAAGACTCAACTTATTTAGCCTTTCTAATTTATATGATAGATTGTAAAATAAGAGTAAGATCTTAGGGATAGTCTCAGAGTCTTTATCGAAAACATTATAGGACCAAATCTTTGTTGAGGACAACTTCATTATTAATATTTGGTAGAAGTTGATCAAGAGTCTGAGGTGGTAGAGCATGAACACTGATGTTTGTATCATCATTATTATTCTCATACTACTCATCATCAAAATTATCCTCATTGAAATTGGTGTAATCAAGATATGTGGGATATATAGCAGGAGTATGAGCTAGTTATTTATCCATGGTATATGGTTGAGTTGAAGGAATCTATGTGAATTGAAGAGAGTTGCCACTAAGTCTTGCACTTCATCTCAAAGGAAGAGATGCAAGGAACTTAGGTGGTATAAGGAAAGTAAATTGGATAATAGTATAAAATATTAAATGGATATAATCTAAACAAGTAATTGGAATATGTATAAAAATGATATGAAGCTCACAAACATGTAAGGTGATACCTCAAAAATAATGGGACATAGTATATGCAACTAGGGTTTGAAAGATGATTATTTATAAATTTACTATGAAAATTTGAAATTTAAAGTGAATTTTTGAGTGAAATATACAACTAAAATTTTAAAAATTTATGAAAAATGCTTGATTTAATAGGACTTAGTATGTGCAACTAGGGTTTTGAGAATATGCAATAAAAAGTTCAAAACATTATAGGGAAAATACTAGGAAAACACCATGACCTAGTATGGCCAACTAGGGATTGAAAGAGAGTTATTTTAAAATTACTATGAAATTTTAAAATTCAATGCTAATTTTTTATTTTATTATAAAGGTAAAAAATAGGAAAATTTAGTATGAATTTTAAACTAGGTTTTTTATCCACAAACAAAGTAAGTTAGGTTCACTCGATGATTTAACAATTTTGGGGGTATTGGTGAATTATTATTAATTTATTTAGAGGGTCTGATTAGTAAAATTACTAAATAAATATGCAATAGTTAAGCTATTTATTTTTATAATTTGATTACAATTTGAAATTTTCTAAAAATAGTAATAAGGGTAAGAAAATAACAATTAACAAAAAATTGACTGATATGACAAAGACAGAGGTTAGAATTTACTGTGCAAGACTAAGACATTATCACAAATCAAGATATGGCCTTCATTTGGTGAAAGGATATGAGTGACAAAAATAAGACACCCTGGTGTCTAGTGTTATAGTCCACCTTTACCACTACTGTCTTAAAGATCTAAGCTTTATAGGTTTTTTTTTCCTTCTTGTGATGTTTTCATAGCTAGAAGTCTGTAGAGCTCCTTGTAGAGCTGATTTTGTCTTTGAAGCCTAGACTCCATTATGACTTGAACAAATTTGAGAAAGAGGGGGGGTAGTGTGTGTAAGATTCACTAAACATGTTTACACACCCCTTGTGTGGGCACACTACCTACATAAAAATACTCTGAAGAGGGATCAATCCATATACAATTCTCCCACTTAATGTGCTTTATGCAAGATGAAAAATTCTAAACTAGGTGTTCTTGACATGACTAGGGACTCATGCAAGGTTTTGAAAAAGCTGAAAATAGTATTGGATGGTTGTATGTAGATAAAAAGGAAATATGCTTGAGTAATCTTGCTTATATTCTTGTTTTCTTTATGATATTTTCCAACCTCTTCTAGATGAACATTAAATTGGATTTTATAAGGATATGTTGGTCATGGGTTACATGAAATCACACTAGGCTGACATAATGAAGAAGAGGAATTAGGGAAGAATGGTAATCTATGCTCAAAATGTGATTGGATAAGAGCACTAGAAAGGGGACACCTTAGGGTCCAATGCTATAATCCAAGTTAGGATCTATTATCTGGAGGGTATGGGACCTAAGGGGATGCAATACACATGGAAATAAGGTCCTGACTAAGATGGAATGAGGAATTTAAAGCCTATGAATGACTAGGAATTAGTGAAAAGGTTCTTAGAAGGGTCATGAAAGCAAGCAGGAGGGACCTATGGGGTAGATGTCACAAGTCATACTCAAGTTACCAATTTTTACATTATATATGACTACACTAAATAGGTTCGTACAAGATACAAAGTGTCAATAATCAATAAAAGTTTGAAATTATTATGTGTATACACACTTTTTCTAATAATTATGTAGACAAATAAAATCATATTATAGGTTTGACACTCAATTTCACATGACTGGCTTGCACTACCACATGCCCCACTAGTAATTTCTTCTAGACTTATGTGCCAAAACTTTTCCTAGATCAATCACATACACATGTCATCTTGCCTTGAATGTATGGATTTTTAAGTGTAACTTACTAAAATATAATATATCAATTGTTCAATTATGCCATTATACATCACATAACTAGAATCTCAACCATCGCCCTAAAATTAAGGTGAAAATTCACATAGTTATCTTATTTTTAACTGATAAAATTTATAACCTACATATTATTATTTTTTATAAAGATGTAATATATGCATCTATATAATATTTGATTTCATATATATTCATAATAAATATAACATGTTACATGTATGTAATATGTCATAGGTGCATTGTAAACACATTATATCATTTCCTATTATTTCAAATTCGATAGAAGTTATAATTATGCAATTACAACATTTATAATCCATTCAATGTGTGTTTATTATTTTATCTAAATATTTTTGTGTGTATTTTATTTATATAACCATAAATTTTATACATGATGTATGATTGTCATCCATACACCTATTCCTTGACCATAATAACATGGATTTATGGAACTGCAATAAAACTCTTTAGTATCTTTTATCTACCTGTAAACATGTGATCACAATGAGATAAATAAGGTATCTTAGTTCTATTTCAGAATACTTGGAAAAACTCCACTAAAAAATTTAGATGGATGACACCCAGAAGCAACCTAAGGTATCCCCAAAATTTGATAGTATTATTGCCTATGTGTTGGAGGATTAATGCACTAAATATTTTGTCTAGTTTCATGAGTTGATGACATAGCTCAAGCTAAGACCTTTGAATCCTCCTCCATAGTTTGTTTAACAATAATTTTAGCAACATAATCCATTAAAATTAAAATCTAATCTAAAAAACCATTTGTTCAAAGTTAAAATGGATACCAAAGAATTTGATGCATGTTTTTGACATATTGAGGCATACATTTCAATCATTGTGAGATGTAAGTGTTTGGTTGGATACGAAATTGCATTAGGTAGGTCTAGAATATGTAAATGCAAGGTTTTTGGTAGAAGGAACATTTGTAACTAAAGGGTAGATCCATAATAGGTATTTTTTAGGTAAAAAATATTAATATTCTATATAGATCATATTTTAGTATCTACATTCCCTCTCTTTCATCTAAAAATACGTAACTAAGAAATTGCTAGTTTAAATGAATGAAATATGTACATAGATGTGTATAACACATTATGCCTTTGTTTGAGATACTGCTGAATTTTATTATTGATTTATGACATATAAACAAGAGTATATTTTATTTTAAATTAACTCCTATAATTTGAGATTTGAAATAACTGAAATTGTTGAAAAGAAAGAGAGCAAGGAAAGAGTACACCTATTTTTTCATGTAACCATGTTTCCCCTTGGTACTTTTATTCCATAAAGATTATTAATTATGAATAATTAGATATGATATAGGTTAAAAAAATAACCTTTAATATTTTAAGAGGGATATTGGAAGGTAATTATGGCCCAATTCAATGGAAGGATGATTTGTGATAGCCATTTATATCATTGAATCTCAATCTCATGAATCAAGGGAGAATACAATAATATTGAAGTTAAGTGGTATAACTAACTGAAATGAAAAAAAGGAAATAGTTTTATGAGACTTATGACATCTAATCTCAACCAAATTAATAAAAGGATCTAATTGCTACAGAAGGAAAGGCTCAAAAATGGTGTTTCCTAGTAAAAATCGTGCTCCTTGGTAAAGTATCGGTGCTTATTAGTTAATAAGTTTGAATATGTATTTAATTTTTTTTATCTAATTTCATGGAATATGAACATATAATTTTTTAATATGAATTATCTATAAAAAATTAGCCTCTTATCTATAACTATGTATAGTGTTTATCACAAATCTTTAAAAATGTCCCAAATCTATAAAATTAGGTACAATATTTATAGAATTTTGACCCAAGTGTATATCTAAATCATGTAAACTATATCAATTTTTTTCACATTTATATATTATGTGTGTAGATTCATGTCTCTATGACATGCCCCCACTAATATGTCCCTCCCCCTTTTGAGGTGAGGTTAATGAAATCTAGCAGTTACGCTACCTCAAAAGAATGAGATAATTATACAAATCTATGTATGAATCATGTATAATTTAATTATTTCATTTATAATAATATATATTAATTAGTATTATATTTTATCAATATAATACTTAATATGTATGATATGGATCATGGCAATGTCTATAAAATTATAAAAATAAGCTTAATAAATAATCAAGCACACACATAAGAGTACTATATGTTACATACAATGGGTCTAATCAAACAAAAAAAAAGGCATGTTTAAATTCCAAACACTCAATATAATGCCATTTTAAAATTTCCCCATAGATAAATAAAGAAACATGTAGTGGTGAAAGGACCGATAAGAAAGGAACATATTTAATTGTTCCACAAGCGAGACATTATCAAGAAATAAAATACACTCAAAGAAGTGACAATATGAATAAATGAAGGATAAGAAACCAACATAAACATATAATACTAGTCCTTGAATATATATTTTATAAAAATTCCATTTAAAATAGCATATCAAGCATTACATCATGATTCTTTACCAGGAAACTTGCTAGATTATCTGTGGATATCTATAGTTGATGAATTGAGATTTGGCTATTTTTAACTAAAATCATATATATAATGATATGGGATAATAGGATATTGATTAGGTTATATGATCACACTAATATGAATTAGTTGTACACATAAGTTTAGGTTATGATCATGTTGATTTATCACTTTAGCTATATTTTATGGTGAATATATATCATGATTGTTATAGTCTAACCACCTATTTTGTAGTGAGTATGATACATGAAAATACATCCCTTAGAGTGTGATTGAGAGAGAACATAATTGGATAGGGTGATGTAGATCAAGAATTCAAACGGTGATAGAAAAATTGACCGGTATCATGCACTCTAATTAGCACATGATTAGATGCATAATTTGAATGGTTAGCATAATGTCTTTAATGTTACTTGCAATAAATAGATTTTTTCTTATGGTTTGATAGCATATCTTAATGGTTTTATGGATTTCATCTAGTGTGACCTATGTTTAGCTATAAATGTTATGATATTTGCTTGATTAGACTAATTTGGATTATTAGTCTATATTTTAATCATTGGTCTATCATGACAATTTGAAATGATAATTACTAAACACATTAATTATTATATATTTGAGGAAAAAAAAATATAAGGCTTGATAATAAAACAATAAAATAGAAAAGAGGAAAGATTTAGATTTTGAGGAAAGTTTAATTAAATCTTATGATTTGATAAATAAAGAATAATTCATTAAAATAAATAAATAAATAAAGTAAAGACAAAAACAAGAATAAAAAGAAAATGATTAGGAATTAAAATAAAAATCCATAAAGTAAATAAATAAATATGCTTTAAAAAAAGATAAAAATATTATAAAAACCTCTACACCCTTCTTCGGTAGAGCATGGAATATGGAAATGTGGAGATAGTAGATAAGATAGGGGAGAATGAAAAAAAATGGTGTAGCTCTAGGAAGATGATCAAAAAAAGAGATGCAAAGAGGAAAAAAAGACATGAATTGATAGGTAGGTCGTGTCCTTAATTTTATCAGTCTAACTATAAGTTTAAGTTCATATTGATGTATGGCACTGCTTCTACCCAGTTTGTTTGGTAAATTTAGTATAATTGTTAGGTAACATCACCCTTTTTGCTTATCCCCTAATTTTTTTCCATACTTACTTTAGTGTTTCCATCATAAAAATTATTAAGTAATAGACATCTACCTCTTAACAATACTGGTTGTATTTAATATCTTCTTAAGTCTATGGTCACCATAATTAACCAATAAATATTTGGTTGTAGCAGTAGATATTCAACCATAACTATAGTCAAATATAGAAAATGTCACCCTTTGTATCATAATTCTATGGTCCGGTCAATGAATAATTAATTGTTAATGCCTAGTCATCATTTTTATCACTTAGGCATTAATGTTAGAACTGGGCTAAGATTATGCTTAAGCCTATTATAATATTTATCTTATTTTATGTTTTTATTCAGAATATTATAGATATGATGAGGTATATTATAATTATTTTTAGATGAATACTATAATATCATTAACACACATCCAAATATAATTTACCCTATTTTAATTTTGGTGAATGTGGCATTTTAATTAAATATAATAGTACCCATAATTTAATACAACTTAACTAATTTATATTATTATTCTAACTAATATAAATAACAGATTTTTTTCTTCTATCATTGACTTGATCTATAATTTATTGAAGTCAAAAATTTATGTTCTCGTATGGAACTCAGATTTCAAGAATAACATATTAGCATCTCAACCTTTGTGTCATAGTTAGTGCCACTATAGATTAAGTCTAAGTGAATCACTGATCTAATGATATACATGAATTAACTAATCAGATATGGATATTACAAGCTTCACTATATTGAAAGTATCACTAGCTATTTCTAATCGTGTCACTATAGTGTAATAAAAAATCATCATGATCACGGGTAGACAAAGTAATTAATATGAAGTTGTCACCTTTTTAAAATATGATTATGTAAGACTCTATTTATAAAAAAGAATGGGAATCACTGTGCTGATGTTATCAACCTTCTCTTGTCTATGTAGGTCACTGATATCCCAATATGTGTTACAGATTACACTTTAAATTATGCATGCTAATTGAATTATAATATGGTGCTAATTTTTTAATTAATCAATTTAAAATATTGGTATTTCATGAAATAATCATGGGAGTTTTATAACAGCCACATCCCCTAATTATTAAAGGTTGTGTCATATTAATTTGAATAACAGGTTGAGTGACTACACTATGCCAGGTGTGTAATTATTAAATAATTATTATAGCTGTGTGACTATACTATGCCAAGTATATATTAGATATTTATTATAGCTAAGTGACTACATTATGCCAAGAATATATTTATTAGACATTTATTAATAACAAATAATGATATGGGATGTTTTATTTTAAATGCATTTATTAATCCTAGCATATTTACATGAGATCTCTAGCTACATAATAGTTACATGTGACTAGGGCACGTGAGTAATGAGCATCCTATCACTTATGCATTAATAGCAAATATATATAAGTGATATGGGCATAAATTAAATGTAAATGCTAACATGTATGAGCATATAATATTATAAGTGAAATAGGAATTAGTTTTATGTATATGCATTTAATATAGGAGAAAAGTCTTATACCATTATATCACTTGATTACCATGTTGGTAATGAGCTTAGAGCCTAGTATAAGGTTATGTTTCTATATATGAATTATATCTAACATGCATAACCCATTATGGATTTTTGGAATTATATATATAGAGTTTCATGCCTTAAATATAACTAGATAGAGCAGGGTATCTATGCATGGTTACATATATTTATGGTTTGAAGTATATGGTCATTTATATAGATTTTGACTATAATTAAGTCATGGTTTAATAATTGCATAATTATGAACTAACTTCATGGGGTTCATGAAATACTAGTGCTTGTACATGGGGGTTGAACCTATAGCAAAATAATCAGTTTGAGTAAATCTTTAAGTTTCTCATAAATTAAAGATGTGAACGTAGCATTAAAATAAGTATCGATAAGCTTTATAAATAATTATGAAACATATGAACATATGAGTGTTCTATTGTAGAATTAACTCTTCAAGTGGATTATATTATATCTTAAATGATTATGAAATTAGAAGCTCGACGTATGTGTGTATCCAAAGCCATAAACATATAACAATAACTAGATTAGATTTAGTTATGAAACACAAGTACTTAATGGGAATGACTATGTTGGGTCATAGGTTGAATCTTGTAACTAGAACTAAGATTTTACCTAATCATCAAATGTTTGTGGACAAAAACCATAACTGAATTAAAATAGAATTCTAAAAATTGGAGTGAGATGTTTAAATAAACATTATTATAGGTTTATAAATTCTCTATTTCTCTGTAAATGGTTGATTGGCTATCAGTTATATATTAGGTACTTATGTGCAATACATGATTATGATAATATGGACAAGTTTTCAGACTTATTTAAAATATAGTGGTGCATCATATTGTGTGTTTATATGTTGTGATGATTTGGAATTCTTGTATGTATTTTAAGTTAGAATATACTTGGGTGGTATAATTCTATGTTGTTTGCTTATTATTATCTACATGGAACATTTGATTCTTGAAATCATAAGTTTGGAATATGTGTTAAGATGCACTTGAGAACCTATGATAATATGGAATATCATAGGGTACTATAGTATAAAATTATGTTTTACCCAGATGGTACATACTATAATTATTATGCCTAAAATCATATCTACATTCGACAATTTTATTATATACACAATGGTTGTTGCTATGGATAATGAGTTTTGTAACAATTGGTAGGAGTTTTTATATAAATGAATGTAACCATTGAGAGTTTAACAAATGATATGTAAGTATGATATTGTTTTCCATGGAAAATATGACTATATTCATTTTATATAGTTGTATAATTGCTTATGTTTTCATGTTTTTAAGTTTACTTTATATGACTATTTTAGGGAAACTAGTAGTTATGTATTAGAATACTAGACTATGGTAATATTTGTTACAATTGGTGTATTATGTTTGGAAATAAATTTTGGTAGTTGAAATCTATATTTATGTATATTTTACCTAGGTGGTATAGACTGTATTCATTAATTCTTGTATGAGATAGAAATTAATGTAAGATTCATTCATGTGTTTGATGGAATAAATGTATACTTTGGTTACTCATATGTATGTCATATCATATGATGTATTTGTTAATTAAGATGTAAATTAAATAAATATTTTGGTTTATTTGTATTTTATTAATCTATATTGCTGATATGGATTAAGGAGTGACATGGATTTCACTAGCTTACTAGTGTCACAATGATAGATGAAGGCAGTCTGATCAAGTGGTGTGTATGAATATGATTGATCTAAATTGTTATCATTTATTATTTGTAAATATTTAGGAAAAAATATGTTTAGTGAAATATTATAATTTCATGAGTGTGATTCACATGTTGTGATATATCTTGAAATATAATGAGTTTATTTGATACATTACAATGTTTAGTTTAGAATCATATAGCACATAGGTACTTGCTTGTCTCTTTGTTTTCCTACACTATCACTATCTACTCATTCATGAAGGGAGAGCCATTTATAGATGGGATTAGTGTGGGGTATATTTGGTCCATGGTTGGTGTGTAAAAGTTCTTTGATGATGCTCTCCCTCCCCATAATAGAACTACTTATCGAGATGACACTTGAGATTGTGACAGATAATTGAGTTTAGAAATAATGCTCTAGGGAAGCATTGCATTTGTATGTAAATCATATAAAATTGTAATTATCATTGAATATTGTAATGAATATTTAGAATTACTTATCATTATACTTGGACATCGGTGGTTGTAGACTTGTTAAATTTGTAGTAGAGCTAATGTGATTGTTTTCTATATTTGCATTGTGACTTGTACTCTCATAATATTAGATATTAATATTATTTTATGTATTATACTTCTTTATATTATCACATTGTGTATTTATTATGTTATATATATATATATATATATATATATATATATATATATATTATCATGGTGTAATCTATATGTGATATACATGGTTAATTAAAAAAAATCATGTATTTCTATGTCTAACCCAGTGAGGTTGTTACATGTGGTATCAGAATTGTGGCTCAAACGGTACGACCTAATGAGTCCCTTGGAATTTTCATGTATTATTATTCACTAGAGTGAACCTAGTGACATTAATTATTACACTATTATTTTGAATTTATGTTACCTCAGTGCAGAACCATGTTACACCATGATTGGAGTTTTGAGAATTGATAGATCTTGTATAAATTGGTGACTTTTATAAGTATGTGACATTCGTGAAATGTGTGTAGTATAGTGAGTGTGCATCCTTAGGATAACTCACCCCTTTGAGTTGTTTGGGGGATTGGTTTATCGAGTGTCCCATTGGTGATGGTTGTATTTTACACTTGGGTAGATGGGTATATAATGTAGTTCATGAGTTATGAATAAAGTATTTCTACCATAGTTTGATTACATAGATAAAACACCTCGAGGATGGTTAGAGAATGACTTATTAATCAAATTTACTCTATCATTTGTGGTTTTTTATGATTTTTAATAATAATGAGATGATTCTAACTTAAATTTATGTGACTTAGTTTTTATGTTTTATATTCACTAATCCTAGGAGTGGGAATGTTTATAAGATTGATTTTAGTTTTGGTACCATGTAGTGTGGGGGGAATCTTCTTATAAGTAGATTTGTTCTGATGTGTTAGAAGTTATTTAAGGATTGTAACCTTTAATTTATGTGGATTATAAATAATTTCCATTCCTCTTAGTTATCATAGATATGATTGGTCACTCCCTCACTTTCTTTCGACATCATTATAAGTCATGAAGAGGATTCATATTTTGTTGATTTAGTTTTTCCTTAAACATGAAATTTTTTTTGAAATAATGTTTGGCCATATTCCCTTTAAGTTTTGGGAGAATGTTTCCTACTTCTCATATAGTGAGAATTTTTAATATTGGATGAATTGTTACATATTTATGATTAGTATATTCCTTTTCTAGTTATGGAAATAGATTGTGACACTATACGTATAGGTTTGGTAAGTAGGTAGTCTTTTGACAACAGTAAGTTTTTGTGTTTTATTTTTACCTTGTGAAGGTATGTAGGATTTTTTGAGATGATATTTCTCTAATTTTCACTTATGACTATTAGAGTCTCTACTTGATCTCACTTGTGATTTTAAGACCTCATGAGGTAACAAACCTTGAATTTTATATTAAATCTTAAATTAAGAATTGTAAGTTGATTATAATTAATATGATTTTATGCATCCTTGATTAGATTGATATTGTTATATTTTGATTAAATCATTTTGTTTGAAGAGTCAATTTTATGCCTTTCATCAAAAGCGAGTAGGGTAATGTATGTCTGAAACATCTTTTCAATCTAGGGGTTGAGAGAAACTTTTAATTTACTATATTTTGGCCAAAAAATAGGGAGATATGTCTCACTTGTTTCCTTTATATATTTATAAGTATGGCGTGATCATTGGTCTTGAATGTTATGTTAATTTTTAAAATCATAGGTTAAGATAGGAATGTGATACTAGTTATGTGTGGCTAGTGGTAACTCAATATAATTATGGATTGATTATATGATTTATATTATATCTATATTAATACATATAAAATGATTTAACACATATCTTTGCTTTCAATGATCTATTAGCATAAAATTGTGATAATTTGAACATTGTACACATTTTGAAGATCATTAGGTCATGAAGACCTAAGGTAAATGTGGGGAATTAGGAACATGAGTTTGAAGTGATAGGACTATATCCTACTTAGTATCACATTGAATTGGTTTTTATTTAATTGGATCCAATATATGGACTTATTGAATCTAGGATTTGACACGTAAAACTTGTCAAATTAAATCATGTGGCCATACACATGTATACTATGGATAGGTATTCCATGACTTTGTATACATTGGAAATATAGTATTTCTAGTTGTTATTCATCATCATACTTGTCAATGGATTAGTGGAGTAGTGATAGTATTTACATGTTATACTTATTGGGAGCTATGCAGAGTAGTGATAGTATTAACTTATGCATATTATTCTTATTAGCTTCTTTAATTAATTTTCTCTAGAATGAGAAAAATACTATCTAGAATAGAGAGATGTATAGAGGGATAGAATATTTTTTGAACTCTCCCTGGTCATTTGTTTTTTTATTTAGGATGATCTCACAAAGTTTTGAAGGAAGATAAACTTTCACTGATATATGTATATATAGGATCTATTTATACTTATAGACCCTAAGGTGGTCATGATAAGAGCATATAGAGTAATAATAATCATAAACCATGTTTTCATAATTCAAATTTGTCACAGAACAGGGTCTTATGGAACCAATAATTTTGCAATAGTGCAACTTAAAAATAACTATTGTGAGTTTTACAAGTAAATTTATATTTATTATTTAATTTTAATTTATATATCACGCTTATGATTTTCTAAACAATGATTTTTTACCATAATTTATGATTTGATAAGAGTCATTGAGGATGATGACTATATTTAGGAGGGAAGGATCTTACATCTCAATTCATTGCTACCCAAACTTGCTAGATTATTCATGGATATCTATAGTTGACAAATTTAGATTAGGCTATATACTAATATGGGGTAGTAAGATAATGTTTAGGTTACATGATCACACTGTTATGAGTTAGTTGTATGTATAAGTTTACTCTATGGTCATGTTGATTTATAACATTAGATATATTTTATGGTGAATATATATCATGACAATTATAGTCTAACAACCTATTTTCTGGTTAGGGTGATGCAGGATAATCCATCACTTAGAGTGTGATGGAGTGAGAGAATCATTAGAGAGGGTGATGTAGATTGAGATATTAGAGGGTGATAGAGAAATTGACCAGTACCCTACACATACCATGTTCACTAGCACATGATTAGATGCACAATTTGAATGGTTAAAATAATGTCTTTAATGTTGTTTATAATAAATAGATTTTTGTTTATGCTTTGATAGCATATTTTAATGGTTTTATGAATTTTTTGTAATGTAAATTTCATGTGGTCATGAATGTTATGAGATTTTATTAATTATACTAATTTATATTATTTGTCTATATTTTAATTAGTAATTTATCATGACAATTCAAATTGATAAATAATAAACACAATAGTTATTGTAAATTTGAGAAAAATAAATAAAATAGAAGGTTTGATAATAAAACTAATAAAATATAAAATAGGAAAGATTTAGATTTTGAAGAAAGTTTGAATTAAATCCCATGATTTGAGAAACAAGGAATAATTCATAAGAAAAAAGTAAAGATAAAAACAAGAATAAAAAGAAAAAGATCAGACTTTAAATGAAAAATCCATAAAGTAAATAAATAAATATGCTTTAAAAAAGATAAATTTTTTAAAAACAACTATAGCCTTGTTAGGAAGAGCATGAAATATGGAAAATCAAAGATAATAGAGAAGTTAGGGGATAATGAAAAAAAAGGGCACAAGTTTGCGAAGATGACTAGAAGAAGCGATGCAAAGAGGGGGAAAAAACAAGACACAAACTATTAGGTAAGTCGTGTCCTTAATTTTATGAGTCTAACTATAAGTTTAAGATGAAATTGATGTATGGCAATACTTCTACCCAATGTATTTGGTAAATTTAGTATAATTACTGGATAACATTGCCATATCTACTTAGCCCATATTTTTTGTCATAGTTCATTTATTCCTATGAACATAAAAAGTATTAACTAATAGACATCTACCTATTAACAATATAAATTGTATTTAATAACTTTGTAAGTCTATAGTCATCATAATTAACCAATAGATATTTGGCTGTATTGGTAGATATTCAACCATAACTACAGCTAGAGATAGAAAATATCAACCTACATCTCAGAATTCTACAGTAGGGTCAATAAATAATACATTATTAGTGCCTAGGTGTGATTTTTATCAGTTAGGTGTCCCTTTTAGAACTCGACATAGATTATGTTTAAGCCTATTATAATATTTATCCTATTTTAAATTTTTATTGGGTATATATTACATATATATAGGGGTATATTCTAATTCCTTTCAGATGTATACTATAGTATCATTAGCATGCATCCAAATATACTATACCTTATTATAAATATGGTGAATGTGGATTTTTAATTAAATATAATAGTACCTATAATTTTATGTGGTATTTAATTTAAATCTATATATGTGGATATTTAAGCAAATACAATAATATAGTTTTTAATGGTCATGAGCTAAGATTCTATTACTATCAGTTTATATATGGTGTCACCATATAGAAGACTTTTAGCTTAACCAATTTGCATTATTTTTCTAGCCAATATAAACAATAGATTTGTTACTTATGGCATTGACTTGCTCTATAATTTCTTAAAGTTATAAATTTACATTCTCGTATGGAACTCAGAGTGCAAGAATAAGATCTTAGCATTATCGACCTTTGTGTGGTAGTTAGAGGCACTATAGATTATGTCTAAGTTAATCACTGATCTAATGAGCTAAATGAATCAACTAATCAGATATGGCTATTATAATAATCACTTTATTGAAAGAATCATCGGTTATGTCTAATCAGGTCACTTTAGTGTGTTCACAAATCAACATGATTGAGGGGTAGAGAAATAAATTACTATGAAATCAACACCCTTTTAAAATCTCTAGAAAAATTACACACACACACACACACACACACACACACACACACACACACACACACACACACACATATATATATATATATGTGTGTGTGTGTGTGTGTGTGTGTATGTATATATATATGTATATATATATATATATATGTATGTATATATATATATGTATATATATATATGTATATATATATATATATATGTATATATATATATATATATATATATATATATATGTATATATATATATATATGTATATATATATATATATATTCATATACACACACACACACATATACATACATACATACACACACACACATACATTTATATATATATATATATATATATATATATATATATATATATATATACAGATATATATATATATATATATATATATATATATATATATATATATATATATATATATATATATATATATATATGATTCATCAACATATCAACACCATATTATAATTCAATTAGAATCCTTAATTTAATGTGGAATCTGTCACACATATTAAGATATTAGTTACTCACTTAAACAAGAGAAGGTTGAGAACAATGACACAGTGATTCTCTTTATTTTTTTAAAACAAAAACTTATGAAATCATAATGGTGATTTCATAAGGCTATGTTTTAAAAAAATAAAGAGAATCATTGTGCCATTTTTCTCAACCTTGTCTTGTCTAGGGAAGTCACTAATATCCTAACATGTGTGATGGATTCCATTTTAAATTATGCATTCTAATTGAATTATAATATGGTATTGATATGTTGATGAATCAAATTAAAATATAAGTATTTCATTAAATAATCATGGTATTTTTATAACAACCATATCCCTTAATTATTAAACTCTATATCATATTGATTTTAATAACAAGCTGAGTGACTATGCATTGCAAAGTATATAATTATCATATATTTTTTATATCTGAGTAACTACACTATGACAAATATATCTTTATCAGATATTTATTATAGTTGAGTGACTATGCTATTAGAGGAATATATTTATCATACATTTATTAATAGCTAATAATGATATGGGATGCTTTATTTTAAATACATTTATTAATCTTAGCATATTTACATGAGATCGCTAGCTACATAATAGTTACATGTAATTGGGACATGTGACTAATGAGAATTATATCACTTATGCATTAATAGTGAATATACCTAAGTGATGTTTCATAAGTTACATGCAAATGTTAACATCTAAGAGCATATAATTTAATAAATGAAATGGGAATTAGGTTTATGTATATTCATTTAGTATGAGAAGAAAGTCTTATACCAATATATCACTTGCATACCATGTTGGTAATAAGCATAGAGCCTATAATAGGGTCTATGTTTCTATATATGAGCTATATCTTACATGCATAACCCATTATGTATTATTGGTGTTATATATATATATATATATATATATATATATATTCATGTCATAAATATAACTAGATAGAGTAGGGTATCTGTCTATGGTTACATATATTTATACATTTAATTATGTGTCCATTTGTATAGATTCAAACTATAATAATGTCATGGTTTAATAATTTCATAGTTATGAAATAACTTCATGGTGTGCATGATATACCAATGCTTGTACATGGGGGTTCAACCTATAACTCAATAGTTAGTTTGAGTAAATATTTAATTTTCTCATAAATTTAGGATGTGAACATATCATTAAAATAAGTTACAATAAGCTTCTTTAAAAAATATGAAATAAATGAACATAGGAGTGTTCACGTATGACTTTATCTCTTTTGATGGATTATAGTCTACATTAAATAATTATGAAAATAGAATCTCGATGGATGTGCATAGTCAAACCCCTAAACATATAGCCTTTTCTTCTTCTTGCTCCATGGCAGGACGTGGTCTTCAAACTGAAAACCATAATTCCTTGCTCTCCCTACGAAGAGTTCCTTTTACTAACTTTGGAATATAGAAGTATGATCCACCACCATAGCTTACTATTCTACTAGTCCAATCCAGCACATGCTTTGATTTTCAACATCAGACCCCTAACAAACCATCAACTCAGCATCTTCTTTGGTGTGAAGGAGTTTGACCTCTTCACCCTGAGTAGTTTTCAATCTGAGCAACAATGATCCATGTCTAACTATGGAAGAATTATTGCAATCAAATTACAAGATCCAATCATCATCAATAGCTAATATTTTATTAGATTTCTCTTCATCAGAGATGGAAGATCCTTCTTGATTTGTACAATACCTTACTAATTCTTATGATTCCTTGTTCAGATCAAATTTTGGATTGCCAGCTATAGGACTTTCATCAGCTGAGACATGAGCATTATTTGTGGTCAAGAAATAATTACCCCTGCCTAAAGGCTCAAATAGAATTTGAATTATAGGGGCTAACATTTGGGTGACCACAATTTTTGCCTCAAATAGGTCTGCACTTAGTTCTTCATCAATGTCTAATTGCTCAAGATTGGCTTGCAGCAATTCAAACTCAGTCAACTAAATTTTGGATTTCTTGACATGATCAATCATGGCAAATGACTGAGATGGACTTGGAAGAGAGGATGGGAGTTCATCCTTTTAGTTTTTGGGAGGGGGAGGACTGATCTGAAAATTTGAAGTAGAAGATGTAGAGATGTTCGATGTTCTTAATTCTTTGGCAATCACTGGGTCCTTTGACTAAAAAGGAAGAGGGGTTTTATACTTAGCAATTGAAATTATTGGTTGGGGTTGCTCCTCTATCTTCTCTTTGTCATCCTATTGGGCTGATTGATTCTTGGGCCAGGTGAATACTGTGTTTGATCCTTTTATTGATTCACTTTCACTTCTGGGTTCATCTTGATAATTCAAGAAACCAATATGGGATTTGCCAGTTGATTCTTATAGATCTTCCTTGAAGAGATCGGTGCCATTTTCTTGCTCAGACTTAGGTTGGAAATAGGAAACATGTTTTGTTTCTAAATATCTAACTACTGAGTTGGTTGGAGGTGTTTCAAGAGTAAGGTTCCTCTATGGGGGAGGAAGATGATTTGGTTTCCCTTGACTTCTAGTAGTGTTACTTTGATATGGTTAATTTGGGAATGTCCTCCTTGGTATATCTTTATATAGAGGAGCAGAAGACATACCATGTGCCATTTTCCTTTTCAAGGCTAGCAATTCATTTTCTAGCTTTTGTACCATTGGGTTAGTGATGACTGTGGGTGAGTATTCAAAAGATGAAGAGGGTTTACCTCTATTCGGGTCTCTCCTTATCTTTCCTGCTAGGATAAGGTCATCTTCTATCTTAGTAGCCAAGTCCTAAGCATTGGTAAGGTGTATGTGTCTAGCTCATCTCAGTAGAAAACTCACTTCAGGTAGTTGTGAGTTCATGAAGAAGTATTTGAGGTTCTAAGGTGTCGGCTGGGCTACCATAGGAATCATGTGTCTCAGCTTGTCAAACTTGGCAATGAAATCCCTCATAGGCTCATGGGGCTCCTTCTTCATCTAAATTAGTTGGGATAGAAAGGCATGTGTATCTTTTATAGGATTGAACCTCGCTTCGAACTTGGCTTTAAGTGTATCCTCGTCAGTCAGTGATCTAGCTTGTAGATGGTAGAACCAGTCTGTAGTAGCACCTTTTAGTGTGTCCATAAAAAGCCTGACTACCATGTCTTTGAATTCCACCCCTATCACACCACAGGCTATGCTGAAGGTTGTAATGTGTTCATCAGGGTGAACTATTCCATCACCAAAAAATTTAGGGAAATTCTTTCTTGAACTATTTGGGAGTTGATGCGGAGGTGGAGTCAAGTTGAGTGGGCCAAAAGAGTTACCCCAAGGGCCTTGAACTGCAATGATTTAATTAAAAAAAATATAGATAACAAATCTAGATGGAGTGGATAGATTTTGGAACAAAAATGGAAAAGGACTAGCTCAGCTTCAACTTGAGGCTTGAGGCTTTAAACTGCGCACTCTTTCCTAGCAGCTCTAGTTTTGCAGACTAGATAAAATAACAGAGGTGGAGGAAGATGGTAAGGTTATAAATGGATAATCAGTAAGACATGAAATGAATTCGCCAGAGTCTATAATGGATAAGGGTTATAATGAAAATGGGTAAGACATAGGTGATGTTTCAATTTGAAACTTGAGGTTCCAAATTGTACAAAAATATGTATATCCCCAGTGGAGTCACTAAAAATTGTTGGTTGAATATTTTGTCAATTAGCGTACTGATAAACAAAATAGGTCTAATCAACCAAATTAGAAAGATTTGTCATCCAAATGTGTAGGTTTATGACATCAAAAGGGGACTAATCTCTCCTCTCATCAAAGGGAGGTTCCCTATATAATATATATATATATATATATATATATATATATATATATATATATAAATAGAAAATAATAGTCAAGGGTAGGATAAACCATCCATCTCTCTTTCTTCAGAGATGATGCATGCAAATCAAAGGAAAAACTCAAGGGAAATGATAGAAAACACTATTCTTTTAGAAGTACAATTCAACAAGCCACAAGAATACTCCTGGTAATAAAAGTAAAATGTAACCAAGGACGTAGTAACCAACAAATTGAGATGTAGTACAAAGTCTCCACCTGAATTGCCCAAGAGTGAGATATGAAGGACAATGAGGGCATAAAGTTTTCCCAAGGTCCTTCACACAGAAATAAAAAGAAAACATAGTAAAGTCAATTATGGGGGCACAGAGTCTCTCCATAGTTGACTTCAGGACACCTTCCTGACTACTTTAACTAATTCTACTTGTTGGATTAAAGGACTAGAAAATATATTAAGGAAAATACATAAGAACAATTTTCCAAACAAAAAAGATATCACAGCATAAAGTCTAAAAAGTCACTTGCTTTCTTATTCCAATAACAAAATATGATCAACAATCTGAGCTCAAATTCTCAGTAATGCCTTTCAATTTGGGCAGAGTTTCATTTCTGATTGTCAAAAAGAGATGTGTATTTACAATAAAAGAGAGTCCCTAATATAGCCTCTTCAAGAAGGACTCAAGAATAGTAACACATCATGTTACATTGAAATTTGTTAAGAAGACACGCTATTGAAAGTTTGCATCTTTTAATGTCCACCTGGCGATCTGATCCTTCTTCAACATTCCTCCTTTTTTGGTTAATTGAATCGGGTCCTTGATTCAATTTGATGCTCTATTCTTTAGTCACTTCTTGCTGGTCTTGGCCTCAAAGCCTTTGAATGCATCCAGGTCCATAGATTTAAAACTATAGAGATCAACATCTTTTTTATTGTCACAACTTTGATGTCTATGGGCACGTCACTTTCTTAAAAAATTCCTTCAGCATTATCATTTGAGCTTTCTTGAAGGGGACCTTCCCTTCGAGCCTTGAGAAATGATCCACTTTAGGTCGGGAAGAATCCCCCACAAGGGTATCTACCCTTCAGTCAATATTTAGATGGCCTTCGAGCTAAGTTCTTTGGCTCTTCTTTAAGGCTTTTCTAAATCAACATCTATTTTACGAACCTTGAAATTGACGTTTGCGCACCCATCACCATGTTTGAATTTTCAACGGCTAGTTCACCGTTCTTAACTATAACTTCTTTGGGTGCATCACCCCTTGGGATTTATTCAACTTTCTAGTTTTACATCCTCCTAAAAGGAAGGTGACCCTTCATCTTTGGGAAGTGTCCTTTAATTTGGTAGCCAAGAGTCCCCCGCAAGGGAACCTGCCCTTCGAGGTCCTTCGGTGGCCTTTTGTCTTTTGTATCCTTTGAATCTTTCCTACAGACTTTTTCTATGGACCCTTTCCCACAAACTTTTTTTGCAAACATTTTCCCATAGATAAAAAGTCTATAGACAATTTCCCATGGACAAAAGGTCTACAATAATTATTGCTTTGTTTTTGGCCTTCAAAAATTCCTTTGGGCTTTCCTCCCGCAACCTTTTTGAATTATTTCAGACTTTTTGTTCAAAGGAATTCCTTCAAACAAAATTCTAAAGGAATTATTCCTTATTCTTTTTCCCGAAGTAATTCCCTTTGTCTTTCAGCTGCCTTACATAAAATTCTGAAAGAATTTACCTTTGCGACTTCCTTGAAAATGACCCTTCCAAAGGGTGCTTTTTTCGACCAAGTGCTCTACACAATGGAACTTGTCCTTCAGAAGGCTCTCTCAAACTTTTTCATTGAACCACTCCTTTGAACCAAGTTGATGAACCATTTGATGAACCGATGCATTGAACCCACTGAATTGAACCAAAGTGGTTCAATGGTTCATCGGTTCAATCGGTTCATTCTCTTCGATTTGGCTAAGTCCTTTTGATCCTCATTGAACCAAATGCATTGAACCTATTGAACCTTTGAACCAAAGTGGTTTAATGGTTCAACAGTTCAATGGTTCAGGCCTTGGAAACTTGATCTTTTGATTGAACCTAACTGTAGAAGCCTTTGAACTTGAAAGCGGTTGAACTCTTGCTACTGATGTTGAACCTTTAAACCTGCTGAGCCCATTAAACCAAAATGGTTCAAGGTTTAATGGTTCAATCCTTTTTTAGAAGCTATTTGTTGAACTCTTTTGGTTGAACTTGGTCATTGAACCAACTTTGAGATTGCCTAAGTGTTGAAATCTTGCTTCTTTCCTACAGAGTCCATAGATTTTCTTTTCCTACTAAGTCCATAGATTTCTCTTCCTACAGAGTCCATAGATTTCTCTTCCTACAGAGTCTATAGATTCAAGCCTAAAGAGTCCGTAGATTCAAGCCCGTAGAGTCAATAGATTTTTTAGAAGCTTGAAAAATGATGAATTTGAATGCCCAGGACAAATTTCGAAAAGGGAAGGGACAATTTTAGTTTGTACGACCAAAATAGCTCAAATGTTGTCCAAAAAATGAGTGATATTTTTGGGGGATAAAAACAATCAAACAAGAATTTCATGATGAAGGGAAAGGAAGAAAGATAAAAAAATCAAACAATGAGGAAGTGACTGAAATAGTATAGGATTGACTAGGTCAACATTAGATAGAAATAAGGATTGCAAGAAAGTACAAGGTTGAGTGGGTCGATCATGTATAGTGCACAAATACTAGAGAAATATGTAAAAGGGGTTACAGATGGTATAGGTTTGACTGGATCAACTTAGTAAAATAGACAAGAAAAAAAAATTGTAATAGGTTGTGAACTAAAATAAGATAAATTTTTTAGTTTATTTTGGAAAGTAAGAACTGAAGGAAATCAAACAGTCAATTAGATAAAATTGGCCAATCTAATTGAATCACACAATACAAAGCCCTGTACTAACACTAAATAATGCAAGTTTTTTCACACAAAAGTGAGCAAAGAGAAAACAAATAACTTGAATATTAATGAGTGAAATATTTGTTCAACCTAAGATGTTTATTACATTATTAAGAAATGGTTTGAAATGTGATAAGAAGTTGGTCATAAAACAAGCAACTACATAACAATATAAGGATGGTTTCAAGTATTTTAGGTTAAAAGGAACTATAGTGACAATGATATAATCTTGGTATTAAGGCCTACCCCCTCACTTCACACAACACATTGATAAGGGTATCAAGTTCTTAGCCAAAATATATGATTAACTATGCTTTATACTTGACTAGAGTATCATGTCGGCTTCCCCCTTGGTGATGAAATCTAAGTAGGTTGGCCTTGGGTAGATCAATGTGAAATTTATTTTTTATATTATGTGATTTGAATGTGTGTGAATAAAATATAAATAGTGAAACTAAATAGTTAATTAAAAACCCCCTAATTAGACTATGTGAACTATTATAAGCATATAAGCAACAATAAAAGAAAGGTGTGAACTAATTACTAGCATATATAGAGATTAATTCCAACTTAAAAAAAGGTATAGTGTTCACACTATATGGAAAAAATATAGAATAGGGTCGATAGGGTCAAACCTATACTATAGAATCAAGGTTTGAAAATTTATAGGGTTGTACAAAACTGACTTAATTATTTTAGACATCATAAAAAATTAAAAAACTAGGGTGAGAGTGTCGACCAAGTTGATTATGCAAGGGTAGTTTTAAAGAATAAACATTATGAAAGGAAAAATAGAAAAGAAAGAGATAGAGAGATAGAAATTAACCTTGCTAGATAAAAGATGTTGACAATGAAGATTGATAATAATTAACCTTGGAATGTTCTTAAAAACTCTACTAACTGGGTCAACTAGGTCAATGAAACTTTGTGAAATCCTAGTTTTGTGTACCTAAAATGTATAGGGTTGACCAAGGTCAACCTATTATACTGAACTAGATGCCTAAAAGTGTAAAGGGTTGACTTGGGTCAACATAGCAGTCTAAACTGAAAGTCTAAAAACTTGTACTAGGTTGTTTGAGTTGATTCATTTGCTTGTTCCTAAAACCCTGTCCAAAAAGATTACAAGTAGTTCAACATAGTCGATCTAGTATGATAGATATATGATAAAAATCATGCCAAAATTAATGACGTAAAGTGAAATAAATATTTTAAGGGTTAGTTTCACATTAGGTTCACTGCAATGTATGTAATCAGAAATGCATCATGTCTATAAATCAATCCTAGCTTAGAGAAGAAAGAACATACCTACACTTTTGATTGAAAATACATTTCTTAAGTGGGAGCATGACAAATATGAGGATTTACTATACCCAATTAGGGGATCACTTATCATAATACACCATATGACGTAGGGTTCCAAATCTTATAGTCTAACACAATCACATAACAACCCTAAAAGAGTCTTAAGGTTTGATATTTCACCTATGCTAATAAGCAAGAAATTAAAAAAAAAAATAAACAAAATATGAATATAAGCCATATACTCATGTCAATATATATATATATAGAATTCAAATCCTTAAAAGAAAGAACAAAAATTGAATTATCTATTTACTCTTACAAAGTAAAACTAACGTTAGGAATACTTACCTTGAAGGCAAACTTATGAATCTTTAATCTCTCCATTGGTCAAGTTGCTTCACAAGAGATTTTTTTGGTATGTAAGGATAATGAAGACAAATTATCTCTAGGCTACACAACCAATCTATGCATCCAAAAGACTTTTGAACAAGAACAAATCTATATCTCCAAAGAATGTATGGAACCCTAAGATTTATTCCTTAAGTATAATGGTCAACAAGTAGATGTTTATTCATACTTATTATTATTCTCTTCTCTTTTTAAAATGGTAGGAAATGATTTTTTATATATAGGTATATATTTCCATAAATCCTCCTAAAAATGTGGGTTGTATAGGGTCGGCAATGGTCTACCTTGTTAGTTTTGAAGGATAATTCACTAGGTCTAAGCTAGGTTAGATGAAAGGCTAACAAATCCAAAAAGTCAAAAATACCCCAAATTTTACAAGTTTGATCATGGTTGACCTAGTATAACTAATAATCCAATATGGAATTAAGGCAATAAAAAGAGGATGGAAAGAGGTAAATGACTGGAATGCGTAGGATTGAGAAGAATAAGTTTGGGGTTAATGTTTTTAGGAGATGAGTGTGTGGATGGAAAGTGGTAAAAGGGATAATGATCTTATGAAAAACTTATGGTATAGCTACCCCTTTCCTGATGTACCCCTTAAGGTATGTACTCAAAGAGATTGAGACTCGATGATTTAAAAAAATTGGGCTTATTGGTGTATTATTCCTAATTTAGTTAAAGGGTCCGAGTAGTAAAATAAATAAATAAATATGTAATAATTAAGATATTGTTTTATATAACTTTATTAAAATTTAAACTTTTCTAAAAATAGTAAGGGTAATAAAATAAGAAGCTAAAAATTGACTGATACGACTAAGATAGAGGTTGGAATCTACTATGCAGGATTGAGACACTATCACAAATCAGGATTTGGCCTTCATTTGATGAAATAATGGGAGTGCTAAAAATATGACACCCTAGTGTCTGGTGTTATAGTCGACCTCTGCCAGTATTGTCTTGAAGATTTAAGCTTTATGGGTTTTATGCTCTAGGTCTATGTGACCCTACCTATGAAGTTTTGATATCTAAAAGTCTGAATAGCTTCTTGTAGAGCCAATTTTGTCTTCAAACCATAGACTCTATTGTGCTTTAACCAAATTTGAGAAAGAGTGGGGGAGGGGTTAGTGTGTGTAAGATTCACTTAACATGTTTTTGTACCCCTTGTGTGGGCATGCTACCTACATTTCAATACTCTGAAGAGGGATCAAGACATATTTAGTTCTCCCACTTAATGTGCTTTATGTAATAGTGTGTAATAAGATGTAAAATTTTAAATTAAGTGTGATTGAGATAACTAGGGACTAGTGTAAATATTTGAATAAGCTAAAAATAGTATTCCATGGTTGTATCTAGAGACTAGGGAAATATGATTGAGTAGTTTTTATTATATTCTTACTTGCTTTGGGATATTTAACAACCCCTTATAAATGAAATTTGAATGGGATTTTATAGGGATATGTTTGTCATAGATTAAATGAAATCAGACTAGGATGCACAATAAAGAAGAAGAATCAAGGATAAATGGTAATTTGGGCTCAAAATGTGATTGGATAGGAGCATTGGAAAGGGGACACCCTAGGGTCCAATGCCATAGTTTAAGTTTGGTGCTATTGTCTAGAGGGTACAAGACTTGGGGGGATATAATAAGCATGGAAAAAGGGTCTTGGCTAAGGTATAATGAGGTCTTGAAAGCATACAAATGATTAGGAATTATTGAAAAGGTGCTTAGAAGGGTCATG
Source organism: Torreya grandis (assembly GCA_037957365.1). NCBI lineage: Eukaryota > Viridiplantae > Streptophyta > Pinopsida > Cupressales > Taxaceae > Torreya > Torreya grandis. Next base: position 603,320 of record JARHVA010006259.1, on the reverse strand, counting down.
AAAGAAAGCAAGAGGGACATGTGGGATGGACATCACAAGTCATACTCAAGTTAATAATTTTCACATTTTATATGACTACATTTTCCCCTTTTCTTCTAGTGATGCGAAAAAGTGAAATACTATGATAAAAGAAAAATAGAAAGTGTATATGAACTTGCCTACAAGCGTGAAGCTCATAAAGTTGTGTGATGTTGTGTGTGCATAGAGAGATCATGTTATGAAGTGTGAATATACAAGATAAAAAAAGAGTATATTAGTTCTTTCTAGATACATTATATCTAAAATAATAATGTAAAAATCTTGGTAAGAGAGAGAATAAGAGAAAGGAATGACTATACCTCCCTAGGTATGTGAACCAATATAAAACTAGTTGTGGTGATGAGTGATGCTGGATGATGCTAATTAATCTTGGGTATGTGTTGTATCAAGAGTAATATCATGAATGGAGGTATGTGCTCAATTCCCTAAGAGTGGCTCAAGAATGTAAAGGTTGGCCCTTTGGCTCTATCATCCCCCACTTAGTGAGTCTAGGTAGTCATACATATGTTTATTGATGTTTGGACTATGTCTCTAATCCTTCTGAATAAATGGCTCAAGAATATAATGTCTAGCTAGTCCTTTGGCTCCATCATTTCTCCATGAAGTGAAAATATAAACTGATACTGTTATGAATTGTGTGTTAAAGGAGATGGCTCTTAAATCCCATGAATGTCCTATAATTTGATATTATTGGCATGGATAGTTGAATGTATGTTATAAATTAGGCCACTTTTGGCCACTCTAAAAGATGGAGATTAGGCATGTATGGATTTCAGTCTAAAACTGGTGCATTAAACTTATATGAAAGCTAATTTAAAATTTGGAAGTTAGGATTCTATGAAATCCACTCCAAAATTATGCCAACCACCTATAGATGGAATAAGGCATGCAACTATTGAGAATATATGGTTGATATGTTGAACTTGAAAATAAAAGAAAATAAATATCTTGTGTAAATTACCCCCAATCACTGATGTTTGGAACATGGATTTTGATCTAGAATTTATACTAACTGCTATATTTTAAACTAAAAGATAGAGCCATCATACCAATCATCATGCCCCCTATATCTATTCACAAAGAAAAATTGTACTAAAAATTGTAGATTTTAAATTGGTCTAAATGTGTAAAACAATAGTTGAACCTAATTTTCTACTTTCTTTTGAAAAATCTAGTTTTTTCGTTGTTTAGATAGGAGCACCAAAAATAGGACATCCTAGCATCTGGTGATATTATCCATGTCCAATATTGTTTTCCTTTACTAAAATTGAAAATTATTCTAGAACAATCACTATTTTTTTGGTCCATTCTACTTGGTTTGATGTCTGGTTGCTATTTTATGTGTTCCAAACACTAATTTTTTTACCATTAGGATCTTTGATCTTTGTGACAAAACCCTTGTTTGTTTCCCCCTCTTATTAGGGTAAAAATGAAGACCCTAAAATGACTACCTTCAGAAAAATTATCCCTACAAGTGTGTTATGTTTTAAAAAGACATAATATAATAATGATAATCGATAAGATATCTCAAGATATATCATCAATTGTAATGATAAATTTTTAGATCAAGAGGGGTATGCCTAGATGGATATAACAATGTAATAATAGGCATAATGTACTAAATTTAAACTATAAATAGAAGTTTGGTTAGTTATTACTTGTTCACTAGAAAGTAGAGATGGAGAATGATGTCCATCATGGCATCCAAGATAACATGATAATGCGTGATGTGGATCATGGTATTGCAAACAATAAGAAGTAAACAAGAGATAACCACAAAAGGCAAGAAACAAGAAATGTATAAGAGTGGCCAAGGGGACAAGAAAATAATGGAGATGGGCACATGTCACTCAAACTAAAAATCAAGCATACAAGGCTTGTTCAGATGCCACATACACATACAATTGAAAAAAGTAAGCATTGACATGAAATCCACAATCACATAGAAGATTATAAGCAAAGTACATTGGAAAATGTCCTAAGGAACACACATGAATAGAATCAAAGGACATTACTAAACGTCTTAAGTCACCTATAGGAGACAAAATATAAACTATGTAATGCAATCAATCTAGCTAAACAAATCAAGAAAATAAAGAATGTAAAGAATGTAAATACAACCACATATAACTAAGAAATGAAAGAATGTGCAAGTATGCAAGACATGTAGTACAAGACTAGGTATATTCTAATAAAATACATGAGTGATATATAGTAGTGAGTGTTGATAGAGTAATCTATGTAAACTAGGAAATAATGTACATCAAAATGATAACTAGAGTGTGTGGTATAGGAATGAGATAACCTAGATTGTTTAGTCATGTAGAATATGCCCCTAATGGGTATGTATATCAATGTGTGTATCAAATAAATAATTAATATGCCACCTCAATGGGTAGAGTGAATCAATCAAGGATCTAGATGTTACTGTACACAATAAAAAAATCAAGTGAAGCATGGTAAAGTAGATAAATTGAAAAATAATATAATATAAAAACAAATGTAAGTGTATCATGATATTAGAAATGTAATTCATAAAAAATGAATACAATGAAAATGTTTTTGGTGTTTTTTAATATTTGAATGTTTTTAGAATTTTGATATGTTGTGAACTATGTATAATCAAGCATAAGAAACTATGTACATGTAAAACATAGGAAATATGATACTAATAGATCAGTCTCATTGGAGACTCCCTATCATGGTGTATTGGATCAAGGAAAGGAATCATGAATGATCATGAAGTATGATGGAAATATTGAGACTATGGATCTAAAGTTGTGTATGCTATAAATGCTCTAAAATATTTGAAGTAGAAACTAAGTGTGGAGTCCTGCTGTAACTCTTATAAGTCGATGAAACTTTAGGGATCTTAGGGACCCATCCAATAGTAGGAAAATCTCTCTAAACATGCGCTTTATGTGTAGACACATGAGATCTCCATGATAATTCCCTGGTTGTGAATCATGAAGATGGAAGTTGTCTAGAATCTTGAATCTATGGAGGGGTATGAACTCTCTATGCTATTTATGGATGCCTCAACTGTGTCTAAATAAAATATATATGAGGAAGTATAACTAGTGGCAAAATTGAAACTAGTGGCAAAACTAAAATTGGTGACTATGAAATAGAAGATGGATCTGAAGTGGTGAGTGGTAACTCATATGTAACTTCCCCCAACTACAAAAACCTAATTATCATGAATGAATTTCATGTATCCATGAATATTAGAAGGTATTTCTTGAAGTTTATAATTCCATGGTCGACCAAGTAGCATATCAATGACTACTACACAAGGAACAATAATGAATGGGGTGGCCACATGTGTTGGACCAACTTATAGAGGAAGTACAATCTCACCTAATGAACCCTATATATGACCACTAAATCCATTGATAACTATGTTTATCAAGGTAATATCCTACATTTAATATCCCAAATGGTGAAATATTGTCATAGTGCACATGTTCATACTAGATCAATTGTTTATGAGAACACTATGAATAGGATGATTACGAATGTAATCTCTAATAAAGAGTGCATGATAATTTTGATCATCCTCAATCATCTCATAATTTGAGAAGGAGATGGAATGTCTAGCTGGAAATTTGAAATTATATACACCAATCATGTTACTCAAAGGATGTGTCTAACCAAAGGTGACCTATATGTATCTAGTAGCAGATGTACATGATATGTATAGTGAAGCCCTGATGTGTCCCCTATTTCTTATTTAGAATGTTGTGGAAAGGGATTTAGGAAGGTTTTCAAAGCCTTGTCCTATTTTTTATTTACCTAAGGTGGCTCAATTGAATTACTAAGATCAATATTATTGCCATCTATCAAATCCTATACTCGTATCTAAAACTAATGCATCTATTTTTTATATGCCTTGGTTCCCTATGAAACTAATAAAATGCATGCTGATCATATGCCTCTGGAAGAGGATTTTTTGTATCCACTTCTTGAATAAGAAGGAGAGATATGATGTTACATTCTAATAGCTATTGTAAAACTCTGGCTAGAGAAAATGATAGACTGGTAAAGTTTTGTTGTGGAGGTGCTGATAAAACCACTTGTTAAGGGGGCTTTGAAGTTGCATAAACTATAGGTTGATTTTGAATCTTGTTATCATTGAGTTTGAATTTTCATGGGGTTTTGTTTGTATTCTTGTTTATTATTTTTGATATACCTATGTAATTTAGTTTTCCCATTGAAATTATCTTGAATTCTCTTTAATTTATTGTGTGACACAATTCAGTGACACAAGAGACTCTTTTCAACATAATTGATTCATGCAAAGCTAATAATAGACTCTATTTGAAGAGATCTTGTAATTCTAGATCTACCATGGGGCTAGTCATCTTAGCCAAAGTAGTCTTATATCAGAGAACATAATCTATTAGATGCTCATTTGACCTTTGTTTCTATAGTGTAACTTGGGCATATGAAACCTTATCACAAATGTTAATGTTGATATGAGCTAGGAACATATCATCAATAGGATTAAATGCATTGAATGATGGATTTGGTAGACTATAGAACCATTATAAATCATAATACTTTAGGCTCCATGTAAATAGCTTGGTAAGTAGCCAGTAATTTGATACATAGTCCAATCATGTTGTGTGAAATGCTCTCAAATGTGTCTCTAGATCACCCTTGCCATTATATATAGTAAGCTTGGGTTGAGAAAAACCTTGTGGGAATGGTGTAGAAACAATGTGATGTCCCAATGGTGTATGCAGTAGAGTAAAAGAATCTAAAGCCTAAGTAGGTCTAGAGATACCTTTCTCAAGATGTGGCACCTTGGACTGAAGATATCTTATGTCTTTCACAAGGTCTGCCATATTAGGAGGCAAATATGTAATAGTTATAGATGGTGACATAGAGGCAAGTTGGGCTGATATAGAGGTTGTTGAGACATAATTTCCCCTATATTTTCATGTGCAACTGGATAATCTAAAGGAATGGAAGACTCCACTTATTTAGCCTTTCTAATTTCTATGCTAGATTGTAAAATAAGAGTAAGATCTCAGGGCTAGTCTCAGAGTCTTTATCGAAAACATTATACGATCAAATATTTGTTGAGGACAACTTCATTATTAATATTTGGTAGAAGTTGATGAAGAGTCTAATGTGGTAGAGCATGAACACTGATGTCTATATCATCATTATTATTATCATACTACTCATCATCAAAATTATCCTTATTGAAATTGGTGTAATCAAGATATGTGGGATATATAGCAGGAGTATGAGCTAGTTATTTATCCATGGTAAATGGTTGAGTTGAAGGAATCTAGGTGAATTGAAGAGAGTTGCCACTAAGTCTTGCACTTCATCTCAAAGGAAGAGATGCAAGGAACTTAGGTGGTATAAGGAAAATAACTTGGATAATAGTATAAAATATTAAATGAATATAATCTAAACAAGTAACTAGAATATGTATAAAAAGGATACAAAGCTCACAAACATGTAAGGTGATACCTCAAGAAGTAATGGGACATAGTATATGCAACTAGGGTTTGAAAGATGATTATTTTGAAATTTACTATGAAATTTTGAAATTCAAAGTGAATTTTTTAGTGAAATATACAACTAAAATTTTAAAAATTTATTTAAAAATGCTTGGTTTAATAGGACTTAGTATGTGCAACTAGGGGTTTGAGTATATGCAAGAAAAATTTCAAAACATTATAGGGAAAATACTAGGAAAATACCATGACCTAGTATGGCCAACTAGGGATTGAAAGAGATTTATTTTAAAATTACTATGAAATTTTAAAATTTAATGCTAATTCTTTATTTTATTATAAAGGTAAAAAATAGGAAAATTTAGTATTAATTTTACCCTAGGTTTTTTATACACAAACAAAGTAAGTCAGGTTCACCAGATGATTTAACAATTTTGGGGGTATAGGTGTATTATTATTAATTTATTTAAATGGTCTAAGTAGTAAAATTAATAAATAAATATGCAATAATTAAGCTATTTATTTGTATAATTTGATTACAATTTGAACTTTTCTAAAAATAGTAATAAGGATAAGAAAATAATAATTAAAAAAAATTGACTGATATGACAAAGACAGAGGTTAGAATTTACTATGCAAGACTAAGACAGTATCACAAATCAAGATTTAGCCTTCATTTGGTGAAAGGATATGAGTGAAAAAAATAAGATACCATAGTGTCTAGTGTTATAGTCCACCTTTACCACTATTGTCTTAAAGATCTAAGCTTTATAGGTTTTGTTTTCCTGCTTGTGAAGTTTTGATAGCTAGAAGTCTGTAGAGCTCCTTATAGAGCTGATTTTGTCTTCGAACCCTAGACTCCATTATGATTTGAACAAATTTGAGAAAGAGGGGGGGTAGTGTGTGTAAGATTCACTAAACATGTTTCCATACCCCTTGTCTGGGCACACTACCTACATAAAAATATTATGAAGAGGGATCAATCCATATACATTTCTCCCACTTAATGTGCTTTATGCAAGATGCAAAATTCTAAACTAGGTGTTCTTGACATGACTAGGGACTAGTGCAAGGTTTTGAAAAATCTGAAAATAGTATTGGATGGTTGTATGTAGATAATAAGGAAATATTCTTGAGTATTCTTGCTTATATTCTTGTTTTCTTTGTGATATTTGCCAATCCCTTCTAAATGAACATTAAATGGGATTTTATAAGGATATGATGGTCATGGGTTACATGAAATCACACTAGGCCAACATAATGAAGAAGAGGAATTAGGGAAAAATGGTAATCTATGCTCAAAATGTGATTGGATAAGAGCACTTGAAAGGGGACACCTTAGGGTCCAACACTATATTCCAAGTTAGGAACTATTATCTAGAGGGTATGGGACCTAAGGGGATGTAATAGACATGGAAATACGGTCCTGACTAAGATGGAATGAGGAATTTAAAGCCTATGGATGACTGGGAATTAGTGAAAAGGTTCTTATAAATGTCATGAAAGCAAGCAGGAGGGACCTATGGGATAGATGTCACAAGTCATACTCAAGTTACCAATTTTTACATTATATATGACTACAGTAAATAGGTTCGTACAAGGTACAAAGTGTCAATAATCAATAAAAGTTTGAAATTATTATGTGTATACACACTTGTTATAATAATTATGTACACAAATAAAATCATATTATAGGTTTGACACTCAATTTCACATGACTGGCTTGCACTCCCACATGCCCCATTAGTAATTTCTTGTAGACTTATGTGCCTAAACATTTCCTAGATCAATAACATACACATGTCATCTTGCCTTGAATGTATGGATTTTTAAGTGTAACTTCCTAAATTATAATATATTAGTCATTCAATTATACCATTATACATCGCATAACTAGAATCTCAACCATCGCCCTAAAATTAAGGTGAAAATTCACATAGTTATCTTCTTTTTAACTGATAAAATTTATAACCTAAATATTATTATTTTCTATAAAGATGTAATATATGCATCTATCCAATATTTGATTTCATATATATTCATAATAAATTTAACATTTTCCATGTATATACTATGTCATAGGTGCATTGTAAACACATTATATCATTTCCTATAATTTCATTTTTGATAGAAGTTATAATTATGCAATTACAAAATTTATAATCCATTCAATGTGTGTTGATTATTTTATCTAAATATTTTTGTGTGTATTTAATTTATATAACCATAAATTTTATACATGATGTATGATTGTCATCCATACACCTAGTCCTTGACCCTAATAACATGGATTTATGGAACTGCAATAAAACTCTTTAGTATCTTTTATCTACCTGTAAACATGTGATCACAATGAGATAAATAAGGTATCTTAGTTCTATTTCAGAATACATGGAAAAATACCACTAAAAATTTTAGATGGATGACACCTAGAAGCAACCTCAGGTATCCCCAAAAGTTGATAGTATTATTACCTATGTGTTGGAGGATTAATGCACCAAATATTTTGGCTAGTTTCATGAGTTGATGACATAGCTCAAGCTAACACCTTTGAATCCTCCTCCATAGTTTGTTTAACAATAATTTTAGCAACATAATCCATTCAAATTAAAATTTAATCTACAAAACCTTTTGTTCAAAGTTAAAATGGATAACAAAGAATTTGATGCATGTTTTTGACATATTGAGGCATACATTTCAATCATTGTGGGATGTAAGTATTTGGTTGGATAGGAAATTGCATTAGGTAGGTCTAGAATATGTAAATGCAAGGTTTTTGGTAGAAGGAACATTTGTAACTAAAGGGTAGATCCATAATAGGTATTTTTTAGGTATAAAATATTAATATTCTATATAGATCATATTTTAGTATCTACATTCCCTCTCTTTAATCTAAAAATATGTAGCTAAGAAATTGCTAGTTTAAATGAATGAAATATGTATATAGATGTGTATAACACATTATGCCTTTGTTTGAGATACTGCTGAATTTTATTATTGATTTATGACATATAAACAAGAGTATATTTTATTTTAAATTAATTCCTATAATTTGAGATTTGAAATAACTGAAATTGTTGAAAAGAAGGAGAGCAAGGAAAGAGTACACCTATTTTTTCATGTAACCATGTTTCCCCTTGGTAGTTTTATTCCATAAAGATTATTAATTATGAATAATTAGTTATGATATAGGTTAAAAAAATAACCTTTAATATTTTAAGAGGGATATTGGAAGGTAATTATGGCCCAATTCAATGGAAGGATGATTTGTGATAGCCATTTATATCATTGAATCTCGATCTCATGAATCAAGGGAGAATACAATAATATCGAAGTTAAGTGGTATAACTAACTAAAATGAAAAAAAGGAAGTAGTTTTATGAGATTTATGACATTTAATCTCAACCAAATTAATAAAAGGATATAATTGCTACAGAAGGAAAGGCTCAAAAATGGTGTTTCCTTGTGAAAATGGTGCTCCTTGGTAAAGTATCGGTGCTTATTAGTTAATAAGTTTGAATATGTATTTTATTTTTTTGTTTAATTTCATGGAATATGAACATATAATTTTTTAATATGAATTATCTATAAAAAATTAGCCTCTTATCTATAACTATGTATAGTGTTTATCACAAATCTTTAAAAAATGTCACAAATCTATAAAAATAGGTACGATATTTATAGAATTTTGACCCAAGTGTATATCTAAATCATGTAAAATATATCAAATTTTTTCACATGTATATATTATGTGTGTAGATTCACGTCTCTATGACATGCCTCCACTAATATGTCCCTCCCCCTTTTGAGGTGAGGTTAATGAAATACAGTAGTTACCTTACCTCAAAAAAATGAGATAATTATACAAATCTATGTATGAATCATGTATAATTTAATTATTTCATTTATAATAATATATATTAATTAGTATCATATTTTATCAATATAATACTTAATTTTAATGATATGGATCATGGCAATGTCAATAAAATTATAAAAATAAGCTTAATAAATAATCGAGCACACACATAAGAGCACTATATGTTACATAAAATGGGTCTAATCAAACTAAAAACAAAGGGCATGTTTAAATTCCAAACACTCAAAATAATGCCATATTAATATTTCCCCATAGATAAATAAAGAAACATGTAGTGGTGAAAGGACCAATAAGAAAGGATCGTATTTAATTATTCCACAAGCAAGACATTATCAAGAAATAAATACACTCAAAGAAGTGACAATATGAATAAATGAAGGATAAGAAACCAACATAAACATATCATACTAGTCCTCGAATATATATTTTATAAAAATTCCATGTAAAATAACATATCAAGCATTACATCATGATTCTTCACCAGGAAACTTTCTAGATTATCTGTGGATATCTATAGTTGATGATTTGAGATTTGGCTATGTTTAACAAAAATCATATATATAATGATATGGGATAATAGGATATTGATTATGTTATATGATCACACTAATATGAATTAGTTGTACACATAAGATTAGGTTATGATCATTTTGATTTATCACTTTAGCTATATTTTATGGTGAATATATATCATGATTGCTATAGTCTAACCACCTATTTTGTAGTGAGGATGATACATGAAAATACATCCCTTAGAGTGTGATCGAGAGAGAACATAATTGGATAGGGTGATGTTGATCAAGAAGTCAGATGGTGATAGAAAAATTGACTGGTATCATGCACACTAACTAGCACATGATTAGATGCATAATTTGAATGGTTAGCATATTGTCTTTAATGTTACTTGCAATAAATCAATTTTTTCTTATGGTTTGATAGCATGTCTCAATGGTTTTATGGATTTCATCTAGTGTGACCTATGTTTAGCTATAAATGTTATGATATTTGCTTCATTAGACTAATTTGGATTATTAGTCTATATTGTAATCATTAGTCTATCATGACAATTTGAAATGATAATTACTAAACACATTAATAATTATATATTTGAGAAAAAAATAAAATATAAGGTATGATAATAAAATAATAAAATAGAAAAGAGGAAAGATTTCAATTTTGAGGAAAGTTTAATTAAATCTTATGATTTGATAAATAAAGAAAAATTCATTAAAATAAATAAATAAATAAAGTAAAACAAGAATAAAAATAAAATTATTAGGAATTATAAGAAAAATCCATAAAGTAAGTAAATAAATATGCTTTAAAAAATGATAAAAATCTTTTAAAAACCTCTACGCCCTTCTTTGGTAGAGCATGGAATATGGAAATGTGGAGATAGTAGATAAGATAGGGGAGAATGAAAAAAAATGGTGTAGCTCTAGGAAGATGATAAAAAAAAGAGATGCAAAGAGGAAAAAAAAGACATGAATTGATAGGTAGGTTGTGTCCTTAATTTTATCAGTCTAACTATAAGTTTAAGTTCATATTGATGTATGGCACTACTTCTACCCATTTTGTTTGGTAAATTTAGTATAATTGTTAGGTAACATCACCCTTTTTTCTTATCCCCTATTCTTCTCCATAGTTACTTTAGTGTTTCCAGCATAAAATGTATTAATTAATAGACATCTACCTCTTAACAATAGCGGTTGTATTTAATATCTTCTTAAGTCTGTGGTCACCATAATTAACCAATAAATATTTGGCTGTAGCAGTAGATATTCAACCATAACTATAGTCAAATATAGAAAATATCACCCTTTGTATCATAATTCTATGCTTGGGTCAATGAATAATTAATTTTTAATGCCTATTCATCATTTTTATCACTTAGGCATTAATGTTAAAACTGGGCTAAGATTATGCTTAAGCCTATTATAATATTTATCTTATTTTATATTTTTATTTAGAATATTATAGATATGATGAGGTATATTATAATTATTTTTAGATGAATACTATAATATCATTAACACGCATCCAAATATAATTTACCCTATTATAATTTTGGTGAATGTGGCATTTTAATTAAATATAATAGTACCCATAATTTAATACAACTTAACTAATTTATATTATTATTCTAACCAATATAAATAACAGATTTTTTGCTCCTAGCATTGACTTTATCTATAATTTATTGAAGTCAAAAATTTATGTTCTTGTATGGAACTCAGATTTTAAGAAAAACATATTAGCATCTCAACCTTTGTGTCATAGTTAGTGCCACTATAGATTAAGTCTAAGTGAATGACTGATCTAATGATATAGATGAATTAACTAATTAGATATGGATATTACAAACTTCACTATATTGCAAGCATCACTGGTTATTTCTAATCGGGTCACTATAGTGTAATAAAAAATCAACATGATCACGGGGTAGAAAAAGCAATTAATATGAAGTTGTCACCTTTTTAAAAATTTTAGCATATATATATATATATATATATATATATATATATATTATTACGTAAGTCTCTATTTAAAAAAAAAATGGGAATCACTATGGTCATGTTATCAACCTTCTTTTGTCTAGTAGGTCACTGATAACCTAATATGTGTTACAGATTACGCTTTAAATTATGCATGCTAATTGAATTATAATATGGTGCTAATTTTTTAATTAATCAATTTCAAATATTGGTATTTCATGAAATAATCATGGGAGTTTTATAAAAGCCACATCCCCTAATTATTAAAGGTTATATCATATTAATTTGAATAACAGGTTGAGTGACTACACTATGCTAGGTGTGTAATTATTAAATAATTATTATAGCTGTGTGACTATACTATGCCAAGTATATATTAGATATTTATAATAGCTGAGTGACTACATTATGCCAAGAATATATTTATTAGACATTTATTAATAACTAATAATGATATGGGATGTTTTATTTTAAATGCATTTATTAATCTTAGCATATTTACATGAGATATCTAGCTACATAATAGTTACATGTGACTAGGGCATGTGAGTAATGAGCATCCTACCACTTATGCATTAATAGCGACTATATATAAGTGATATGGGCATAAATTACATGTAAATGCTAACATGTATGATCATATAATATTATGAGTGAAATAGGAATTAGTTTTATGTATATCCATTTAATATGGGAGAAAAGTCTGATACCATTATATCACTTGATTACCATGTTGGTAATGAGCTTAGAGCCTAGTATAAGTTTATGTTTCTATATATGAATTATATCTAACATGCATAACCCATTATGGATTTTTGGATTTATATATATAGAGTTCCATGCCTTAAATATAACTATATAGAGCAGGGTATCTATGCATGGTTACATATATTTATGGATTGAAGTATATGGTCATTTATATAGATTTTGACTATAATTAAGTAATGGTTTAATAATTGCATAATTATGAACTAACTTCATGAGGTTCATGAAATACTAGTGCTTGTACATGGGGGTTGAACCTATAGCTCAATAACCAATTTGAGTAAATATTTAAGTTTCTCATAAATTCAAGATGTGAACGTAGCTTTAATATAAGTTTCGATAAGTTGTATAATAATTATGAAACATATGAAAATATGAGTGTTCTGTTATAGAATTAGCTCCTCAAGTGGATTATAGTCTATCTTAAATGATTATGAAAATAGAAGCTTGATGTATGTGTGTATCCAAACCAATAAACATAAAACAATAACTAGATTAGATTTAGTTATGAAACACAAGTACTTAATGGGAATGACTATGTTGGGTCATAGGTCGAAGCTTGTAACTACAAATAAGATTTTACCTAATCATCAAATGTTTGTGGACTAATACCATAACTCAATTAAAATATCATTCTAAAAATTGGAGTGAGATGTTTAAATAAACATTGTAATAGGTTTATAAATTCTCTATTTCTCTATAAATGGTTGATTGGCTATCAGTTATATATTAGGTACTTATGTGCAATACATGATTATGATAATATGGACAAGTTTTTAGACTTATTTAAAATATAGTGGTGCATCATATTGTGTGTTTATATGTTGTGATGATTTGGAATTATTGTATGCATTTTAAGTTAGAATACACTTGGGTGGTATAATTCTATGTTGTTTGCTTATTATTATCTACATGGAACATTTGATTTTTGAAATCATAAGTTTGGAATATGTGCTAAGATGTACCTGAGAACCTATGATAGTATGAAATATCATAGGGTACTATAGTATAAAATTATGTTTTACCCAGATGGTACATACTATAATTATTATGCCTAAAATCATCTACATTCGACTATTTTATTATATAAACAATGGTTGTTGCTATGGATAATGAGTTCTGTAAGAATTGGTAGGGGTTTTTATATACATTCATGTAACCATTGAGAGTTTAAAGAATGCTATGTAGGTATGATATTGTGTTCCATGGAAAATATTACTATATTCATTTTATATAGTTGTATAATTGCTTATGTTTTCATGATTTTAAGATTAATTTATATGACTATTTTAGGAAACTAGTAGTTATGTATTAGAATACTAGACTATGGTAATATGGGTTATCTTTGGTGTATTATGTTTGGAAGTAAATTTTGGTAGTTGAAATCTATATTTATGTATATTTTACCTAGGTGGTATATACTGTAGTCATTAATTCTTGTATGAGATAGAAATTAATGTAAGATTCATTCATGTGTTTGATGGAATAAATATATACTTTGGTTACTCATATGTATATCATATCATATGATGTATTTGTTAATTAGGATGTAAATTAAATAAATAATTTGGTTTATTTGTATTTTATCAATCTATATTTCTGATATGGATTAAGGAGTGACATGGATTTCACTAGCTTACTAGTGTCACAATGATAGATGAAGGCACTCTGATCAAGTGGTGTGTATGAATATGATTGATCTAAATTGTTATCATTTATTATTTTTAAATATATAGGACAAAATATGTTTAGTGAGATATTATAATTTCATGAGTGTGATTCACATGTTGTGATATTTCTTGCAATATAATGGGTTTATATGATACATTACAATGTTTAGTTTATAATCTTATAGCACATAGGTACTTGCTTGTCTCTTTGTTTTCCTACACTATCACTATCTACTCATTCATGAAGGGAGAGCCATTTATAGATGGTATTAGTGTGGGGTATATTTGGTCATGGTTGGTGTGTAAAAGTGCTCTGATGATGCTCTCCCTCCCCATAATAGAACTGTTTAACGAGATGACACTTGAGATTGTGACAAATAATTGAGTTTAGAAATAATGCTTTGGGGAAGCCATGCATTTATATGTAAATCATATAAAATTGTAATTATCATTGAATATTGTCAAGAATATTTAGAATTACTTATCATTATACTTGGACATCAGTGGTTGTAGACTTGTTAAATTTGTAGTAGAGTTAATGTGATTGTTTTCTATATTTGCATTGTGACTTGTACTCTCATAATATTAGATATTAATATTATTTTATGTATTATGCTTGTTTATATTATCAAATTGTGTATTTATTATGTTCTATATATATTCTCATGGTGTAATCTATATGTGATATACATTGTTAATTAAAAAAAATCATTTATTTCTATGTCTAACCCAGTGAGGTTGTTACATGTGGTATCAAAATTGTGGCTCAAACTCTAGGACCTAATGAGTCCCTTGGCTTTTTCATGTATTATTATTCACTAGAGTGAACCTAGTGACATTAATTATTACACCATTATTTTTCATTTATGTTACCTCAGTCCAGAACCATGTTACACCAGGATTGGAGTTTTGAGACTTGATAGATCTTCTTGTATAAATTTGTGACTTTTATAAGTATGTGACATTCGTGAAATGTGTGTAGTATAGTGAGTGTGCATCCTTAGGATAACTCAACCCTTTGAGTTGTTTGGGGGATTGGTTTATTGAGTGTCCTATTGGTGATGGTTGTATTTTACACTTGGGTAGATGGGTATATAATGTAGTTCATGAGTTATGAATAAAATATTTCTACCACAGTTTGATTACATAGATCAAACATCTCGAGGATGGTAAGAGAATGACTTATTAATCAAATTTACTCTATCATTTGTGGTTTTTTATGATTTTTTAATAATAATAAGATGATTCTACCTTAAATTTATGTGACTTCATTTTTATGTTTTATATTCACTAATCCTAAGAGTGGGAAAGTTTATAAGACTGATTTTAGTTTTGGTACCACCTAGTGTGGTGGGAATCTTCTTATAAGTAGAGTTGTTCTAGTGTGTTAGAAGTTATTTAAGGATTGTAAACTTTAAGTTATTTGGATTATAAATAAGTTCCATTCCTCTTAGTTATCATAGAGATGATTGGTCACTCACTCACTCACTTTCTTTCGACATCATTATAACTCATGAAGAGGATTCATATTTTGTTGATTTAGTTTTTCCTTAAACATGAACTTATTTTTGAAATAATGTTTGGCCATAATCCCTTGAAGTTTTTGGATAATGTTTCCTGCTTCTCATATAGTGAGAATTTTTAATATTGGATGAATTGTTACATATTTATGATTAGTATATTCCTTTTCTAGTTATGGAAATAGATTGTGACACTATACATATAGGTTTGGTAAGTAGGTAGTGTTTTGACAACAGTAAGTTGTGGTGTTTTATTTTTACCTTATTAAGGTATGTAGGATTTTTTGAGATGATATTTCTCTAATTTTCACTTATGACTATTAGAGTCTCTACTTGATCTCACTTGTGATTTTAAGACCTCATGAGATAACAAACTTTGAATTGTATATTAATTCTTAAATTAAGAATTGTAAACTGATTATAATTAATATGATTTTATGCACCCTTGATTAGATTTATATTGTTATATTTTTATTAAATCAAGTTGTTTGAAAAGTCAATTTTATACCTTTCATCAAAAGCGAGTAGGCTAATTTAAGTCCAAAACATCTTGTCAATCTAGGGGTTGAGAGAAACTTTTAATTTACTATATTTTGGCTAAAAAATAGGGAGATATTTCTCACTTGTTTCCTTTATACAGTTATAATTATGGCGTGATCATTGGTCTTGAATGTTATGTTAATTTTTTAAATTATAGGTTAAGCTAGGAATGTGATACTAGTTATGTGTGGCTAGCGGTAACTCAATATAATTATGGACTGATTATATGATTTATCTTATATCTATATTAATACATATAAAATTATTTAACACATATCCTTGCTTTCAATGATCTATTAGCATAAAATTGTGATTATTTAAACATTGTACACATTTTGAAGATCATTAGGTCATGGAGACCTAAGGTAAATGTGGTGAATTAGGAACATGAGTTTGAAGTGATAGGACTATATCCTACTTAGTATCACATTGACTTGGTTTTTATTTAGTTGGATCCAATAGATGGACTTATTGAATCTAGGATTTGACATGTAAAACTTGTCAAATTAAATCATATGGCCATACACATGTATACTGTGGATAGGTATTCCATGACTTTGTATACATTGGAAATATAATATTTCTAGTTCCTATTCATCATCATACTTGTCAAGGGATTAGTGGAGTAGTGATAGTATTTACATGTTATACTTATTGGGAGCTATGTAGAGTAGTAATAGTATTAACTTATGCATATTATTCTTGTTAGCTTCTTTAATTAATTTTCTCTAGAATGAGAAAAATACTCTCTAGAATAGAGAGATGTATAGAGGGATAGAATATTTTTTGAACTCTCCCTGGTCATTTGTTTTTTTATTTATGATGATCTCATAACGTTTGGAAGGAAGATAAACTTTCACTGATATATGTATATATAGGATCTATTTATACTTATAGACCCTAAGGTGGTCATGATAAGAGCATATAGAACAAGTAATAATCATAAACCATGTTTTCATAACTCAAATTTGTCACAGAGCAGGGTCTTATGGAACCAATAATTTTGGAATAGTGTAACTTAAAAATAACTATGGTGAGTTTTACAAGTAAATTTCTATTTATTATTTAATTTTAATTTGTATATCATGCTTATGATTTGCTAAACAATGATTTTTTACCATAATTTATGATTTGATAAGAGTCATTGAGGATGATGACTATATTTAGGAGGGAAGGATATTACATCTCAATTCGTTGCTACCCAAACTTGCTAGATTTTTCATGGATATCTATAGTTGACAAATTTAGATTGGGATATTTTAAACTAAGCTCAAATTTATACTAATATGGGGTAGTAAGATAATGTTTAGGTTACATGATCACACTGTTATGAGTTAGTTGTAAGTATAAGTTTACTCTATGGTCATGTTGATTTATCACATTAGATATATTTTAAGGTGAATATATATCATGACTATTATAGTCTAACTACCTATTTTTTTGTTAGGGCAATGCAGGATAATCCATACCTTAGAGTGTGATGGAGTGAGAGAATCATGAGAGAGGTGATGTAGATTGGGATAACAGAGGGTGATAGAGAAACTGACCAGTACCCTACACATACCATGTTCACTAGCACATGATTAGATGCATAATTTGAATGGTTAAAATAATGTCTTTAATGTTGTTTATAATAAATAGATCTTTGTTTATGGTTTGATAGCATATTTTAATGGTTTTATGGATTTTGTGTAATGTAAATTGCATGTGGTCATGAATGTTATGAGATTTGCTTAATTATATTAACTTATATTATTTGTCTATATTTTAATCATTAATTTGTCATGACAATTCGAATTGATAATTAATAAACACAATAATTATTGTAAATTTGAGAAAAATAAATAAAATAGAAGGTTTGATAATAAAAATAATAAAATATAAAATAGGAAAGATTTAGGTTTTGAGGAAAGTTTGAATTAAATCCCATGATT